>CM060693.1:133092064-133692064 GCA_030686995.1 Artemisia argyi | reverse complement strand
GTTTTCTCAACATTTTTGACTTCCTCCTTATGAAGTGTTTATGGTAGAGCAGGAAGAGGAGAGGGATCTTCGTTTAATAATTTCTCAAGTAGGAGAATATCCCTCTCGGGTCAATCTCTTGGTTATCGATTCCATCAGGAATCGAATCACTTTTGAGAAAGGCCTCAATTTCTTCTAAGATGAAGCCACTTCCCTCAAACGGAGTGAGGGAAGGAGAAGAATTGGCAATGATGGGGTAAGAAGATTGAGTGAGGTTTTCACTCGAAGAATCATCAATGAAACCTAAAATCTCTTGAGCATACTCCTCAGCAGCAATATCGATGACATCTATTTGGTTCACCGATTCATAGTCATAATTAGAGGATTATCTCGAAGTTTGATTTAGGTTGAAGGTGATGGCTTCCGTTCCAACACGCAATGTGATCTCATGCTCAAATACATCGATAAGAGCACGCCCAGTTCTAAGGAATCCCCTTCCAAGAATGAGAGGGACCCTAGAATCGGCATCAAAGTCAACAATCACAAAATCTGCCGGAAAATGGAACTTTCCCACTTTAACGAATACGTCCTCGGCAATGCCAAGAGGACGAGAAATCGAACGATCGGCAAGCTCTAAAGTCATGCACGTGGGAGTGAGTTCGGGAAGAGAAAGTTTCTTCCACACAGAATATGGCATCAGGTTAATGCTAGCACCTAGATCCGCCAAGGCGAAGCATTCAACCATACTCGGGAAAGTACAAGGAATGAGAAATTTCCCGGGGTCTCCAAGCTTTTTAGGAAGCTTTTTCAAGAGAACTGCTGAGCAGTGCTCATTCAGAGGAGTTCTTTCCATCTCGAAGAGTTTTTCCTTATTACTTAACAAATTCTTGATTGTTGATGCAAACTTGGGCATCAAGAGAATAGCGTCCGCGAAGCTAATGTCAAAGTGTAAATCTTGGAAGATTTGGAAAAATTTATCCATTTGGTGACTAGCCTTTTCGCGGAGCTTTTGTTCATTGGGACGTGATGGATAAGGGATAGAAGTTTTGGATTTAGGGTTGTCCACTGGAGTTCCTGGTGGTTCAAAGACAACTCCAGGCTTACATCTGGTTTCTGGAATAACCTGAGGTTAGACGTGTGCTGTACTTCGTGAGCTAGGAGTTTGCACCTTATCCTTTGTTACCTCAGGTTCACGTTCCACTACCTTTGGAGGGGAGGAAGAAGAGGTAGTAGGAATCGCGGGTTCATCATATTAAGCACCACTTCGTGTTGTGATCGCCTTAGCATCGCCCCTCGGGTTAGCGATCGTGTTGCTCGGTAAAGTAGTACCTGAGCCCGAGGGTCGATCATTTAAAGACCTCTTGATATCAGAAATCTGGCTGACCAGCAACTTGTTCAACTCTTCTTGGGACTTCATGAATTGTTTTAACAACTCGTCAGATGAAGGCCCGGTTGGAACAATGGCTTGATTTGGATTAGGAAAATTTTGAGCTCGGTTGTTCGGGTTGGGACCTTTGTTGAAATTTCCATGGTTTTGATGTTGGAAATTCCCTTGATTCTGGTGGTTGTTTCCATGAAAATTCCCGGGATTAAAATTACCCTGACCTTGGTTCCGGTTAAAGTTTCTTTGATTTTGATGTTGGAAACCTTGGTTTTGATTTTGAAAACCGTGACCCTGATTGAAGTTACCTTGGTATTGAAAACCCTGGTTCACTCTATTTTGATTTTGGCCACGGTTTTGGACATTTTGGTTTTGATTAAAACCAGGAGGTCCAGGATAATGGTGAGGACGATAGTTCGGGTCCATAGGAGGGCGGTATTGATTGCCTCCTTGATTTTGGGACCCGCCAACAGCATGAGCTTCATATGGAGTACCATCAGTAGCTGTACAATTGTAGTAGGCATGCGGCCCACCACAAGTCACACAGACTTCCACTTTCTTAACCTCAGCAGGTGGAGGATGTTGTGGAAATGAAACTTTCTTTGTTTGGGCGAGAACCAAAGCTTGAATCGCTTCAGTGAGCTTGTCAAGCTTAGCATCCGTGCTAGATTGACCCACAGAAGATGAAGTGGAAGGACCCGCATTGATTTGAGAAACAATCGGTTTGCTTCGTGTAGAGCGGACCTTGGACTTGTTTTCTATGATTTGTAAAGCTTCTTTTGTGGTTCTACTTAAGAAATTACCTCCCACGGAGGCATTGAGAGAATCCTGATCAGCTTGGCTCACGCCATTGTAGAAAGTATCGAGTTGCATCAACTCTGAGAAACCATGATGTGGACACTTGCGAAGTAATTCTTTGAAACGATCCCACGCTTCACCAAAAGATTCATCATATTTCTGAGTGAACTTGGTGATTTCGTTCTTAAGACTAGTGGTCTTGGAAGGTGGGAAGAATCCATTCACAAATTTTTTCACAAGATCTTCCCATGTCTCAATTAATCGAGGAGGTTGTTTTTCAAGCAAAATCCGGGCTTGCCCCTCCAGTGAGAATGGGAAGAGAAGAAGTTTGATTGCTTCACAAGGGACATTCTTGTACTTGATGGTCGATGTGATTTTATTGAACCATCGAATGTGAGCATGAGGATCGTCCCTCTCAAAACTGTAGAATTTACTTGAGGTTACAAGATTGAGTAACCCAGTTTTGAGCTCAAAATTATCAGCCACGATGGCTGGAACAACAATGGCATCTCCGTAACCCTCGATGGGTGCTTGGAGAAGCTCACACATGGGGCGGTCTTCCGCCATGGTGACAGTGGGTGTGGCAACAGTACGGATCTCAGATCCGACTGTTGGTGCAGAACATCTACGAGGTCTTCAAGGTTTCCTGACAAGCTCACATAATGGGCTAGTGGACCTTGAAGAACGAGTGCGCATGCACTAGGGATAAAAACCAATCAAAACAAAATCGAGGCAAATCCTCAATGAACTTAAACCAACAATCACAAGCAAGTGGCTTCTTTAAGAAAGGTACACCACTCACAGGGATACAAAGGCAAGTTTTAAATCTTTCGTTTGGGAACTTATTATGTCCACACCCCCAGTTGGTAGGTGTTCTGTCTTGGTTTGCGACGGTTTATTTTTATGTATGATTATGATTCACAAGAAAAGACGGATGTTTTTGGGTTTTGTGTATGGGTAAAAAAAACTTTTGAACAATATTTTTGGTATCGTCCCGTAATCTAAAATCGTTTTTCTTTAAGAATCACCTTAAAAGAAATCCGACTCAGAAAACGTTACGATCTGTTTTGTTGTTTTTAATTTTTTTGGTGTTTTAACACTTTAGGAAAAGTGTTAATGACTTTTTTTTTGTGTTTTGATTTCAAAATTTACAAAAGTGGTAGTATTTGTACAGTGATGATGGCGAAATAACACTAATCTCAAATGACGATGCAGAAACGCGCACACCTCCCCAACAGCAGCGCCAAATTTTGATTTGCCCTAAACAGTCAACTTATATTGACCAAGGAATGGTCAACAAAGTCAAATAGCCTAGAGTCAATCTCCGGGTAATATAGGCAATCACCAGGTCGTATACCCCGACGAGGTGTGAATTGTATCTGTGCGCGTTTGTGATCGGGTGATTATTCACAGAAAAGGGTGGTAATGAGGATTATTTGAAAATTATAAAAAGAAATAGCTTAGGAAAGTTATATGATTGATTACTGGAATTTGAATTAAGAAGAAACGAGTTAAAACCTAAAAACTGTACGTTTGCTGAAAACGGGAACAAACGTACGTAAATAAAAGTGAGTGAGGTGATCTGGAAAGGCTACTGGTATAAAAATGATATTTTTACAAACCTAATAATTAAAGAAAATTTGTGGAAAGATAAAATTAATTTTTACACTATTTGTATAATTATTATTAATTAAATACTAATTTCCTATTTAATTTTAATTAATTAAATTAAATTAAAATACAAATAATTATGTAATTAACCTAGAAAAATAAAATTTAAACTTAGAAAAGTCTAAAATACTATAAAACTAATTTTAGAACTGAAAATATATTTTTAAGACTTTTTAACTAATTATTACTAATTATTAACTATTTATCAATTACTTTTTAATTATTTAAATTATCCTAAATTCTAATTATTTATGAAATTACGCTAGAAAATTGAAAATAAAATTTGAAAAAATCAAAAATAACTAAAAACTAATTTTAAAATTAAATTTATATTTTTCTGATTTTCTAATTAATTAATATTAATTATTAACTATTTAATAATTATTAAAAACTAATTTAAATTAAGAAAAATACCAAATGATGCAAGAAAAATCTGAGAAAATTACAAAAATTATTTTTAACTACCAGAAGCCTAGGAAAAATTTTAAAAATGAGATTAGCTTATAAATAAGCTGAGGTAATAAGCAAATTGGCTTAAATAGAAGCTATCACTTCTATTAAATTTGGATTTTTTGGAATTTTCTTTTTCACACCTGTTTATTAACTGAATATAAGTAACTTTTGTGAAGATGATTTGCTTGGATATCAAAAATAAGCAGTTTGGGTAGCTTATTGTAATGACAAATGAGCTTTAAAGCTTATTAGACCTTTGATTGATTAGCAAAGTCACCAAATGATGTTATAAACACAAATAAACTTGAAACAGATACACAACTACTCAAAACAAGCCAAATGGAGCAAATAAGCACAAGAAATAAGCATCCAATAAGCAATAAGCAATAAGCAATCCTGAACACCAAACAGTTCAAACAGGTCCAAGAGGTCAACTTAGAGGGCTTGTGGGGTCCACTAGGGACTCTGGAAGGTCAAACAAAGTGATAAGCCAATAAGTTGAGGTGATAAGCTGTCTAAAAAGCTAGGTCTCACCCTCTGGGTCCCATAGGTGAGATCAGGAGGGGGGTTGAAAGATTGGTACAAAAGCTAAGTTATCAGCTTTGGTCAGAGAAGGGACAAACAAAAGGGCACGTGCAGCCCTGTTAAATAAGCCCTAAACTACAAAATAAGCTCAGAACCTAAGAGTATGGCTTATTGGCTTTCCATTAAGCCAAAAATCAAGGTATGGGGTCCACTAAAGTTGGGCTATTAGAACTGGGGTCTGTGCACAAGGGAGGTGCTTCCCGTGCAGCTCACTTTGAGCTTGTGCACAAGCTTATGAAAAATTCACAAAAATAAGCTGACCATGGGATCTTGTAGTTCAGCTGAGATATTACAAGCACAACAATTTTCAAATGCTAATTCAAAACACAAAATTCTAGAAAAATCCTCCCAGAAATGGATTTCTGCCTAAAAGTATTTTTGACTTTTTATGAAAAACTTGAGTTTTGACTTTATTGAACTTTAAATCACTTTTACTGATTAAACATTCTATATTAAGCTACAAATTGACCAAATTAAGCTACAACACCTACTTATGCATTGATATGATGGGATTTGGGTTTCAATATCACCACAGTTAACAGTTAAAGGCAATTGAAGGTGATTTTGACTTTTAATAGAACAAACACAGGTTTTTAAGACTTAGATGTTCTAATGTATACTAATGGAATGTGTAGCAAGCACAAGTGATCACATAATCATACCATACCTTGGTGAGACAGTTAAATCCAAACACCCTCTTATCAACACAGATTTTATAGAAACTAGGTTTAAATGAAACAAACTACAATCTACTGACTTATACTTATTTAGTAAGCAATAAATAAGTTAAAGAAACACAGATTACCAATTATAAGCACTTGTAAACTAAATTAAGAGAAATCAAAGAGAAAAGCTTACAAAGCCTTCCAATGCTAAAATCCAAGAACTAGAAACCAAAGAACACTCCTAATGGCTTTCCACAAGGCCTCTAACCCATGGCCATCCTTAATTCACCATGCTTCATGCTTTTCTTCTTCACTTTCACAAATTTTTATTTTTCTAATATTTTTCCTATTTTCATCAAACTTAGGTAGAAACAATTCTACAAACTTGAAAAACTTATTAAAACAGATACATTTGGATTTATATGAGTGTACAAATAGTTAAATATCACTAATAATCCTTGAACAAGAAATTGAAATTCTTAAATAAACTTGAAAATTGCAAACTGGAAATAAACTTAAAACAATACTTTCATTGATTGAAATTTGATTACAGAGGATAAATTAAACCTTACATTAACTAAAAATAATAATACACACCCCTCAGGGCTTACATTTGTCTAATATATATAACAAGATGATTTGGTACCATACAAACTTCCACATGGCTGCTTTTTGATATTTTTGTGTCCCAGTGGTCTCTCCTTTGACCAATGACCAAATCCCAGCCTTCAATTTAATCTTTAAGCCATCCTAGCCATTGATTGAGTTTTCCCGCCAAAAACCAAACGGTGCAAAATTAGTGGGACGGGTGAGGGCATTTATTGTGGTGGTGGTGGGGGTTGGTTTGGTTGGTGAAGGTATTAATTGTGGGTGGCTAAGGAGGAGGGGGGATGCATGTGGGAGAGACAAGCTCTCCCTGGTTTTGCGTTGTCTGGTTGGGAGGGAAGGGTCAAAGGGGATGGTTTGACCGGGGTATTATATTAAAAGGGAATGGGCCGGTTGGTGCTGGGCCGTGGGGTATTGGATTGGGTATTGGATTTGGTGGTTTTGGATTTTAATAAATAAGGGTCCGGTTGGTTTGTGATAATAACAAGGACCAAAATTGTAATTCCACCAAACTTGAGGACTGAAGTTGTAATTTCTCCAAAGTGCTTCAAGGGACCAAACATGCCAAGTACCAATTATCCAAAAACCATTTTTGCATTTATCCACTTTTAAAAATTCCCAGGGACCTTTTCTGCCAAATTTGAAATCATAGGGACCAAACGTGTAATTTTTGAAACTTTTGACCCAAGTATTATATTTTGTGATATTTGACTTTCAAAAGACTTGGGTTGACTTTTCTTTCCAAATAAATGCATAGGGACTATTTTTGACAAGTTTTGAAACTTGGGGGACTGAAACTGCCAATATTGCAAACTTTGATCATTTTTCATTTGTTTTTGCTTGTTTTGCATTTAAAACATATAAAACACAATCCCTGGGATAATTTAAGTATTTTGATGAATTTCTGATTGTTTTTGTATGTTTTGGCAGTTTAAATACGACAAAAATGATGAGTGTTTGAGCACTCATCACTAAGCAAAATGTCAAGTTCTAATAATAGCTAGAACCAATCTCACGACTCTTCACAACTTGTCACAACTTCTACACAACTTGAACACAACACTACTACTTCACGACTTCACACTACTTCACTACTTTCTTCTTCACAACACTACTTCTACTTTACTTAAGTACAAACCCACCTAAATCTACTTATTACAAGCACAACACAACTTTACAAATGATTTATTAATCTACAAAACTAATCTATAATACTTCTTGATTTGATATTTAAGGAGTATTCTTCTCTTGCACTTTGAGTGGTGAAGGATTGGATCACTTGAAACAAAGACTTATAATCTTATGATCAAAGGATTTAGAAGGATGTTTAGAAATGATTGGGACTGAAAATTTTAGTGCAAAAGGTGAGAAAAAAATAGCAGAAATGAACCAGTATTTGTAGGCAAACATTTCTGGCAACAGGAGCGTGCCGGTCCCCTTAAATGGTGGCCGGCCCCCTTATATATTAAGGTGGCCGCCCTATAATTAAGGGGGACCGCCCTCCTGTAACGGCCAAATTGTTTGTCTTTTTCTGGTGAAAGTTTATTTGGTGAAAATCTAACTGATTTTGGTTAAAATTTTGAATTCATATATTTATTATGAATTAAACATTTTTCTTTAATTACCAAAAGTGTTTTTCTAAAATATATAAAATGTTTATAACATTTTATAAAATTTGTAGTGTCTAAATAAAAATCCCTTTAATCATAAAATGTATTAGACATTTGTTTATTCATACCTTAAGTGATTTAATTGAATGGAATGATATTTGTAACTAAATACTTGTTTACGTAATAACTTTACGTTTAATGAGTTTATATTTTGTGATCGTCAAAACGTAGGGATATCGAAAAATATTAACATGTGTAAAAACTTTATGTTTTTATGCATTATTTGTAACTAAATACTTGTTTGCGTAATAACTTTACGTTTTTATGCATTATTTATATCAACATGTGTAAAAATGTATATATAAAGTGTGTAAAAATGTGTGTAAAAAGGTGTGTAAAAATGTATATAAAAACGTATATAAAAGGACTAACGTTGCTTATTCTTTTTTTCAGATCTATAACCGTGTGTTGTAAAGCTTGTGATAAGCTTCCGTTTAAGTTTATGGTTCGGGCTTATTGCTTATTCTTTCTTTTTGGTCAGCCAGTGTGTAAAAATGTATATAAAAAATGTGTGTAAAAATGTATATAAAAACGTATATAAAAGGACTAACATTGCTTATTCTTTTTTTCAGATCTATAACCGTATGTTTTAAAGCTTGTGATAAGCTTCCGTTTAAGTTTATGGTTCGGCCTTATTACTTATTCTTTTTTGTTTGTCGCGTTGGATATTGGTTAGCCACAAGAAGTTTGGGCCAAGACCCATGTGTTTGGATTGGATCGTTATTTTGTTTTGAATTCTATTGGATATGTGCTTATTTTTCTTTTAGCTTTTTTTCTACTTATTGGCTTAAGTCGGAGCTTTTTGAGCTCATTCTTGTTCGGCTTATTTTTCTTTTGTTACTGAACATTAGAGGTCTCGGCTTTGCTTATTTGCTAATTTATTGCTTATACCGAACCAAGTGCTTATTTTTTTGTCCAAGTGCTTATTTGGTTTTCTCTTTGGCTTATTGGATTTAAATTCGGACCTATTAAATTGGTTATCGAGACTAAATTGGGCCATGAGGCCAGCAAGTGCTTATTCGAGTGCTTATTTCTAAAAGTTCTTATTTTGCGGTTTCTAGGACTATATTCAGACCTATTAATTGATCGTTGGTATAAAGAACTAATGTTGCAAACGATCATTGGTATAAAGGACTAACGTGGCAACTGTTGTAAACGATCTTTGGTATTAAGGACTAACTCTGCAAACGATCAATAGGTTAAAGGACTAATGTTGTCACTTTACAATTAGACTTAACTAACTGAACTAACGTCATTATAAAAATGGACTGAAAGTGAAACCAAACTATCGATTTTGGACTAAAATCACAAATTTTTGAAAAAATGGACTAAAAAAGAAATCCGTACTAAAACACAAGGACCAAAAATGTTGTTAACTCTATTTAAAAAGTAGTGCCATATGTCGTGTTTGGCAACACCCTTTTAGAAGCGTTTAAGAGCGTTAAGTGACAAGCAGCAAGCGTTCCAGTTTTAATGCTTGGTTGGCAACGCTGCTGCTAGCGTTTAGCAATACCTGAACTGCTTCCAATCTTAATGCTTCCTAAAGGAGCATTCCTGCTAGCATTTTTTTAATATTACCATTTACCGTCGAAAATAACATTCATATAAGTATACGACAGATATTGTTTCTTTTCTTTTTTCCTTCAACTATCGTCTATGCATGTTTTTCCTATGCATGTTTTTTAAATGTTCGCTGAAATCTTAGTGCCCTATTTTGCTTCTCATTATAGACATCTTGAAACCAATGGAATTAATATACTTGCATTATTATTTGATGATAATTTTTGTCTAAGATTTGTATACGCCCTTTTTCGTAATTTTACATCTTATAATTAGAGCTACAACTACGTTATCAAACACGTTTTTAAACAAGCTAATACTACTTACTGCTACAGCTTACTGCTTACTACTACCGCTAGTGTTTAGTGCTACATGTGGCCAAACATAAACTTGTTTTGTAACGCTTATAGAAGTATCAATACGTTACAGGTTGATTTACAGCTTTTTCACTCAGAAAGAAAACATTATACGTCGAATTATATTAAAAAAGTCGAGTGAAGCAAAAGAGTTGATAACGGCCAAGTGGCCAACTTTGTGACAATCATAAATAACTTAAAATAACCACCACGTAAATACTGTTTAGTGCATGGACTTGAACAAGTAAAATTAAAAACAGTTGGTTTTCAAATAAACGAATAAATCACATAAATTATTCGAGAATGCCATGTTTTATATCTTGGGAGGTCCGAAACAAATTCGACGATGAGCACTGCAATAATCAGCACAACGTTCTCTAGTATCGAAGCATTCGGATTGATCCTTACAGCAACAGTAATGCAATCCCGGCCTGTCATAGAAATTGCAAACAACGGATCCTATTTTTTCATTTTGCAAGGTTGAAATACTATCTTCGTATCTCTTGGTGCTTGCAACTCTTGCGCCTACATTAACGATAACAAGATATAAAGTGTACAATGTATAATAAAAATGAAGCATTCTATGTATCAAGTGAGGAATAAAAGAGTTAAATCATCGTATTCAACGTGGAGGAAAAAGGTTAGAAAAATTAGAACTTACAATCAAGACCGACGAGCAGTGATAAAAACACTAAGCATAACACAATAGCATATGTTTTCAAAAGCTTGGCCATGTTTATCTGAGATCTATATGGTTTATTGTGTGAAAAATAAATATGATAATTATACAAAGGACACCGATACTTATAAACTTAGGCAGGGTTCTTGTTTAGTAAGTAGTTAATGTCATTGACAAAATTAATGTGGGTATTTCCGGATGTTATACAGTCATTAATTCATTATTAATGACTTTATTACTTAATGATACTATAGTATCGGTCATCATCATTAACTTATTAGAAATGAGATACGGTCATTAATACATTATTGCTTATTTTTATATCATGATAAATTATCATCATATTTACTTATTATCTATTGCAGTAGCATATAAAGCATGGGAAACATGATATGAGCAAATATAATTATATGTTCCAAAAGGTACAACTAAGTTCGTAGATAGAAGTAGATGCCTATAGTTATGGGGTCTCTACCTAAAGCGAAGGCAAAGGCAAATATGTACACTTGGAGCTACTACAAAACGATTAAAAAGCATAAAGGGAGCTAACATCTCTATAAGACTGCCTAGTTACCTACCATCTAACTACCTAATCTAGTTTTAGCTCTCCACACGTTCCTAATAGAGGTCATGTCATCGGACAAAAGAAATTAAGGAAATCCTTCATATCATGCTTTAGTTTGTCTTCGCAAATACGTTTTGATCTACCTCTTCTCCTCAAGCTGTCGACTACCCAAACTTCCACTCTTCTAACTCACATTTTCTCTGGCATTCTCTTGACATATCCGAACCATTTCAACCGTCCTTACCTCATCTTGTTTATTTTGAACTCTGACCATCTCCTTAAATTTTAAATGTTCCATGGCTTTATACTAAAAGCTGTGCCAAAATAAATCTGCGTTGAATCACACCCTTGAAGTATGTGGCTATGTCAACCATACTTTCTCTCATCCAAAAAAAAAAAAAAAAAAAAAAAAAAAAAAAAAAAAAAAAAAAAAAGAGGCAAAGTTGGAATATACTTGGCATGGCGATGGGGAGGACAAAGTTTTGGTGGCTTATTAGACGACTCGTTTGCTTCCTAACCAAACTGTATGATATGTCTAAACGAACCACATTCAAAAACTAAAGTGATTAACAGACAAAGCATTAGTCATATTAACTGAGATTCTCAGTGGGTCAAACAGTGGCTAAAGCACAAGTCTCCAGCGGGTCAAAGTGGGTCAAAATGTCCTCGCCCATTCCGATAAATTTGGACATAAAAGAATCGGTTCTAAATGAGATGATGCGGTAACACCAGTGACGACCATGTAAACTCTGATTCTTTACGATGATTGATAACATTATCCCTTACTTTAAACAAATTCAACATGCAATGGACCAAATTTGATGAAATAAAAGTCATCGAAAACACATACAATGATCCAACATAAAATAAATAGAGTTTCATTTCGGTACATCAAGTTAAATGTTATGTGAAAAGTATTAAATACAAAAACATATAAATTTCACGGAATGAGAATCAAGATTAATGATTTCTTTGAAAATAACATTCAAACGTATCATCACTATCTAAAGATGTCGAGTCCCAACCAGATGATAGTACGTCTTTTCTGGTTACTGAATATGAGCCGATTGGATTTAGCTTTCACAAAGTCATTTTTTAGAGAAATAAGTTCTTCAAGATTCAACAAACCTGCATATGTAAGAAAAAACATCAGCATCTTTACCATTTATACACGAATCACAGAAAGCATTACCTTGTACTAGAAAATAAATGTGATGATTTTTAGGATCAAAAGAAGTAATTTTCGACATTAACATTTATAAGAAAGACCATCTCTTGCAAGACAATTGCAAAGTTTAAAGATCGCAAAATTTTGGAAAATGTATGAATCAATGGCATCCATTGAAAACAAAATAACATATCGTGAACTAATGAGGAATATAAACATACAAAATAATATATCTTGAACTAACAAGGAATATAAACTTTCAAAATTAATAAATCATATATAGACAACAATTACCTGCACCAGTGAAGAAGGCCCTATCTCATAAGCTTTATGCATGAAACTCAGCCTTAGCTCCATTGATGGAAATTCATTAAACCTTTTCATACCTCCTCTAAATGTCGGCTGAAAGGGAGGCTCCTGTTAGTCATAAGTCAAGACAAACAGGTATTAGTAACTCTCAAATAGTGATTCGATAAAAGTAAAGCTAAAGAAAATAGAAATGCATGAATAACCTCATCAAAGAATCCGAGCTTTGGTGATGGCCTTCTAAGGCCTGAAGGTTTGATGTTTCTTATTGATCTTGTGGCACATTCACTTGTATACTTGTTCACCTCAACGTTAGAACGCTGAAAATCTGATGCCGATATGGTAACGTGGAAGCTACATGCAGGAGATGTACCAGAAGGATAGGTAGTCGGTTCTGTGTTTCTGTTAGTGATATTCTTTCTACTACACTTGGGTGAACCACGTAAAGTTGGTCTATTTGAGTGATGAACCTTTGGGTTCTTTTCAGCTGTAGGAGAAGTAAAAGAAGTCGATTTAAAAAGATTAGCTTCTAAAGTCCCCAAGTGAAGGCCATCACTGTCCGACAATGACTGATCCCGGCCAGCAAATGTATGTGTTACTATGTGTATTTTAGTTTCAGAAGTTGATTGACTGGATTTAGATTTCTTGAAGCCTTCTTGCAGCTTAAACAACTCTTCAGGATTTAACAGACCTGTATAACGAAGATAAAATCATCTTCATATTTACAACTATCACATGAACTCCAATGTAAATTGTTAAGTTTGACAGAGCACACTATCAGAAATTTGGGGTCCAATAAACTAAATTGATATATTAGACATAAACATTTACCTGCACCATGACATAAGTCACTACTCCAATCTAAGCTTTTACGCAAGGAGCTAAATCTTTTTGAATCCTCTTGGCTCTCACAGTCGTTTTTGTTCTTCTCTATGTCTATCACACATTTTCTGTGATATGAAGCAATATCGTCTGTTAGGCTTTTTTGCTCCTTGTTCATAGTGTGGATATCAGGGATTACGTCTTTAAAAGTCTCCACATTAAAGCCATCGTTATCAGCTAATGCCCGATTCTGATCATAAACTAGGTGTGGTTGTACGTCTTTTCGAGTTTCAGAAGATGGTTGACTGGAATTAGCTTTCGTGAAGCCTTTATTTATCACAGAAATCTCTTCAGTATTTAATAGACCTGAATATGAACAAAGAATTGTTTAAAACCATTGCAAGCACTAAAAAAAATAGAAGCAGTCTTTCATGTTAGAAAAAGAAATGCAGCTTGACATTTGGAGTCAAATGACATTAAACAAACAGGCAAGCTGAGACTTGAAAATTTTCCAGTAACTTTTGAAAGAATCGATTTGGATCATTCATAGTCTCATACGGGTTAAATTTTATAAATTTGCTAAGAAGAGGACCTGCCATATGACCTGAATAGGTCAAGAGCGTTGAAAGTTGCCTTAATGGTACTTTTGATACATAGACAACCCCTTAATAAATTTATCACAGATTAGTATTGATATTTTAATATTCATAGATAAATTAAGGTATTGTTTTTGTGAAATATTTAATGTTTGATTATCTAAAAGATAAACAAAAATACAAAGAAGTACTAAACAGACTCATGTAGACATCAACAATTACCTGCACTAATGAAAAAAGCAGCATCCCAATCTAAGCTTTTACGCAACAAACTTAGTCTGCTTGTCTCCACTAAAGGTTGACCATGTTTTTTGCACCTGTGTTTCCTTTTTACCTCAGCGTCAATGTCAAGATCAATGCTCTCCAAGTGACTGCTTAAACCATTGACTTGATCACTCTCGTCTTTCTTTTTCTTCATATCATTCACAGCTTTTCCTTGAAATGAACCACAGTCATCTTTTAAAATCTTGCACTCTATGTCCATTCTGTTCTTTGAGATCTCTCTGTGTATTTGCCCATTAGTCTTTGGCTTCCTACAGCTTGTACCGACTTTTCTTCCATCATGCTCCCTACTGAGTACTTTCCGAACTTTTGAACAATTTTGAGTAGAAACAGAAAAATTAGATACCGGATACTTGTTCAACTTCTGCACACTTCCTCTAAATACCGGCTGCTCTTGTGAATAATAATTAAGTTAAGAATAAAAGATATAGTAATTTTATCTGCTGTCTAGTAGATGAAAAAGAAAATAGAATTACATGAATTACCTCATCAAAGAAGTCGATCTTTGGAGATGGCATTTGTCGACCTGAAGATTTGATATTTCTTATTGATGATCTTGTGGCATGAGGACAACTTTTAAACACTGAGGGTGATGTGCTGTTGTGAATACTTCTAGCGGGAGATGTGCTAGAAGAACAAGTGGACGACATTGGAGACAGGACTGAGGAAGGATCGAAGGTGGTTGGTTTGATGTAATTTCTTGATTTGATATTCCTTGTAATACACTTGGATGAAGCACTAGAAGGGGATTCATTTGAGTGATGAACCGTTGACTTCTCAGTTGTAGGAGTTATAAAAGAAGTTTCATTAGATGACAAGACTCCTCTTTGAGACCTCTTGGACAAAGTGAAACCTGGTAAAAACAATTCAGTATATCAAGTTTGCAAACTTTACAGATACATATATTACTCCTTTATCGTTTGAAACCAAACCTGCTCCCGATTTTCTGGTTCCATGTTCCATAACCGCTTGGCTGGATGCCAATCCACCGATGTTGATAGGAACTTTAGATCGTTTGTGTAACCCCCCCCAATTCATGGATGCAGCGGAATTCGAACTGGGTGTTACTTGACGGCACAATAGTCACAATAATAGAAAACGAACTCCAATTGAGTCGTTTTAAAAGATTTATCATTCAAATTGTATAAATATCAGAGATTTACAAAATGAGGTCCCAAATGGTTCCATGTTTACAATGTATAATAAATGTGTTTTTGAATGATAATAAAATTTATAGCCCTCTTGAGTATCCGTGTCCTTCCGTGCCATCCTTGATCGTCATGAACCTGAAATACATGCTTGAGAGGTCAACACAAAGGTTGAGTGATATTCATATAGTTTGTTTAATGTTTGAACACAATGTGTTGGTAGTTAAATCGTTTGAACACAATAATCGTAGTGTTTGTAGTTAAATCGTTTGAACACAATAATCGTAGTGTTTGTAGTTAAATCGTTTGAACACAATAATCGTAGTGTTTGTAGTTAAATCGTTTGAACACAATATGTTGGCAGTGTGAGCTATAGACTCACACCAATATTTGGAAAACAATGATGGGCTACGTTGTTATATGCCCGGAAAGGTTATTATACACTAAGCTTATGACACCATAACGTTAACGTGTACCAATATCGATCGGCAGATTTATCCCGGTAGGTACTTTGCTAACATACCTAATCTCAAATATTAATGCATTTGTTTGAACTTAGTCAATACAAATGGGATTCGTCAATCCCAATAGGCCTATTCACAATATTTGCGCTCACTATTGCTAGTGATTAAATGGTTCATAATAAGGGATCTCGGTTTAGCAAGGTTGTTACTTAGTAATAATAAAACATAGTCGTATAGCATACAGTAGAAAGCATTGTGTTCGAGTAGAAAATAATAGCATGTATCCCCCCCCCAAGGGTTTGTAAAACATTGAAGTAATGTAAAGTGGGGCTATAAACTCACCTTAAGTACGATAGCAAGTAATGAAGGTGATGGTTGGATCGTGTAGGTTTCTACGAGCAACCTATAATCGAATGTTACGACTTAGGTTCGGAGTAAAGAACATGAAGTAGTATATATATATATATATATATATATATATATATATATATATATATATATATATATATCTTGCATTTAGTCCATGATGTGGTATGATGTATAATGTAAGTCTTTGAAAGAAATATTCATGAAACATGTATGTTTTGGTATATCGTTTACTACCGTTCGGGCCGACATAATTCAGAAGTCATGTTAGTAAGCGTTCGAGGAGCCAGGACACTTTAACTCGTAAATCCACAACTCAACTCGACGGCTTACATAATGAACTCCTCATGTAGTAGTTGATGAAATATATAGATATAAGTTTTGATCCGAAAGGTTACATGTCCGATATTTGAATAAACTTATGAAAGTTTATTAGTACATGAAGATTGTTATTAGGGGTAGTTTCATAGGTCTTGTATGACCATTTTTCCTTGTAATATCTCATGGTTCCTTTTAGGTGAAGTATATCCAAATTGTATGTTCAAGTTCTTGCTAATTCCTTGTTTCATGTTTTCGCCTAAATAAGCTTATATGGTCGTTTCGTCATGGCCTAGCCATGACCTTTGGTCCTTGTTCCAAGGTCATGAGACCCAACCTTGGCTCTAGCCATGGTGGTGGTCTTGTTTATAGGTCATAATAACTCTTGTTCCTTTTAAAGTATAACCATAACTTAGTGACTTATTATATGTAAATAGCTGTTAAGAAATTGTGAAATATCTTACTCAGAAAGTGTTTTCAAGGCTCGAGCCTCTTTGTCCCTGAAGGAAAACGTGATTCCGGACAACTTTCGTGTTTTAACTTTTTCATGAAACGGACCAGAAATACCTCTTTTTGCGTGTTTAATGTTTCTGTAACAGAAAGTTTTGGCAGTTTTGCCGGAAAGTTTTGGTAACTTCAAATCGCCATAACTTTTGACTCGTATACTCGTTTTAGGTGGTTCAAATTGCTATGGTTTCCTTGTTAAGTCCTCTACTGTAATATGTAATAATCCAATATAAAATTTTTACCATTTTGATCAGGTTATACCAACAAAGTCACTAGTTTACTTGTTTTATGAACTTGTCTTATCAATCAATAACAATAACTTGTTTTGGTCATTTTTATACATCATGGACATGATAACAAGACAATATATAGCACAAATAATATGTAAATAACATGAACATGATTATTTAACAAGAATCAAGTTAGGGTTTGGCTCACAACTTTTGGCTTTCAAAGATGAAAGGAAGTTAACATGTAAGGATAGGACTTTGATAGACTTGCTTCAACCCACTTCACTTCATGCAATCTTTCTACCCTTGGTATTCTTGAAAGATGGATGATGAAGGTTTAGGTGACTTGAGTGGATTTAAACTCAAGAGAAATCACCAAGTATATAAGGTTATGGAAGTGTTTGATGAATGATAACCTATCTAGGGTTTCTACCTTGAACTAGCACTTGAATCTTGCTAGAAATTAGAAGGAAATGAACTAAGGATGAGAGGGATTTGGGGTTGGGGATGCACGGCACCAAAAGGGGGGAATGGGGCTTTTATAGGGTCTTAAGGAGGTTACTTCCTTTGACTTGTCAACACTTGCTCACCAAGTTCTACACATGTTCTCATCTAAGGCCTCCTAGCATGAGATTGAGCCACATAGTGTGAATCCCCCCTCCTAGAGGCGGTTCACATGGATAAGGGAGGGTGAGGTGTGCCTTGGATGATATTATCCAAGTTACTAGATGAGTTTTGACTCCGGGAAATGCCAATCGTAAATGATTAAGCCTCAAAACGTAAAACCGGGTGTCGTAAAATTATGGAATTTGAAAGTATTGTTAAACATGTCCATATAGTCCATAATAAAATATAAAATGAGTGGTAGGTTCTATCGGGTGCTAAAACCCTGCTAAAAACTGGAAACACGGGTCTAAAACGCGTAATACGTAAAACGTACGAATATTGCGTAAAATTGAGAAAAGTAAAATGTTACTTTTCTAATGTGATAAAAATGATTTAAAATGACTTATAATGTCTAGACTGGGCTCAGTCTAGTGTCGGTTGGTATTAAATGTCTTTTAGACATCAAACCGTAAGCCTAAAAATCACGAAATGACTTATAACATCAAGGGATGATTTTTGGTCAATGGAGGAGGGAAAAATATGTTGACTTTTTCTAATAATTTTGAAAACTCAAAACGTCTTAGAAACTCGTTTTGTGGTCTAACGGTTAATCGCCCATTCGGTTAAGCGTGCTCATGTGAGATTAGTACAGGCTTGGGTGACCTGCCGGGAAGTCTTTGGTCATGTTTTTCTCAGTCACGATTAATTCTCAAATAAATCATGAGTGTGTCAAACATTTTTCTGATGCGGGGTCACTTAACGCGGTCGAGTTTCGTTGTACGTAGAATTTCTGAATGACGTTTTACCCTAAAACGTGTAATTCCTTAATAACTTTCACGAAAATGATCTGACGAATGTCAAACATTTAATTTGCCATGGAAATGATTTATCACTCGAGAATATCAAATAAAAATCAACTTTTGGGAAAGTTTCGGGGAAAATGAATAGTAAAAGTGAATAGTGAAATTTTCCGGGAATGGTAATTAACCTGAAATTGCGAATTGTTACAGTTTGTGGATATCTCGCTTTACATCTTCTCCAGTACCAGAAGATTGTTGCCGAGATTTAGCTGTCTTGAAAACTTTATTTATCATAGACAACTCTTCAGGGTTTAACAAACCTGCATATGCATGTGAAAAACTTTAAAATCTGCATATTTTACCAACTTTACAATGAACACAGAAAAAAAATTAAACAGTCCATTGCACTAGATAAAAGATGCAGCTTGACATTCTGGTTCTTACGAATTACGTATTACTTTTCAACACATGATGGAGCGAAAACATGTGATATTTTGAGTAATAGCAAAACCTTTAAATCACATAACAAAATATGAAAAGTTTGTGGACTAGCAACATTAACAAACATGTAAATGTAAGAATCACCTTGACTAGTGCAGAAAGCACTATTCCAATCTAAGCTTTTACGCAACAAACTCAGCCTTCTTCGCTCCACGGATCCCATTTCACCACGTTTAATCATCGACTCATTCACACTATCAAAACCTACTGCAAAACAAGTTCCACAACAAAGCTAAATATTCACACGGAACATGCACAAAAAAACTGAAAGCTAACAAAATAGAATTATAACTCGCACGTGAAAGTCTAACATCTTCCACAGAATCACGAAATGAATACTCAAGTAAACAATCATCTTCCTTAGAAAAATCAATAAGTTGCAAGTTATCCATCTCACACATAATTGCTGCTCTAAATCACAATAGAAAAAAATGCAATTAATGTTACAAAATGTAAGATAAGATATATATACCTAGCTAGTTCAGTATCAAAACAAAATATTTCTATATATGGTAATTTGGTCACAATTGTTGCCTAAAATATTAAATGTGTGTAATAAAATATATTCTATATATATGGTAATTATAAAATATAAAAATTCAAATCATTTGATCAATCAAAAGATTTTACTAAATCAATCACTGACATTCATATAATCAATCTAAAAGTTTAAATACATGTAACAAATTAATTGAACATTCGTTATGTATTTCATGTGGTTACTTAAATACCCCCTAAGGTTTCAGACTTCAGTCAGCGAAGAAATGGCCCCTTAGACTATCCGTAACGGATGTTCGTCCTCCCAGGTCATCCCATAAGAGGACACGTCCTCCCCGGTCACCCTTGTTACACGACTGCCGTCTTCAATCAAACAATGCATAATTTGGTCGTGTAGACGACGGAGGTGCTCCCCTTTGTGTTTAAGTGGGGTATGCATTTTGTGGTGACCGCAGTCGCCTTATTAAACTAAGTTGATCATAAAGAAGGTTTTAGAGAGAAAAAGTTGAGTTGGTGCTGACGGGCAGTGGTGACCGTGATCGTGTGTGCTTACATTACACTTAGTCTTAAGTACTAGGGGAGGGGGGGTGGGGGGGGGGGGGGGGGGGGGTTAATGAATAGTTACAAAATGATTGATTCGATAAGATACTTCAGCGTTGTGTAAAATTTTTGTTCGTTCTAGATGCATTGAGACACCCTTGGTTAGATATCTTCGACTGTTAATTCTTATCTTCTTGATTGTCCAAGTTATGTGTAATCCATTATCGGTCTTAAGTGATCCTAGTGGTGTCTGTCATTTTTGTAATATTTTTAAGTGAAAAGGCCGTGGAGACTTTGACCGAATGAATAGGGATCAATTGATGGACATTTTTTTTTTTGAGAAAGAGAATCCAGGATGAATGCTGCTTTTTTCATTCGCTATGCGCTGACCGGATGCGTACTCGCGTGATCAATCGATGGACGGGGGAATTGCGTGAATGACGAGACCGGCCTAACCTAAAGCGGGTCCTTCCCCCCCCCCCCCCCCCCGCCCCCCCCCCCCCCCCCCCCCTTCCCCTTCCCCTTGATGGCGAATCTTGACTGACTGACTCTAGGAACCGATTCGGAGAAAGAAGAAGCATGGCATGAGATAGGCTGCGGAAGAATTTCCGATAGTGAATTTACATGACTTGATGGATGTAGAGCCATAGAAAGCAGCACGTCCGCCCGAAGTAGCATCCTTAGACTCGGAGACTTCATGACAAATAAACTTTCCATCAAGTTAATATTATGTTTGTTAACGAAAAAATAACGTTAAAACCTATGTGAGGCTTCAAACTAGCAAAACCATGACATTTTCTGCTCTTAATCACTAAAGGTGAAAAGACAAACATAAAAAAGTATAACAAATGTATTATTAAAAAAAAAAAAAAAAAAAAAAAAAAAAAAAAAAAAAGCAAAAACAAGATATGATAACATCAAACATTCCAGATAATGCAAAATTCTATCATGTTCTAATAATCTTTCAGCCAGTGGAGTTCTTGAGCAAAGTGGAGTATGTTCAGCATTTAGAAGAGGAATAACTTGACCATGCTGCTTAATGCCTGTCCGTTGACCTTTAACTTCAGCTACATCTCTATCGAGATCAATGACTTCCAATTGTTTGCTTAAGCTATTGACTTCATCTTTGTAACTATACACATTCTCCTTTTGGCTATCATATTGATCACTCTCGTCTTGTTTTTTCTTTGTGTCAATCAAGTGAAGTACGCCAGAATCATCTTTCTGTCTCTTTTGGTCCATGTTCATTCTGTTCTTTGAAATCTGTTTTGGTTCTTGCCTATCAGGCTTCAATTTGCTACAACTTGCACTAAATTTCTTACCATCATGTTCCTTAAGTTTTCTAGCTTTTAAGCAATTCTCGGTGGAAGGATACGGAGAATGAGGAGATGACTGTATTTTTGTACTGTTTTCATTAAGCAAGGGACTGTGGTCCCCAAAACGGTCTTGCAGAATTCCTCTTAAGATCGGCTCCTGTGAGTAAGAATTTCGGAAGAAAATGTACTAGTAAGTTCACATAGTATCTATAAGATGTAAAGGTGGCAATATGGACGGGTTGGGTAACGGGTCAAACTGCATATTCTGATACGCACATTGTTGACATCTTTTCCCCAAGATTTTGTTTAAAAAGTTAGTGAATCAAATATGATTGCAATACACATTTTATTCCAAAAATAATCTTAACTCTTTCAATAAGATGAGTTAATAGAGTTTTATAGAGTAGAAGTACAGTCTTTCAATAAGATGACTCATTTGACCCATTTTCTTTTAAACTATACTATTTCACCCATTTAACCATTAACGATAAAAACAAAACCGAACCACAGTTTCTAAGTAAATGAGACGAAATTATTGTAAAGAAACTAGGACGGCGTGAAGTACCTCATCAAAAAATCCAATCTTTGGGGATGGCATTCGAAGACCTGAAGATTTGATCTTTCTTTTCGAACCACCAGAAAATGGGCTAGTTCGTATTGATGATCTTGTGGCTTTTTGACTAGTAAACTTCCCATCCACAGAATTTCGACAAGAAGCAAGAGAAAGACTTTGAAAATCTGATGTCGGTATGGTGTTTTGATCAGTAATGGTAGTAGTTGAAGATAAAGATTCTAAGAACCATCCATCAATGGAGCTAGCAGGAGATGTGCTAGAAGAACACGTAGACGACAATGGATAATGAACTGATGAAGGAGAGTTTGTCGGTTTCGACTTTCTGGGATTGTTTTTACTTCCAATAGATTTTGTCAAATTCTTAGAAGATGAAGCACTAGACAATGATTGATATGAGGGATGAAACTTTGACTTTTTTTCAGTTGTAGGAGTCATAAAAGAAGTTGATTTATAAAGACCAGATAAGTCTCCACATCGAGACCTCTTGGACACAGTCATATAATTCACTACATCAAAACAAACAATGTCGATATGTCAAAATAGGAAGATTACAAATCTGATACACGACTCATTTATAATTCTTTGAGCCCATACCTGTTCCAGCCTTTCGGGTTTTGTTTTCCATTTTCGCACTATCTGATCCTTCAAAAGCTGTGTTGTTCGTCGTCTGTGTAGATGAGATGAGCTCTGGCAGGCTTGACACCTTGTCCTGTTTTATCGCATCAGATTAAGAATATAGTCAATACTGATCTAACTTAATCGGACGAAACAAATTTGTTATATTTCTAACGGGCTAAGCATGTACAGTTAGACGAATTAGCTATAAAGAAAAAGGGTCAAACTGGCTGCATAACAACAAGATGTGTAATTTTGCATAAAACCAATGTGTATGACCTCCAAAATTCTTTTATTAAATATATATTTTATCATTGAAAGAATATATTTGTAATTATATCTGAAACTTTATTTACTTATAGAAAATTTAGAAATATTTGGGATAAAAAGTACCCTGGGTCAATCCAACCCGACCCTTACAAAATTACTCGTTGTGACCCGTCACCCAACCTGCCATGCCACCATTTTTTCCATCTCCTATATAAATCATAAGATGTTGTTAAAGTTCACATTCATATATACCTGTTTGATTTGGTTATTGGTTATCCTCGTCTTGGTTACAACCTTTGGTCCTTGTAGGTTAATGCTCTGGCTATGTACTCGAACTGATTTCATCTAAAATTTTGAAGATAGTAACGTTTCATTTTTCAGATTAATAATGAAAAGAAAGATATGCTAACTAGTGAAGAATGACCAACGGCAAAGTTGAACATACACACCTTGTTTTTAGAGCAAACATTTGTTTTCTTGCTGGCTGAAAAAAGAAAGTACGGAGTACGTTACAGACAAGTTCATGATTAAATAGATCATGTATATACCGGATTACCACAATCAATATCATGACAGCCAAAAGTAGTTTAATTTTATGGTTTCTCAATTTTTAGTACTTACAGAGTGCATTTGCTTGCCCACATGTCGGTCCACCAATGTTTGTTGCAAATTTTGATCTTTTACTATCTAATGACATCTGAGCTTGACTAGATACAAGATCTAGTCGTGTGTCTTTTCGAGTTCCATGAGATGGCTTTTTGGATTCCACTTTCCTGAAGCCTTTATTTATCATGAACAGTTCTTCTGGATCCAATACACCTGTGAATGTCAACAAAGAAACATATTCACCTTTACCATTTTCAAAAAAAATCATTATATGAAATACTATCTTGATACTCAAAAAGAAATGCAGCTTCATATCAATCTTGCATTCGAAACCCGAACCTCAAACATTTTAATCTAACATACATATTACAGACTCATAAAGAAATCAAGAATACCTGCACTCGTAAAGAATGCACTATCCCAAGCTAAGCTTTTACGCAAGAAACTCGGTCTTCTTGGCTCCAATGATTCGGACTGAGCAGGTAAATTCGCACCTCCACACTGCTTGCTACGATCATACTCATTCACATTATCAAAAGTTACTGCAAAACAAATGCCCTCGTAAAACCACTAATAATCATACTATTCTAAAATCGATATTAGCATAGTTTCAATGACTTCATATACATTTTTGCAACAAAAAAAAATGATTGTAAACAAAATCCAATGATTCAAGAATTCTTTTTTTTTTTTTTTTTTTTTTTTTTTTTTTTTCTCTCCAATTTGGGGTGTTTGGGATTAACTTTGCAAACTAATAATCTAAGTCATGTGCATTCTTATCTCGAATAATCAACTCCGAGTGTTTGGTCCATGTGATTTTCACTATCTAATTATCTTATGAAAAGTAATCAATTTAATAGGGTGTTTGGGATTGCTTATTTTTATGCAGATAAACTGGTTGGAGCGTTTGGATAAACTAAACTTCTCATGCTGATGTACTAATTCCGATAAGGGCGTTTACTAAAACTCCTAATCTTTACAAAAACACAACCACAATTCACAGAAACCCATAAATGCCAAATAATCAGTTTCCGGTTTATCTGTAAAAAAAGGCGTAATCACCAGAAATAAAACTTACCACAGAGTGTAAATTTTCGCAGAACTTTGTACCAGATTCTTAAATTTAAATCCGATCGTAATCAGTTTCCGTTTAATATATACTTAAAATCATCAAAACTCTACACTTTTGCCTTCTTTAAAATAAAACTGTACACTTTATAAATCAATCAAGTGACATGAATAACACGACACAACTCGAACCCGATTCAACATAACACAAAGAAATGATCAAACAAAAACTCAAATCAAGAAACAGATTATTCATTAACTAAGAGAAAAAACAGGTACCTGAAAGTCGAAGATCTTCAAGATTATCGCGAAAAGGAAACGCAATCAAGTAATCATCTTCCTCTGAGAAATCTATAAGTTGTAGATTATCATCATCCACTCCAATATCATTCATCTTTATTGTTTTAACTAAATTTGATTGAAATGAAATTCAAATTTATTGAATTAAAAAGTGAAAGAATTTATTTCAATTATGAATAATGAAGACAGAATCAATTATGAATTTATTATTTATTTGGTATAATTTTGAATGTAGACGCTCCTGCGTAAAAGAGGAGGGAAATCTTTATTATTATTACTATTATATTCTCATTGTTAAGTGTTACGTACAGTAATATTTTGTTGACCGATTAAGTATTGTCATATTGTGGGTTTTGGAAGAAAGTTAACAAGAAAGGGATAAGCTTTAGTATTAAAATAATTTCATTTTTAAATGTTAGATAAGAAAAGTTATTTGGCCTTTAGGGGTGGCAATGGTGGCAACGATGATGCATCATGATTTATCTTTAAGCAACTTTAACCAATTAAATGTGGTCAACATATTTCATAATTCACCATGTCTTTTCTTCATTTTTTATTGGCATTCATGATGCATAAAAAATTCAAATTATATTATTTTATTTATTGTGGGCAACGTTCGAAAATTTAATGCTAGCCTCCATACCGAATCAGTATGTGATACCGAAATACATGCCGAAATTGTGATGCCGAGCGAGTGGTTATGGAGGATGCCGAGCGGCATGCTTTGCCGAGGCTCGATGCCGAGTGCATTGCCACCCCCTTAGGATTACATTTTTTTGCATAAAAAACTCGCCAATGTAGGGTATAGAATAGGAGGATATTTATATATCTCCTCTTAAAAATCATAAATTTCGTATTTACTCAAAACACGCTTTAAAGCTTAGTACAATATGCATTTAAGTGTTATAATTTGAGTATATATGAAATTTACCATGAAAAGACGAGAGATATGAAATTCATCCAATTATAAAAAAACACGACTTTCTTTTGACTGATATGACATTGACCATATTTTGATTGGTTTTGATGAATGAATTAATGATATTGGTTTGATTTTCACTCCACAAATTCTAACTAAGTAATTGATTCATTATTCGGTTTCATTTTATAAACTAATAATTAAAAATAAAGTGGAGTGGAATCTGATTTGTTACCAGTATTGATGAACCTATTATGAACAATGAAGCTAATGATTATGTGGTATGGTTAACTAAAAGTGGAGTGGAATCTGATTTTTCAGTCAAAGTTGCTAATATTGATATGTGCTCAACTTTTCCAGAAGTTCATTGGTGGAATCTTGTCTGGTATTCACAATGTATACCTAAACATTCATTCATCCTTTGGCTAGCCATTCAAGATAAATTAAGTACTCAAGAAAAGATTAAAAGTTGGGGGCTGCAAACTGTTAATAGATGTCCTTTGTGCCTTAATGATAATGAAGATTTGCAACACCTATTCTTCAAATGTCCTTTTTCTGCTGATGGGTGGGTTAAAGCTAAGGAAATTGCTGATATTGACTGTGAAGAGACTAACTGGAATGAGTTGGTGAGCAGTTTAGCTGATAGTTGTATTCAAAAGACTATTAGTTGGGTTATAAGAAGATTAGTATTTGCAGCTTGTGTATATTTCTTATGGTATGAAAGAAATGGGAGGATCATTAATGGTGTGCATAATAACAGTCAAGAGGTGTTTAATAGAATTATTGAAACTGTCAAATGCAAGCTACTTGGAATAACTGTCAAAGATAGTCTTAATGTCAGGAAAGTGGAAGCAATTTGGAATGTGAAATGCAGAAGATCAGTGGTTTCTTTAAATTCTTGAAGATCTAAAAAACTAAATCTTGTAAGTTGGTGGTTAGAATTTGGGCTGTTCAGTAGAGTGATGGTAATATTCCTGCTTTAAGGGGTGTTTGGATATCTGGATAATAGTAGCTTTGAGTCAGATTTGTTACTGTTTATGTTTTCAGGCCATTACAATGAAGTGATACCTTGTATCTTGGAGTTCTAACTGGCATGGCTGTACCTTTATAGGAGGCCTAGCTGGTATGAATGTACCATAAAGTAGGGTCATCATTGTGAAGGGTAAATGGTCTTGGAGGATGGTGTATGATGAATGGAATAGAGAGGTGTGAAAGATGAACCTTCTTGGTCCATTCAATACATCATCACAGGAGGTAATGGATGGTCATCATGGTGGGAGTGTGTTTCCAAACAGTTGAAGCCTTCCATTGAGAGGGAAATGTAGGCTGTTTGGCAGAGCCCCCCATGGATGGGTTATGGGTGCCTAGTGATACCAATCTCCATATCTACCTCTCTACTGTGGTGGCAGGTTGAGTGGTTTGGTAGATTGGAGTTGTGAAAATGTAGCTAGATGGTAGGTGCTTTAAGGTGAATTGAGACATTTAGTATGGCTGTGAATGTGTGGTAAGGTGTTGTTTGATAGGTTCTATGTTCTGTATCATTGGATCTGTTTTATCAAACATAGTATGGTAGTGACTGATATGGGATAACATTGTTAGGTTTGTTTGTGTCCAGCTCTGTATCAGGTTTGGGAGTGTCCAAACTTTGTTCTTTTATTCTTATGATGTAAAGTTTTTGGAGATTAATATAATTCTTTCACCTTTGCAACAAAAAAAAAAAATAATAATTAAAAATAATAATAATAAAAAACCTTTTATTTCATTAAGAAGAGAATATTTTTATAAATCTTTGCGGGAGCTCTACCTGAAAACATTTTTCTTATAGTTTTTTACCTTTAAGTAGAGGTGTGGCTGATTATACTTCTTTCATATTTATTATTTTTATTTAGATTATTTTTTTGATGAAGTTGAGTGCTGTTATTGTTGACAGTAAAAACCAAGTACCTGCCTATAATTAATGAAATAATTATATAAACATAGTTTAACCACTAATGCATTGGTCAAAACATGCTAAAAAAGGTCGAACTAATTAAAGTTAATCAGCTTGTTAATAAATAGTCATACTTGTAAATGGGGGTGGTCATGCCAATGAGTGTGGAATGAGAATGCACTAGGGTGGTCATGGGAAACGAAACAAAATGTAACATAACGGATTATATTAGTTTTGCAAAGAGTAACCAATCCAACGGGGAAAAAATTAATCTTTTTGCGCCCACAGAGGTTCACCTGTACCGAATTTGGGCTATTAAAAAAGATAGCCGTTTTAGGATTAGTCGGCTCATAATGTCGAGTCGAAAACTCAGATAAAAAAAATGTCATTGAAAAAGTCATAAAAAGAGATAAATAAAGAAAAATAAAATAAAATGATAACGATAAAAAGAAAGAAGAAGGGATAAAAGTGGTAACAATGGGTTAGGTTGAATTAAATGATACTCTTGTATAAAAAATAGTAAAAAGTTTACATGTAAACGTGTTTGGCGTTGAACATTTGAAAGCATTTAAGGATCTGTTTATCTTTTAGCGTCATTGATAAATTCGCAAACATACCGGGTATCTTGATAGGTCATGTTTATGGTTAAACAAAGATCATACCCGACCCATATGAAATAAACTGCCACGGCTCACAAGTTACCAGATAGATAGTGAGAAATACATACAAAATAAATACAACCGTCAATCACCATGACAATTAAACTTCATCTTATTATCACTCACCTTATACATGTAACTCTTCTTCATCATTTAAACCAAAAGTATTTACAGTTTATACGAAATATCAATCTCACATACGAAAACATAAAATTTCATGTTGTTCAAATTCGGAAGCTTCTTCTACTAATAATTCTCGACCACAGAGTATAAGTAAGTCAGGAATTCAGATTGTTATGCATGTTGTGGATTTCAGGCCTAATATTATGTATTTCTTTATTTCCTAGTGTTATGAATGTTTATGTGGAGAAATTATATTATTTGACTGAATAAATGGTTTAATTGTTATGCATGTTGTTGATTTCAGGCCTAATATTATGTATTTCTTTATTTCCTAGTGTTATGAATGTTTATGTGGAGAAATTATATTATTTGACTGAATAAATGGTTTAAAATGTCGATTACTTTAGTGCTCCTTAAAAAAAACATACAATTTGAAAATAAATAAATAAATAAATAATATCATTACTGGTTTCTCTTTCTTATTTTTTATGAAAAGATATTTTACCCTTAACTAATTAATTAATTAATATTAATTTCTGAGACAGAGGGAGTATAAAAGTGAGGAGTTATTGTGAACTTGTGATTGTTTGTTTCCTAGCGTTTATTGGAAGTGAAATTGCTGAATTTTGATTGTTTTAGATGACTGTTTTAAGGACTTGTTTTTAGGATGCATGTTGTGGATGTGAATATATAAAATGATCATTTGCGTGATTCTCTCTCTACTCTTGGGCTTATCCTAAGGTAGAGGGATGATATGTCTACATTCTACTTCCCCCATACCCCTCTAGCGGGATTGGGTATGTTGTTGTTGTTGTTGTTATAATTTGCGTGATTCGAATATTTCATTGAAATGTGGTTCAAGGACTTTGTGTTATAGGTTTCTGGATTAAATTTATGTGTAAATACTTTGTGTTTTATGCATATCTTCATTTTCCTAGGATTCTATCACTGACTGAATATCTTGCTTTCATATGCATGTTGTGGGTGTGCCGGATAATCTTTCTGTATAATAATAATAATAATAATAATAATAATAATAATAATAATAATAATAATAATAATAGAGTTAACTATATTTTTGGCCCTTGTGGTTGTATCAGAATTTCACTTTTTGTTCAATTTTCAAAAAAATTGTGATTTCAGTCTAAAAGGCATAGTTTGGTTTCACTTTTGGTCCAATTTCTAACGAAGTTAGTTTAGTCGTTAAGTCTAATTGTAAGTGGCAACATTAGCCCTTTAACCTAACAGTCGTTTGCACCGTTAATCCTTTCAGTTAGTTAGTCTTTTAAAAAGAAATTCCCCAAATCGAAAAAAGTAGATTAAAAAATCTAAAAAATGTTTTTGTTGTGGAAAATTTTTTTTCCAAAAAAAATAATTCTAATTTTTTTTAAGAAAAAAATTTCTAAATTTTTTTCTAATAAAAATATTCTTAAAAAATTCAAAAAAAAAATTAGTCGAAAAAAAATTTTTCCAAAAAAAATAATTCGGAAAAAATTATGTTTAAGAAAAAAAATTCTAAAATAATTTTTTTTTCCAAAAAAGATAATTCGAAAAAATTTTTGTTTAAGAAAAATATTTCTAAAAAAAAAATTTAATAAAAATTTTCTTGGAAAATTCTACAAAAAAACAAAAAAAAAAATCTCGTTGAAAATTTTTTTTTCCGAAAAAAAAATAATTCGGAAAAAATTTTGTTTAAGAAAAAATATTTCTAAATTTTTTTTATGATGACGGTTTGTTCTTTTATTTGTTTTGAGACATCATTAGAATGATGATGGTTTGTGCTAATTAGCAGAATTGATATTTATGTAAGAATGATATATTTATTATCGTCTATTTTACATTTCAAGAATATTTGTGTTAAATGTGTGGGTTTTATATTTACCCATGCATTATTCACAATCTGACGTAAATATTTAGCCACGATTTACTCCTAAACAGTAGTGGATAATTTTTCTCACGGATTATCATGGGCATGATTTCTCACGCTTTTTACACATGATTATATACGTGGTTAATTCTATTCAAGGATTGTGATGGGGGAGTTGACTTTCGACAAAAAATATATTTTTAGAATTTTTTAAGAAAATTTTTATTAGAAAAAAAAATTAGAAATTTTTTTCTTAAACAAAATTTTTTGTGAATTTTTTTTGTGGGAAAAAATTTTTTTCGACAAAAAACCTTTTTTTCGAATTTTTTAAGAAAATTTTTCGTAGAATTTTTTTTAGAATTATTTTTTCTTAAAAAATAGTGTTGAATTATTTTTTTTGGAAATTTTTTTTTCCAAAAAAAAAAAAAAAAAAAAAAAAAAAAACATTTTTTTAGATTTTTTTTTTCTAATTCTTTTCGATTTCTTTTTTGGAATTTTTTTATAGACTAACTAACTGAAAGGACTAACGGTGCAAACGATCTTTGGTATAAAGGACGAACATTGCAAACGACCGTTAGGTTAAAGGAATATTGTTGCCACTTTACAATTAGACTTAATGAGTAAATTAACTTCGTTAGAAAATTTGACCAAAGATGAAACCAAACTATGCCTTTTGGACTGAAATCACAATTTTTTTAAGAATTTGACCACAAGTGAAATTGAGATACAACCACAAGAACCAAAAATGTAGTTAACTCATAATAATAATTATAATAATAAATAAAAATAAAAAAAATAAAAAAAATGATAACGACAAAAAGAAAAAAAAAAGGAGTAAATTTCATAAATCGTCCCCGTGGTTTAACGGGTTTGGTCCCTCTAACTAACTGTCGTTAGTTTTTTCCATTAGCTAACGACCGTTTGCAACAAATATTTGCACCGTTAGTCCTTTATACTAACGGCCGTTTATACTTAACACAAGATATATTTTTTTAATTAAAAAAAATTAAAATTAAAATAAATAAATAAAAAATTAAAAAATTGTTTTTCTTACAATTTTTTTTTCTAAATATCTTTAAAATTTATACACGTTTTTATACACATTTCTATACACGTTTCATACACACGTTTTTATACACACATTTTTATACAAATTTTATACACGTTTTTATACACGATTTTATACACATATTTTTATACACACGTTTTTATACACTCATTTTTATACACACAGTTTTACACACGTTTTTATACACACGTTTTATATACACGTTTTATACACTTTTTTATACACACGTGTTTACACACGTTTCTATATACACATGTTTTTATACACATTTTTATACACATGTTTTTATACACACGCTTTTTAAAACGTGTATAAGAATATGTGTATAAATGTGTACGTTTGTAACAATGTGTATAAATGTGTACATGTGTTCAAATGCGTAAAAATATGTGTATAAAAACGCGTATAAAAACGTGTGTATAAAAACGTGTGTATAAAAATGTATATATAAAAACGTGTGTATAAAAATGTGTGTAAAAACGTGTGTATAAAAATGAGTGTATAAAAACGTGTATATGAAAACGTGTGTATAAATTTTGAAGATATTTAGAAAAAAAATTATAAGAAAACCAATTTTTTAATTTTTTATTTATTTATTTTTATTTTTATTTTTATTTTTTTTAATTAAAAAAATAAAAGAAAAAGAAAAAAAAAGGTATTTTGTGTTAAGTATAAACGGCCGTTAGTATAAATGACTAACGGTGCAAATGTTTGTTGCAAATGGTTGTTAGCTAACGGAAAAAACTAACGACAGTTAGCCAGAGGGACCAAACCCGTTACGGGTATAAACCATGGAGAGAGGATCCGAGAAAAAATCTACCAAACCTGTTAAACCCGTTAAACCACAAGGTCGATTTATGAAATTTACTCGAAAAAAAAAGGGTAACAATGGGTTAAACAAACATACCGGGTATCTTGATAGGTTCCGTTTATGGTTAAAAAGTTCATACCCGACCCGAACCGAACCATATGAAAATAAACTGCCACGGCTCACAAGTCACCAGATAGATAGCGATTGAGAAATACAAATACAACCGTCAGCGGCGTTGTTAGCTAAAACGACGGTCACCGTGAATAAGTATGGCAACTAAAGTTCATCATCCTATAACATTCTCATATCATACAAGTAGTAACTACTCTTGTTCATTTAAACCAAAAGTATTCACAATTCACATGAAACATCCAAAACATAAAATTTCATCTTGTTCGAATTCGGAACCTGCTTCTTCTAATAATTCTCGATCACAGAGTATAAGTAAGTCAGGAATTTTGGATTGTAATTATCTTTCTTTATTTATGTGGAGAAACTTTTATATTTGGCTGTTAGGACTTATTGTTGTGGACGAATAAGATGGCTGAATGTTATCATTGTTGGATGTTGCGCTTAAAAAAAACACACACACACACACACACACAATTTGAAAAACAATTATTTTTGTGGAATGACGATTTTACCCTTAATTAATTACTTACTAATGTTTTCTTTAAACTTCCTCTAATTTTTAGTAATTTGGGACAACCCAGGGAGTACAAAATTGAGGAGTTATTGTGAACTTGTGATTGTTTATTGGAAGTGAAATTGCTGAATTTTGATTGTTTGTTGATTTTAGACAAGACTTATTTTTAGGATGTGAATATGTAAGATGATCATTTGCGTGATTCTCGCTCTACTCTCGGGTTTATCCTGGGGTAGAGGTAGGATTTGTCTACATTCTACCTCCCATACCCGCTCGGGATTGGGTATGTTGTTGTTGTTGTTGTTGTTGTTGTTGTTGTTGTTATCATTTGCGTGATTCAAATATTTCATTGAAATGTGGTTCAAGGACTTTGTGTTATACGTTTCTGGATTAAATTTATGTGTAAATACTTTGTGTTTTATGCATATCTGAATTCGCTTCATTTTCCTAGGATCCTATCAGTGACTGAATATCTTGCTTTCATATGCATGTTGTGGGTGTGACCGATAATCTTTCTGGTTTCATCAACTATAGTCTTTCCTGGTGTTCTAGGTTTGGAGTGCGATTCGGTCTATAGCTTAGATCATGTCAAGCTACTATGACCAAAAATGCATACCAACATAGCTTGTGCTTATTTGCTTAGTTGATCCGGTTCAATTTGAAGCTACTAATTATGGCGCTCTAACATACTTATATCGTTTGTATTCAAGCTTATCAGGAGCATATTGTTGTTCTAAACATAGACATACAAATTTTATTAATAGTATGTTGTAAACAGGTTAAAATCTAAAGCTTTTTACGGCAGCTAATGTGTCTGGGAAAATTGCAGGGCCGTTGACTTCAACTGATCTCACTAGTTCTGTCAAGGATGGAGCTGGAATCCGAGTGGCATACCAGGCATGAAATTGTATACTGGGTTGTTTATTTTAGCTAAATAATATCGTTAACAAGTGTGAATATGTATAATTATTGGTGGTTTATTAGTTAATCTCCATTGTGAAGGGTGTGAGTGGAGCATACAGTGAATCAGCAGCTGAGAAAGCATACCCAGATTGTGAAACTGTCCCTTGTGAGCAATTTGATATCGCGTTTCAGGTGAGACCACAACCTTGATTCACTAGAACTGATCATGCTGTCACTCTTGACTCACATAATATATAGTTACAATATAAGCAATCATGCCAAAATGTTTAACTTAATATCCAATTATATTAGAGGTTCCACAATGACCATTGTCATTGATATATGTATTACAAATGTTTAAAAGAAATTGTGCGAAAATATATAACGAGAAGCCAAACCAAGACGTATTTGGAGTACTTTTTTGGGGAAGAAATGAGTTTGTGCTAATTCAGAATGAGCTATTGTGAGAAACATAAAGGTTTCACAAATGATAGATTAACCACTCTTTGTTTATTCTTATATTATTTGATAACATGATATTCTTATTACTCATCGAGTGATAAGCTTCTGGCACCTTTGTAACTTATCTCTCCAAATGCTGCAAAGAGTAACTTCTCGTAAATAAAAATGCAAACCCAGAGTCTTGCTCTAGGCATCGACCTTACTGGAACATCCCTGAGATCTTATCAATATGGGATTAAATAAATCTTCGTGATCCTCCTTTTTTATTCTTTGATGCAGGCGGTTGAGAACTGGATTGCAGACAGGGCAGTTTTGCCTATTGAGAATTCTTTGGGAGGTAGCATTCACCGAAACTATGATCTTTTGCTTCGTCACAGATTACATATCGTCGGAGAGGTGCAACTCTCCATCAGACATTGCTTGTTAGCCAATCATGGTGTCAAAATTGAAGATCTTACAAGGGTTCTGAGTCATCCACAAGTACGTTCCGCATATTAGCTCTTCTGAAATACAGTTTGAATGTTGATAATGATCTTTTAATAATTGTATACAGGCTCTTGCTCAGTGTGAGCACACATTAACAAGGTTACGAGTGGCTAGGGAAGCTGTAGATGATACAGCCGGTGCTGCACAGGTACTGACAGTACAGTACTATGACACCAATGAATTTTCTTTCTAATAAACAATTAGCGTGTCAAATATGAGTACTAAAGTTATATTTTTTTCAGATACAATATATTTATGGTAACAAAGTAGGAGGTTTTATGCATTAGCAAGCAACAGGACCTTTGCGATTTTCGACCCTTTGGCCCATTTGACCTATATCTCTTTTCACTTGTTATTCTATTTACCCGATAGATATAAAACATAAACGAATGGACCCACTCATAACTAAATGAGTTGAGATTGTCATCCCTAGTCGAATGTTTAGTATAAGACAAAATTGTTGATTTACTTTATAAAGAAGAAGATACCTTCTGAAGCTATTTAGTAAAAATGTTGAGGGTGTTCACAGTTTTATTGTCATCCTTTAATGAAACCTTTTACCTTGACTGGCCACATGGCTTTATTGAAGTGTCTAACTTTGAGTCAGTTATCTTATATACCTCTCACATGACATGATCCTGTCGATTGAAACCAATATTGTCAATACTTTGTCGGCCAGTGACCCATAAAGTGATAATAACTTTGTTAGATAAGGGTGCTATTGCTAGTTGCCTAGTATAGGTGATGCCAACGGTGTATTATAATTTTTTGCTTTTTTCTAATGCCGATAATACATGTTTCAGTTTGTTGCTCTTCACAAGCTCAAAGACACAGGCGCTGTTGCTAGTATAGGTGCTGCCAAAATATATGATATGAATGTTTTAGCTCAAGATATACAGGTACAAATTTTGTTCCTTGTGCTATGAATGACTTTTGCACAGATTGTGTGTTTGATGTGAAATACTTATCTGATTTGTAGGATGATTCAGACAATGTCACTCGCTTTCTGATGCTCGCAAGAGAGCCAATTATTCCGGGCACAGATAGACCCTTCAAAGTGAGTGATATTCTCGAGCATATGTTGCAAATTAGTAAAGGTAGCCAATGGGTTGGTTGGGAATGGCTCGGGAAATGGGTTAAATTTGGTATGGTCTTCATAATTCTTTTTTTCCAAATAATTCCATATTTAAATAACTATTCGGTGTTGTCAAAATTATGTTGCAGTAAATTAGTAATCTAGTTTTGTAAAAAAAATAAAAAAAAAATGCTTTTGTTATGTTCTATTTATGCATCATAAATACACACTGCGACCTGCGTGACTTTCAGCTCATTTCCTGTTAACCTATTTATTTTGATGTTACCTGTTAGATCAGTTAGAAATGAAACATAACTTGTTAGACCAGTTAGAAATGAAACATAACTCGAATCAGCCAACTCATAAGTAAACGTGTCGAAATTTTCATCTAAATAAGAAACTGTTTCTGAACCCTGAAGCATCACCATTAACTTAATTTTCAATTGTATGCAGACAAGCATAGTATTTTCACTAGATGAGGGACCTGGTATGCTTTACATGGCACTTGCAGTTTTTTCTATGAGAAATATCAATCTCACAAAGGTTGTATACAATTTATAATGAATTTCATTGCCACTTATTATGTCACAATTATTGTTTTTGATGTTAAAGGATTGCTCTTTGTCCAGTCTTATCAGTTTGTTTGTTTCATGTAATCAGATTGAAAGTCGTCCTCAGCGAAAACATCCCCTTATACAGCCTGCTGGAAATGGTGATGGTTTAAAGTAAGTGTAGGATGTTATGATGACTACCGACTTTGGCTACTGTGTGCTTTTGCTAGTGTTAATATATATGGACTGTTCATTGATCTAGAAATGTTGATTGAGGATTTTGAAAGTTCTTTAAACAATTTAGAATAACATAAGATCTTTAATATTCAGTTACTTAAATAGTGATTAGAATAATTACTTTAGCATGATATACAAAATCGAAACCACTCAAACAATATCCGTGAAACTATTAATGCACATAAACTAACTGATAACCCCGACAAATAAATAAAACATAAAACAAAAATAAAGGGTATCAGAACCTTACTGCTAACTTCTGCTCTTTGTAGATCACCTGGTTAACCTTTGAAAGGTTATACCAGCAGGTTCGGACAATATTCTTGTATTAACAAAACGTGGTTGTGATATGTCAATTTAATGTGCAGGCATTTCGACTATCTCTTCTACTGTGATTTTGAAGCATCTATGGCTGACTACAATGCACAAAATGCCCTAAAGCATTTAAAGGTGAGATCGGTCTGAAACACACATTTTTTTTTCTTTATTTTTTTATTTTTTATTTTCCAGTCCTGACTCTTGACGTGTATTCAGTCCCACATATTATACTCATCCTGTCTTCTTGCAGGAGTTTGCAACATTCTTGCGAGTTCTGGGGAGCTACCCAACAGACACAACTTGATTTGAACAATCATATATACATACGCATGAACTGGCCGGAACAATGTTTAGGCAAACTGGTCAACTTGTAGATTGTAGTACTTCAGAGTTCAAGGGTTGAAATCCCCTTTTTTTCTTGGGGAGAGGCTAAGGATGCCAACTTCACATGATTGTCATATACACTGTGAGCAAGACCCGATCAACTGCTAGATGGTAAGTCCTTGGAGTTCAATGGTTCAAATTTTCATGTTTTAAATGCGTAGAGAAGAAGGTTTGAAACATTGGATTTTTTTTTTTTCTTTTTTTTTTTTCTGATAAAAGTAGATTATGCATAGTTTTGGTAGTAAAGTTTTTGTTGTTTTTGCACATCTTGAAAAGGGTTTTGTTCTGTTTTGCCAATATATTTCAACTTGAAATTGTAGAATATAGGATATGTATAGTTTTGGTAATAGTTTTTGTTATTTCATTGTTTTGTTTTTGCAATTGAATATATTCAATTTGCATACTAAACTGGCAATTAGAGAAAAATAAATTTTCATTTTATGGATGTATTGGTGAATATTTCAGCCAATCTTGCTCACTTTTGAAACTGTCTCCGTCGTAATTTTTTTATTATTATTATTATTATTATTATTATTATTATTATTATTATTATTATTATTATTATTATTTTAATTTTTTTGTGATTAGTATTTAGAAATAAGAATCTTCATCTGAAACTTTTATAATTATTGAGGACTTAACTTTGAAACCAATGGAACTGAATCTGAATTTGGCCAGTTAAATCTGGTCTCGTCTAATGAACTTTATGGTTCCAAAAACCTAGCAACGTATTGTTTGGTATGAGTTCTTTAATACCCGTTACTTGATATTTATTACATGCCGGTGACACTTAGCCCGTATTATGTTTGTAATGGTAAAAGCCCGAGTTTAGAATATTCTGTATAGTGCTATTTATGTGTACGATTTAATCGGTGATAATCAATCAATCAAATCATTCAATCGTATCACTTACATGGTATCAAGCCTTGTGATCCTCTACAATAAAAATTAACAAAACACCTAAACCTAAACTCTTTGGCTGCCACCTACACATCGGAGGTTCGGAGGGCTCCCTTTAAACCTTAACCTCTGTCATATTTCATCTTCATATATAAGTAATAAACAACTCAAAAGTTGAGTCAATAATACCTTAGTGGTATTTTCTTTCATGCCTACCACACTATTAATTATTCCTAAAATCTTTGGACTCCACTATTATGTCTTAAACTTAATTTTTTTAATTTACAAATAGATTTGAGCAAAAATTATGTACTTTTTCTTTTATATTCATTATTCCAGTTGCATGCTTACATAAATTAATCACACTAAAAAGTATCAATTAACCATTTAAATGTTGCTTTACATACATGCTCGTGCATATTTTCTTGAATCAATTCGCACATGTGAGCTACATCAATAGAAAACATACATAAATTACTTGTATATGAAAATGCATTAACATAATACATATATCTATATATATTGCATTAGGTTAAATCATCACTTGTTCTTGCAACCTTTTCAACTTCATCTCAATCCATAACCGACTTTTAACTCTATACTAATTACTAAATATCATGTGATAAATTCCGGCAAGTCAATCTTCACATTAAATGCACCGGTTTTGTTTTTTGATAAAAGTTTGAACTTTTGCTTACGTTTAAAACTCAACTTTTTTATTTGATATTATAATTTACAAACGGCTTTAAGTCAAAATTATGTATTTTTTCCTTTCTATTTATTACTCAATGTGATATATTTAATATGTCGTATTTTGCTATTAGGTCACTCATTTAGTGGGCGTAAATATTGGTTTCTCACTAATGATTCTACAAATAGAAAAAGAAAACACTTTGCGATGCGCGGATCTTCTTCTTTTTAATAATAATTTAATTGAACACGATAAATTCATTATAATTTTTCTCAAAGAGCATTCGAAAACAACTACTTACATAAACTAATCACGCTAAAAAGTATCATTTAACCATTTAAATGTTGCTTTACATACATGCTCGTGCACATTTTCTTGAATCAATTCGCACATGTGAGCTACATCAATAGAAAACGCACACAAATTACTTGTATATAAAAATGCATTAACATAATACATATATCTATATATATGCTTATCTATAACAATCACCTAAATATGTAAGAAACAAAGAAAATAGTGGGTATCCCAATTTTTGATTCCATTTATCTGAGCATGCATGATCTTGTGTGATTTTCATGGTACGTGCGTATGATAACTAAAATAAGAAAAAAGAAGACCAAGTTAATTACAAAGATCTAAAAGATGCGTGAATCATCTCCAAAATGTTGCAAAAGAGAATTTACATACCATTACTAACAATCAAAGATAAATGTAATTATGGCCGGTTTATATAGGCATGAATTAGGTTAAATTATTAATTATTCTTGTAACCTTTTGCAACCCTTGCACTTCATCTAACTGACTTTTAATTCTATACTAAATGACATGTGATCAATTCGGGCAACCCTTGCACTTCATCTCCTTTCATGATTGTATAGTTATTATGAGATTGCATTGAATTTCGAGCATTAGCTATCTTGTACTCTATGCAATCTTTATGCCTTCACATTCAATTAGAGGACTATGAAACGTTTTGACTTTCTTGTATAAAAATTAAAAAGTGTTTGATTTTGTTTTGGTTTTGTGGTGTTGTATTTTATAAATGGGATTTTGGCTATTAAGTTGTGATTGTTTTGTTTCTTTTGGCCTATTACTTAGCCCTACAATACTTGTCCATTAGATGGTTTTTGCATGGTAATATGAAGCACACGGGGTCTATCTAATTGATCATAATTTAATTTGCGTTAAATTTTTTCTTTATTAAGTTTGTAAGTTAAACTCATTTTATTGTACAACTAATTTAATTGAAAATTAACATTAAAGTCTAACTAATATTAATAAATTTTATCAATAAACTCAATTTTAAATAGCTAACCAAATGAATATTAATTAACACACTATTAATAATTCCTAAAACCTTTGGACTCCACTATTATGTCTTAAACTTATTTTTTTTTATTTATTTATTTTTTAATTTTCAAATAGGTTTAAGCAAAAATTATGTACTTTTTCTTTTATATTCATTATTCAAGTTGCATGCTTACACGATGGCGGAACTATGAAGGGGCTGGGGAGGGTCCCGGCCCCCCCAAATTTTGCGGCACCTAGTGTAAATATTATAGGTTTTAGGGGTAATTTAGTTGAGGTTACAAACAAATCTCCGGTTCGCCCCCCCCCCAAACTAAATTCGCCCCCCCCCCCCCCAAGAAAAATGTTCTAGTTCCGCCATTGTGCTTACATAAACTAATCACGCTAAAAAGTATCATTTAACCATTTAAATGTTGCTTTACATACATGCTCGTGCACATTTTCTTGAATCAATTCGCACATGTGAGCTACATCAATAGAAAACACACATAAATTACTTGTATATGAAAATGCATTAACATAATACATATATCTATATATATTGCATTAGGTTAAATCATCAATTGTTCTTGCAACCTTTTCAACTTCATCTCAATCCATAACCGACTTTTAATTCTATACTAATTACTAAATATCATGTGATAAATTCTGGCAAGTCTTGCACTTCCATCTTGATGTTGTATATACTTCACATTAAATGCACCGGTTTTGTTTTTCGATAAAAGTTTGAACTTTTGCTTATGTTTAAAACTCAACTTTTTTATTTGATATTATAATTTACAAACGGCTTTAAGTCAAAATTATGTATTTTTTCCTTTCTATTTATTACTCAATGTGATATTTTTAATATGTCGTATTTTGCTATTATGTCAAACTCATTTAATGGGCGTAAATATTGGTTTCTCACTAATGATTCTATTTTACATATAGAAAAAGAAAACACTTTGCGATGCGCGGACTTCTTCTTTTCAATAATAATTCAATTGCACACAATAAATTCATTCTAATATTTCTCAAGGATCATTTGAAAGCAATTACTTACAAAAACTAATCACGCTAAATAGTATCAATTAACCATTTAAATGTTGTTTTACATAATACTTGCATAAATCTTGAAATTCATTAGATATTTACAAATAGGTTTGAGTTAGGTCCATTCTCATGCATAATTAAGTTGTCCAGCAAGTCAAATTTTGTTTTAAATACTAAATAATTTACGTAAACTATAGATACTTGCATAAATCTTGAAATGCATTAGATTATTTAAGAGAATCAACGTAGCACATAAATATATTTGTCTTAGAAAAAATACAAAATAATTCAATATGAAAATCTCTAATAGAATGGGAGATGGAAACATTGCAATGAATAATAAATGATCTATCTCATAAGAAACTGCATGAAGATAACACATGAAGATTCATCCTTCATTATTAACTAATCCTCTTTGTTCTTTGTTGCACTTCAAAATTATACTTGAGATAAATGTGATCTTCTTACTGATGAAATAAAACCACGCTAAATTTTGATCTTTGTTGCATAATACTCCAACATCTTCCTATCAATACCACATGTTAAGAGTTAGTGTAATCCAATATATAAAGATTCATGTCATACATATAAAGTATTCACCGTTGTAAAAAAACAACAATTTTTGACCTCATATATCCCCATGCATATTTTATACGGCTTACTTGTGGCACATCTCGTGTGTATGAATGAGATTATTGTTTGTTGAAAGTCGGCTCATGAAGCTCTTTCATGCAACTCATGCAAATGTTATATTATCCTTCATGATTAACTAATCATCTTCCAGCCTGCCAAAAAAAACTATACAAATATAAATCAGAAGCATAAGAAACAGGAAAAGATCTAACGCAAATATATATTAAAGGAAGAAGCAAAAGCAATTGAAATGATAACAATGCCTACCTTTCTCAAGCCAAGAATATTGTTTTAAATCCATAAGACTAATAGAAAAGAAGATAGACCAGATAACTTATGCAATATGTGTACCCTGCAACAATTTATAGACATGTGGACGAATCAAAACGTTTCATATGTTGTATAACCATCACACGAAAAAAAGAAGAAAATCATGAATGAAGATTTCAAACTTTTGAAAATAAAGAATGAAGATTCGAACTTTTGTGTCAAAGATCATCACGAATCACCTGCACACATCAACCAAAACACAAAAATATATAAGCAATCAGGAATGAAGATTTGAACTTTTGAAAATCAAGAATGAAGATTCGAACTTTTGTGTTTGTGCATGTGATTTTGGCCGGTTTATATAGGATGGATTAGGTTAAATCATAAATTATTCATGCAACTCTTGCACTTCATCTAACCGACTTTTAATTCTATATTAAATACCATGTAATCAATTCCGGAAACCCTTACACTTCATCTAGCCAACTTCTAATTCTATACCAAATACCATATAATCAATTTTGGCAACCCTTGCACTTCATCTAACCTTCGTTAAGGAGGTTTGTAACCCACATGTCTCTTCATATGCAGGTATGCAGGCAGCTAACCCACGCGTCTCTTCATATGCTGCTACTAATTATTAGGAAAAAATAAAGCCAAAAACACTCAAAATTATATCATGAAGAGCATTAGGTTGTTGTACTCTATGCAATCTTGACGCCTCCACAATAAATTAGTGGGGTTAATCTTATAGTATTACGAGCATTGCAGAACCCGTGCTACGCACGGGCTGAGAATCTAATTGTTAATCGTGTATTCTTTCTGTATATTGGCGAGTATATACTTAAGTATTGTTTAATATGTTGTATGAAATTTTTTAATTTTGTTGTATAAAATTTTAAAAATGTTTGATGTTGTTTTTGTTTTGTGGTATTGTATTTTATATATGGGATTTTAGTTATTAAGTTGTGATGGCTTTGTTTCTTTTGGTCTATTACATTCCCTACGATACTTGTCTATTAGACGGTTTTTGCTTGGTAATATGAAGCACACGACGTCTATCTAATTGGTCATAGTTTAATATGCGTTTAATTTTGCCTCTCAATAAACACACTTGCACTTCGCAAGTAATTGATCAATAAATTGAGAGTAGCTTAATTACAAAGATGATTTCTATTCTTTTTTCATACTTTATTGCATGGTTATGATTCATTGTATTAGAAGTTTCTCTTAGTTGTTAAAATTACTTTAAAAGCACCCTCCAAATAAGTATAAACACAAATGACATTGTCCTTTAATGATTCCCAAAACAAATAACAAAACTAATATTTTTTGTTCGACTTTTTAATTTTCTTGAAAAAGTGATTGAGTATAAAAAATTATTGCCTAACAATGACATGGCGTATATGCTTATAACGTGGAAGTTTATTCTATGATGAACATTCATTCATACTTTTTTATTTAATAGAGTTTGAATTTTATATTTTAGCATGATCATGATGATAAAAAGGTTAAAAAAAATATAACTTTCACATCATGAGATTACAAAATTAAAGCTCAGGTTAATTAATCCTCCAACAATTCAGTATATACATATATGGATATCAAAGAGTCAAAAAGATTAAATGCAAACAAAATATTAACATTCAAATCCATCCAACTATTGAGTGTCGCAATGGAATCATCAATAAAATTTATGATAATGAGACTGATTAGAGGATGATTCAGCTTCATATATTGTAGACAACCGAAACCTAAAGGACCGAACAGCCAACTGAGTTTGCCTCGATGAATATCTTTGCATTCCATTGGTTGAGCATGTTTTCGACACTCCTAAGCTCGAAGACGATTGTTGTTGGCATCTTTCTTGTGAGGAAAGCTTTGCATGAACATAATTGTTTCTCGGTATTGATCAGTCTCTTGTTTAATCTTTTCTTCTTTCTCCAAGTGGACTTTAAGTTTCTCTTCGTCATATTTTTGTTGTTGCAACTCGAGTTGAGTTAGTTGTTTTGCTTTCTTCCTCTTCTTTTTATTCTAATTCTTTTTTTTCCTTCATCCATTCCCTGACATTTGGAAAATTGATAATACATATATCAATAGAACTTAACTTTATCCCCCACGAATACTTTTTTTAAGAAAACGAAATGAATGAATCATTAACAACACATATATTTTATATAAAATCAAATACAATTTACGTGTATAAATATATTTTGTAAAAGGGAAAAAAAGATATACTGTTGTTGGTGAAGATATCATCTCCTATACCATCTTCTTGCCCAAATCTATCATGCAAAAACAACACATATAAGATTACTAAAAATCGATCATTAACAATAAAATCACAAACAAATACCCGTATGTCAGCATGTTTGCCAACGTTATTAATCATTTTGGAGATGCTCATTACACACGACAACAACCAAAACTAAACTTAGTATCATATCAAATTACCAAAAGAAACAATTCAAATAAATAAATATACATCACAACCATTTTTCAATAACCTTCTTCATCAATGACTCATGCACGCCACGATGACTAAAATGAGTTTGGTTGAACGTGGTGTCGGCAGCGGAAACAGTTGATGTTGGGCGGTTCCGGTGGATGTGGCGGTGGAATAATTTGTTGTGGGTTGCTAAATTTTGCTATTTATACTCAAAAGAAGTAGTTGAAAGAGTTACCCAATTAATTTTCCTATTAAAGATCAAGTAATGCATACTCTAATAGTTAAAATAGACTCTCCAAATGCCTTATTTCATGTAACCTCTACAATCATAAGTGCCTTAATGAATACATGAACACTTCGCATGCCCGTCATAAACATGGACGCTTGACATGGACGTGGCATTAATCTTGATTCTTGCATGGCTACATTTTTCACTTCTAAAAACTATGTCATCAATGCTCCTCAAAAAATTGGTGTCATTAATACCCCCCCTTAAATTTTAGGACTCAATCTTATATATTTATAGATAGATAATGATAAATTATACTGTCAAAAATTAAAACTTAAAAATATAACATTGAACGAGTTTCTATAATCACAGTATTTCATTCTTACAAATATAATTGAAATTCCCAGATGAGTGATCCGAGTTAAGGTTGTCTGAGACTACCACTCTCCCGTAACTAAAAGGAATTGGCCAATTAGTTCTCAAATGTATGAAGTAAACTTGATAATCACGAAATGAAGTCATGAATCTCGAGATGAAATGGACCAATATAACATTATAGCAATATGCAATTGCTCTTTGATAACTTTTCAAGGATAGACTTTTCAAACTGTTTCTGGAAACAACACGACAATGGAGTATGTTATTTTTTACACTTTGATGTTGTCATGCATTAGTGTTTTTCAAAACTGGGGTAGATTTTCAAATATTGTTTTCCTTGTTTGCTGATTGATGTAATGGAGCGAATAACATGTTTATTGCAATGTTTGGTTAAGAGAACAACATATTTATTTCAGTGCCCATATATATAGTAGGATTCGGTAGGACTTAGGGTGGAGGGTGTCGAGCGGGAAAACCACAAAAGATAGGTGACATGTCAGCGGGACCTCATAGAAATCCATACCATGTATAGCGGGAGACTATGTGAAAGATTCTTTCACGGGACTAGAGCGCCGATTGAAATAACAAAACAAGGCAAAAACCTTTAGGAAAGAGAAATACTATTTTATCTTTTGTGTATGTATTGTGAGTAGTATTTGTGTTTTGGGGGTATTTTTAAATGATAAAATAAGAAAAAAATCAATGGAAGAGAGAGATGGTGATGCAATGGTTGGGGAAAAGACTAAGGAAAATTTTTTTGAGTGATAAAAAGTTGATTTGGAGCTGATGTGACAAGGGAAAACATATGACCACAACCTCCACACTTAGAGCACTAGGTATCCTTTTGTCGTCCCGTTTGTGCCGTTGGAAAAAGTGCTGCCACATCAACACCTTTTCTCATAATACCAGAATTCACCATAACACCAAAAACTCTCTCCCTCCTATAACACCAGTTTTTGGTGTTGTCGTACACCCTTAGCCCCCCCCCCCCATACACACACACACACACACACATATATATATATATATATATATATATATATATATATATATATATATATATATATATATATATATATATATATATATATATATATATATATATATATATATATATATATGGTAAGGTTCTAGAGAAAAGTGCAATTCATTAGAAAAGTGAGAAAAAAAGTTACAGGGTACATTGCGAACATAACTGAAACTTCAGGGTAGAAAAAAAAAGAACAAAAGTAAATAGGAGCGCATCATTTAATCAAACACACATACACACAGCCACTCTTTACCAATCACCACCACACCGCCAATCATCGCCACCACCACCGTCTACATCACCACCACCACATAGCCACCACATCGCCGCCAATCACCACCACAACACCACAACATCAAAATCATCATCTCCACCGTCATCATTTACGTAATCATCTCCACCGTCACCGTCATCATTCCTGTCGTCATCTCAACCACTCCACCGTCATCATATCCTCCATCAACCACTCCACCGTCATCATCTCCAGAGATATCCTAAACCTGTAAGTTTTTAATTACAGACTTTTAATTTTCATTTTATTATAAAATTACATTTTAGGGCATCTATGTATATAAATATGTTAAAGCATCTTTTTTGATAGATTAGAGCATCTATGTATAAAATATGTTGGAATCTGTTATAATGATTTAAGCAACATGTTAATAAATTAGGGCATACTTGTTAGCGAGATTAGTGAAAAATTGATTATTGATTAGAGCATCTGTTTTGTTTGATCAAAGCATCATAGGCACTTAAGTGCCCTAATTTTAAAATATGTTATATGGATTAAAGCATTAGTTTAAAATTTAGGGTATAATCTATTTTTGTATAATTAGAGCATCTGTTTGTGAGATTAAAGCATCATGAATTAATTTAAGGCATCTGTTTGTTTTATAAAATAGTATCTGATTGTTTGAATCTAATATAAGGCATTTGAAAAAATGTTACGGCATCTGTATGTATGATTATTGCATCAACAATAGTTGTTGCAGCATCTGTGTATATAATATGTTATAGCATGTTTTTTTTGATAGATTAGAGCAATCGTATGTAAATGTTTGAATATGTTATTAGGATTAAATCACCAGTTTAAAATATTAGGGCATACTTGTTAGCGAGATTAGTGAACAATGGATTCATGATTATAACATCTATTTGTTTGATTAAAGCATTATTTGTGTAAGATTAGCGCATCGATTTGTGTAAAATTAGGCATCAATTTGTGTAAAATTAGGGCATCGATGTTTGTAAAATTAGGGCATCGATTTGTGTAAAATTAAGGCATCGATTTTTTTCTTGCTAGTAAAAGATTGTTTCTGTTCTTGCAGCTAGAAAAAGAAATTGAACGATATGGTGAAGAAAAATGGCACTCAAGACTGATGACGACAATAAGATGATGACGAACACCTTGTTAGATTACAAGAAATTATTGAGGGTGTTAGGAAAGAGGAGGTTAGAAATTATACTTAATGGCGTCATCAAAGAAGAATGAATCATCATCATCAGCAACAAATCATAATCATCATCATCATCAGCAGCAACAGGTGTTAACAAAAATGTATGGTTGTATTCATTGTTACTCACTATTCAATACGGTGCTCAACCTTTGATCTCCAAACGTTGCATCGGGTAATAACTTACTTTTCAATTTCGCTTCTTTTCCTGCTACAATTCATTTTTGTTATCCTAGTGTAGATTTGATTTATTTTCATATTTAAATAAAGTCGTGGTAATTATTAGAGGTTAAGTTTGTATGTGTGACAATTATTTGAGGTTTATTGGTACATGGCATGTAACACCAATATTAATATGAAAATAAAGACACATGATGTCATATATAGATAACCCTAAAAGGTTATCTATATCGGAAGGTAAATCATACCGTCATTTTCATATATAGACCTGTTGCACCAAGCCAACATGTGGTGTGGTTAGGTATGTAACGGGTTAGAAAAATGGGTTGATTTGACTGAACACTCTTTGGCCAAGCTTGTAAACATGATATATAAATAACTGTTAAATATGGTTACAAATTATATTATTAATCTCTTTTTTCGTTTTAAGTATGAATTAACTTTTAACCTGTGCAAAGCATGTATCAAGATGCTTGTGATTTGTGTTTTTATACTAAAATGTGGTACTTTAGTGCATCCGTTTGACGTACTTTAGTGCATCCGTAAAGGATTTTAAGACTGGTGATCTAATAAATGATACCCAACCAAGCATGAATAAATCTAGAAAACATGCTAAAGTAGTAAATTTTGAATCATGGAACAGTACATCTCACTAGTATAGTGCTATTTTGACATCTCACTAACTGTACATCTCATTATAGTGGTTGATTTGATTTGATTAGGGTAATGGGTTGACAGATGGGAACGAAGAAGTGGAAGCTGGGAGTTAACGAGTGATAATGCTTTTGTTACATCGGCTCACGTTGGATTAAATTGGATTATTGGTGGAAGTAGTGACAGTTTCTGCACCAATTTCTAGTGTACCTGTTACAGGTGGCTGGACTGGTGTTGATGGTAAGGAAGTTGACATCACTTTATCGAATTATTTATATCGTATTGGTTTTGTTATTTTCAACATTAATTTGGATTTCATGTAGAAGCATCTAATTGTGAACGTCAAATGTTTTGATAATGTAAGTTAGTTTTCTACATTAATTTTGATTTCATGTAGAAGCATCTAATTGTGAACGTGATGGATGTGCCTTGGTCCATCTAAAAGGTGCAACATTCAACTCCTTATGCTAAATATAATTTTTAGGGCCTATGAGCTTATTTAGGTTCGGCACTTCGACTTATGCTTTACTAGATTTTTGTTTTTTCAAAAAACTCTTACTTAGTGGTGTTTGGATAAGCTTATTTCTATTTTTTTATATATTTTTTTTGGGGAGGAAATAAGCTATTAAGAATAAGCTTCTCAAATGAGGATTCTTGAGAATGTGTTATATGTATATATATTATATTAGCGCATCTGATAATATATATTAGTGCATCTGTTATATATGTATTAGTACATCTGTTAACAGATTTATATAAATATAAATTAGTGCATCTGTTAACTGTTTGACCCAGAAAGTACGTGTTTTGACCCGTTACCCAACCACACGCTCTTTAAAATCCAGGCTATATGTGAGCTTGTTATTGATAACATTGCCATTGTGAAAATTATACTATTAGTGATATCATTTTTCCCTCATAATAAAGTCAAGCCTAGTAAATGGTGTTTGGCTATCTTTTGCATACAGAGTTGTAGTGGAAACAAGCTTAGTTGGATGTATGTCTTCATAGTATAGGTTGCTTAGTATCAAAGGAAAAAAGCGTTTTAGCATCGTTTGACCCGTTTGGCCTTGCTCTTTACCAGTTGACCTGTCAAAGAATACATATGACCCATATTGACTTAGAAAGGCAAGGTCAAGGCCAGGTTGTAACATGCTTAGGAGCTTATAAAGATGGTTCCCTTCGCATTGTTAGAAATGGAATTGGGATAAATAAACAGGTAATTATTCACTTCTTTCTGTTTTCTGGTTGTACCTTATAAGTTGAATAACGTATCTTTTATGAAATTTTTCATTGTTAAGGCATCTGTGGAACTGCAAGGTATCAAAGGAATGTGGTCGCTTAGATCAGCAAGTGTACGACATTTTCATGGTTGTTAGCGTCATTAGTGAGACTCGAATATTGACAATGAATTTAGAGGATGAGTTAGAGGAAGATGAAATCGAGGGCTTTAATTCTCAAGTACTGACTCTATTCTGTCTTGATATTGTACATAATCAGCTTGTTCAGGTATGCATGATTATCTGTTAAATCGACGTGATCACAATTACGAGACATTTGATTCATTTTCATCTTTATATATTAGTTAAGCAAAAGATGTATAAATCCTTATTTAGGTTTTACTTCAAGCTCGGTAAGATTGGTGAGTTCGATAACAAGAGAGCTAAAAACCGAATGGTTTGCACCTGCTTATTACTCTATAAACATTTCAACAGCTAACGCTACTAAGGTACGCCAAAATGAAATGCTTCTGATAGGCCAACAGTTATATACAACATTAACAAGATGATTTAAAGGATCTTCTGGATATTCTTTTGCTCGAGAGTGCTGGATAAAAAGCATTTCATTTTGGCATGCATTGGCGGTCTTCAAATTCATGGGAAGAAAAGGATCTTCTAGATAGTCTGTAATATTTTAATCTGATGTTGTAATTAGGACATGAATAAATATATTTTGGTTTATGGCTTGTTATCCTATATTGAAAACGTGAAGGTTTTTTCATTGATTTTGTTGTCACCAGCTATATACAATTATATGGAAATCACTTCAAGTGATTAAGGTATATAAAAGTGAAGAATATAAACGTGGAAAAGATTATGTAAAAGGGCGTAAATAATACTAGAAGGGTACCCGCGCAATGCGGCGGCGGGTACCTAATGACTATTTTTATGGCGAAGAAATGTTTTTCATGTGACTTTTTAAGCACAGTAAGCCGACTAACATTTTCTTTTTCAACTTTTTTTTAACAATTACATAATAATTCAAATACATTTTAAACATTACAAATAAAACTTCAAATAAAATGACTAAACTACTAATCCATCATCACGTGTATCATAACTTTCAGGGATAAAACTACCAACCCATGTATATTTGGAAAGCCCATTAATGGTCCAGATTTTCGGATAGTCCAACTACTAATCCATCAACACATTTACTATATGATGATGATGGATTAAATGGGCCGTTACAACTCACAAGTAAATGGGTTTTATGAATATTAAAGTTGGCACAATTAAAGACATTTAATTTACATTTGAAGGTTGGCTTGTTAATTTCAATTTCCTAATAAAGAAATGTTTTTGGTCTTAAAAATTTTAAGACTTCTAAATATAGATGTCCTAAATACATTATAAGGTAGTGTTTATACTACCTTATAATGTATTTAGGACATCTATATTTAGAAGTCTTAAAATGTTTAAGACAAAAAAACATTTCTTTAATAAGAAAGATGCATGTACACCACTTTAATGCACTTAATTTTCAGTCTTACAAGACAAGAAGCATAATATATACCACTTTAATACACATATTAAAAAAAACACCACATTAATGATATTTAATGTAGTCAATTAATTTATTGGTCAATAAATACAATTTATACAATTATTAAAACACCATTTACATCACAAATACAAATATCAAGCATATTGTACAACCAAATTAAACACAATTCCTACATTAAATGTCACTAATACAAATAATAGAGCACGTTCTACAAATATATTCAGGCCTGAACGGGCAACGGGCTAAATGGGTTTGAACCCGAACGGGTGCGGGCCAAAAGGCTCGAGCCCAAACGGGCACGGCCTAAACGAAATTCTTGATATCCGTAAATTTATTGTAAAAAAAAACATAATAAACTATAATACATGATTCACCGGAAAATTTAATTTCAGGGTACCCGCCGCTGCAACACGCGGGTACCCTGCTAGTAGATGATAAAGCATGGACAACTGAAAAGATGAAAAGTTACAAAGAGGCCCCTGGACAAAAAGAAGGGAAGGGGAAACACACCCTATAAAATAAAGGAAGTTACAATCAGGTCCTTGAGTTAGAGAAAAAAAGAAGGGGAAGAGGAGAGGGTGATTTGTACACTTTTTCCACTTTTCTATGAAAGTGGACTTTTTTCATGAACCCACCTCTATAATTAAAAAAAAATATATTAAAAAGTACATTAAAAAAATGTAAACTAAAACTATAAACCTAAAATAAAAGTACTCATAACAACACACATGACAAAAGGTTTTATACTTATTAATTTGATAGACAATTTTACTACTCTATAAAATATATGTTTCGGGCATAGCGGGCTTTAGAAAAAAGAAGACTAACTGATTAATTCTTTAATGGGCTTAAAAAGTGTGAAGGTGAAAGGTTAAAAGTAGGGTTTTATATTACTTTTCTTTCTAACCTTTCCCGCTCATCTTCTTCACTCATTGCATCTATTTCTCTCACAATGACTCATCTTCTTCCTCATTTCTCTCTCAGGCAAAAAACCAAAAATTCTCACATATATGAAGTAAAAAAACGGGACAACGCCAAAAAAAGAATGGCAAACGCGAGTTTGGTACCGCGTTTGCGCCGTCTCGTCGCGTTTTCCGGGACCATTTGGGCTGGTCGTGACGGCTCAAGACGCGGGAACGCGAGCCACGGTGTGGACCTCGCGCCGTCCGGTCGCGTTTTACCGGAAAACACCAGCCTTGGCGCTGGGTACCGAAGCCTCTTAGGAGACAATTCTTTGTTGTTTGCCGAATTTTAATGAAATCTTTGTGATGTAATTTAGTACATTCTTGTAGAATTAGTGGTGCACTAGTGGAGGTTATACCACTGATATGTACCGACCTTTTCCTATAAATGTTGACAAGTGTCCTCATGCAAGTACAAGTCGCCCAAGACGCCTAAGGATAGGGGTGAGCATCGGGATGAATCCTGACCCGTCCCGACTAATCCCGATACCGACAACGGGAAAAAACCCAAACCGACTCTCGACCCGATAATGGTCCTGACTCGTCCCGAATCTCGATAATGGTCCCGAATCGTCCCGAATCTTGATTTTGGATGTGTTTTCTCAGGACAATCCCGACTCCCGACCCGTCCCGAATCCCGATTACCAGGAAAATGCAAACTGACTCCCGACCCGATTACAGTCGGATCGGTATCGGGAAGGAAGTCGGGTGTCGGGATCGGGACATGAGTCTGGTGTCGGTCGGGATTGCTCACCCCTACCTGAGGACACCTGTCAACATTATTGCACTTGTATGTACACTTGTAAACATTTAAAAGGTGAGGGACAAGTTGCCTAAGTCTTTTGAGGCATTTTGAGAAGTCATTTTTTATTTTTATTTTTTTATTTTTTATTTATTTTTTTTATTTTTAGAAAAGGTATAGACTTTGGGCGACCGGGACACATAGAGAATTACCTCATTCTGATAAGGAGGTTCTCTTCTGTCCATTGAGAATGCGAGATAAGGAATATTTAACATGTCAAGTGATCAATTTGACATGATCAATCTCCCAGAGAAAAATTTAGGATAGATCACAAATTCTCTAAAGATCAAATTAATGAATTGTGACCATTCGTTTTTGTTGTTCTCTTATACTTAGTTAATATTAACTAGAAATTTAATCTAACCAAGTTCCATGGCTTTGCAATGTTAAGATTAGTAAACAATAAGTAAACAAACGTAAAGATAAAAAGACAAGATGTTTTTCAACGTTTAGTTGTTATTAGAAATCAATTAAAGAATTATACCTAAAGTGTTTGCTGAATAACACATGGGATTGAATGACAAGTATGGTGTAGTCTCCTCTCTAAACTTAAGCTAAGCTTAAGTGGCAACTATTCAGGAACCACTGACCTATCTCAGGGACAAGGTTGCTCTTTGGAGGAGAAAAAGTGTTTGTGAATGTTTAAGCATTAAACGCACAAACTTGTCAACTTTTTCTCCTCATTATGAACCTATTTATACAAAAGTAAATTACAACTGTTACTTAAAAGACAAAAGATGACCTAAGCTAATAAGAACAAAATACTGATGTATTTTGTCACTGTTACAAGAACCTATTTTGCGTATAAGACAAGACTACTTTCTGAGGGACAGTGATGACACTGTCCTGACATTTTGCCTTTCACGAAAAGTTTTACTTCAAGGTGATAAGGACTTCTCCTTATCCTTTTCAAACGTTTCCCGCCTAGTCCCGCCTTTCCTTCAGTCCAAGATTCTTCAGTCTTTGGTCTTCAGTACTTCATTCTTTATTCTTGATAGTTGTTGAGGAGATAGGGGTTCAGTGAGTTATTTTCATCACTCACTGAGCCCATCACCTTCTTCTCTGGCATAGGTGCCACTCACTGAGTTCTGCCTTACTAAATGGAGAGACTTTCTTCTTAGGCTCGTCTTATGCATCCTGAAGGTGACTCACTGAGCAACTATTCACTCATTGACTTGATTGCTATTGTAGGACTTCTAACACTTAGGTTAATTTGTATTCAAATTCTTGTTAATGATTGCTTGGGGACTGAATGGACCCAACAGTCTCCCCCTATTTGGATATAAATGCAGCCTGAGTGTTTGATCAATGTGAGTGAGTAATTGGACTTCTTCTCACACTGAAGACACTATAAACATATAAAGAACACTGAGATTTTTCAAAACATGGGTCATCATCTTATTTATTAAAAGTTATAATTACACCTATCATCTAATATAAAATACTCAAGGGTTTAAGTACTCAGACTTCCTTAATACCCATGAGTTCAAGCTTTGTCTTCTTGGAAAGCAAGACATGCTTGTCAGGTTGTTCACTCATCATCTTATCCATCAGGATGATAAACTCTTCATTCTCAGGACTCTTGTAATGACGAGCCATCATCTTGTATGCTAGAAGGGTAGGAGTTTCCACCTTATGAATGCCACTGACTCTCTAAAAGGCATTAGAACCCATTCATCAATAAAGAAGATTTCATACTCAGGATCCTTTATCACTTTGTTGTTGGCAAACTTAACACCAGCTGGAGGGTCCCTGTTGCAGTAAAGTGCAGAGATGTATTGTTCAGGTTCCAATCCAACTGCTTTAAACTTTTTGCTAGTGATCTGAGTAGGTTCAGGGATTCCTGGACCCTGAGAGGCAAGTGCCTTCTGATGATCTATTCCCAAACTCTTGGAGACGTTTTCCAGTTCATGGTATTTGTTGGTCAGGCTTTCAAGTAGTTCAGGGACACACATGCTCTTCTTTTTTGTCAAAATGGGTCCCATTCCTTGATTCCAAAGTCAGAGAGCTTAAATGGAGCATCCAGGTCAGGACACATATCTCTGGGATCCTTGGGAGGTGAATCTTCAGTAATGATTCCCTTCCCTTTGTTAGTGGGTTGGGGGAGTTCTGAAACCTTCTTTAGGGATCTCCGTTGTTGTTGTTGTTGTTGCTTCAGCGGAGATGGGAGTGGAAATGGTAAGAGCTGAGGTTGTTGATGGGCCTGGTGTGAAGCTCTGTAGAGGAACTGCTTATGTGATAACCTCAGTCATTGGTGTAGAGACTAAGGTAGTCCTTTGTGGCCCCAACTTCCTGAATAGCCTTTGAGTTGGAGTGATTTTCTCCCCCTCAACAGATGCAGGAGCTTCAATGGAAGCATCTATTGACTGAGGAGCAGGCTGTGCTGGCTTGGACTGAAGCAATGTCACAATAGTGGAAACCATGCCCTTGACTTCAGTGGTCTCAGACTTCAAAGAAGATAATTTAGTAGTCATCAGAGTCTGAGCCTTAGAAAGCTGGGTGACCTTCTCAGTGTAGTGGCTGACCAGCTCATTATGTTTGTTGGAGAGCTGATTATATGCGGTTGAAAGCTGGGTCAGGCATGTCTGACTGTCAGTGACCATCTTAAGAAGAGCCGCCTGCTGAGTCTTAAGAGAGCTGATGCGTGGTTTTGCAACCTTGCAAAAGGTTTTACCTCTCAAGGGATCTTAAGAAGCTTGCAATCCCCACCAGGCAGTGTACCTGACCGTTGTAGTCTAGTATAGTGGCAAGTACCGGGGGATTGATCGTTCACCTCAAAGAATAGTGTTCGCTAGGGTTAAAACTCAATTAAACTAGGTCTAGAGGTGAGGGATGAGCCTTTTTGTATTTTATGGAAAGCAAGTAAAAATCTCGGGTTTTGGAAAAAGGGCGGAATTAGTTTCTAATCAACTAACCCAAATAACTACAAATGCAAACAAAAAAATAAAATAAAATGACACTAAAGTAAATGTGGAGAAAAACAATAATAAGAGAAAATGTGTTTACTTAGATTTCACTACTCCCTAGCTATCTTTTACTAGTTGATTAGTTTGTTACAATTGCATGGATGACGGGTTATATTCCTTAATACCATTCGTAGGGCCGTGTACGATCTTCCCTAACTCTATAAGCTTATACCTCTTCCTATGTCGAGCCGACTACTAGCTCCTAACATAGCCTCCTTAGTAGTTACCTATGCATTAAATATAACCAATTTATCGTAGTACACATCCGATCCTGTTTCTTAAGACGTTCAAGCAAGTTACCAATTGGAAGTCTGCCAATTTCCTTAAGCCTAACATCGAAATCATTCATCCACAACAATTATAAACAAACAACCAACCAATAATCAATATCTAAGTTTCATTACATCTAAGCAAACACAAAGAAAACCTAGCCTAGCATGTTAAAGTGAAGACAAGCATAAGATATAATCAAACAACACATAGACATATTGAATGATTATTGGAAAACTCATGTTCAATTAAACATGGAGGAAACAAGGGTTTGAAACCCTTAAAAATAAGGTGAAATTCGTCCAGGATTTCTCCTCTCAAAGTTGCACACTAATGAATGAAAAATAAAAAAACTATTGTTAGGATCGTATTTTTATTAATAAAAAGTGTCAGTCATTAATGTATTGTTATAGGTTGCTTTAGAATATCATTATGATGAAGTTTATGCTTAGTAATCATGTTTTGTAAAAGTCTAAGGGCCATTAATGTAATAATGTAAAAGATAAATGATGCCCTAGACTACTAGTATAAATACTCATGTATTACCTCGTTTGAGGGTTGGTTCTCTTAGTAATAACATAGTCTCATATTTCACACACTAGGAGTTCCCTCCCACTCTCTCTCTCTCTACTTACTTTCTCTCTCTAGGATTAGGCAAGATTCATAAGTGATTAAGGTTGTTCTACGGTCCTACAAGTGGTATCATTCGCCAAGGGATAATTTAGGTTGTTTTAGGTTAGATTTGGTTATTAAAACTAAGATTTAATCGGTTTTTTAAGCATCAGGTTACTGTTCGTCTGCGATCTTGCGAGTTACAACAATTTCTTTCGAGTTTGGATTTTCTGACTTTCGAGTTAAGTTGGTTTCTGCGAGTTAGCTTCATTATTCTATCGAGTTAGGATTTTTTTTTTCTGACTTTCGAGTTACATTGGGTTTTCAGCGAGTTAGCTTCAGCATTGTATCGAGTTAAGTTCCTAATTGGCGAGTTAGCCATTTCCTTATTGTTTATCGAGTAAGGTTCTTAATACTCAATACTTAGGGGAAACTATACTTAATTGAATTCAAGTTACCGAGTTAGAGTAATTTCGAGTTAGGAACTGCAAACAGTGTGTTTACCGAGTTATAACATCTTACCGAGTTACAAGTTTTTACCAAATCTAAATTGATTACCGAGTTAGCTAGACTAAAGGCATTGTTACCGAGTTATTTAACAGTTAACTTTTACCGAGTTAAGTGTTTTCACAAAGCTTTACCGAGTTAGTAAAAAAAAAAAAAAAAAATTGGCGGGAAAATTTGAGTAAAATTTATTTTTTACAGGAGACTAAACGTTCAATTTTTAGGCGAGATTCAAATTTTGGTATAAGGTTGAAAATTTTGGTCCGAAATTCAAATTTTTAGGCCAAAATTCAAATTTTTTCAGTAAAATTTGGCGTCAAAATTTTTAAAACTCAAATTTTTCTGGTAAACTTAGAATTGCATTTCATAGTGATTTTCAAATTTTGAGAAAGAAAATTTTCGTATTCAATTTTTGGAGGGAAAATTCGAAATCACTAATGAACATCCAAGAACGCTTTTCAACTTCACCAAAACATCTAATCTACAACAACAACCTTTGTTATCTTTCAAAAGATCCTAAGAACAACTTTTCACTTAGAATTGAATCACTGGCAACTCACCATGACAGTTTCGCAAGTACTTTGTCCAATGGTTTTGCCTCACTCTTCAAGGAATTAAACATCCAACAACACAACAACAATCAGCAAGGATATGCTTCGAGTATACAGATGGGGAATCAGATGCAATATGCAGGGCAGTATGTCGGAAATCAAATAGATCAGATTGTGAATCAGAAAGTGCTTATTCAAAATGGGATTGATTGTTTTATGACTTTGATTCAAAAACCTACATCTGAAATTCACCGCAGTGATATTGGTAATAATTACGATGTCAATGCAATGACGAAGGTAGAAAAGATACAGTACTTGTTGATGCTAGCCAATAAAGAAGAATTGGGTATAACGTTGACTGCTGAGGAAAACAACTTCAGAGCTACAACAAGAGTTAATGAGAAATCCGCAGATCTCAATGAAACCTACAACTGTATGGCAAATCAGCAGGCACCGACATCAAGCAGTGATTCTGATCTTCCTCCTACTTATGATTCAGATTCACTCTATGAGGGACCAAATCATGGTAATGATGCTGATCCGATTGCTCATGAGAAGCCACATTATGTGCTACCTGAACCTAATTATGATACATATGTGGGGGAACAAGTTAATAGCAATGTTAACTATGAAACTCCAGATATGGATCCTAATGGAGTTCAAGTTACACAAAATGGTGCTAATGATGAAGAAACCCGTGCTTTCTTTGAATCTTTATTGAATAATTGCAGCATTGAAATTGAGAAAGTAAAAAAGGTAAATCGCGATGTTAAGGCCGCGAATGTTAAATTGACCGCTGAGCTTGAGAGTTACAAGAAAAACGTTAATGCTTTTGAGTTTCATAACAAAAGATTGTCAGAATTAGAAACTGGTTATCAAAATTCCGTTTCAAGGGAAAAACTTTTGCAAATCAGGTTTCATACACTTGATGTTAATTCGTTCAAGAAAATAAAATCTTTAAACATGGAAATTTCAGATTTGGAAAACCAACTCTCTAAATAAAAATCAGCTTATTCCAATCTTGAAAAAGAAAGAGATGAGTTGAAAAAGGAATTTGCAAAGAAAGAAGATAAAGAAGAAATCGTAGAGTCAGAACACATGATTGCACATTTAGAAGAATTAGTGGTTAAGTCGGGTCAGTCAAGTCAAACAATGAAAATGAATTCAAATCAAACTAATCCGATTTACCATACGAAACATAAAATGGCTCTTGGTAACACAACTCCTTGCTATCTCAAGAAAGCTCAGCAAGAACAGAATGTTTTGTATAATGGTAATGTGATTTACACCAAACATGATCCTCCCGTCGTTCGGGATTCTGTGCAAACGATGGAACTTGTCGAAGAGAGCATAACTAAAATGAAACAAAAGTATTTGAAACCCATTGATTACAACAAATTGAACAAACTTTCGGGAATTACTTTTGTTCCACAAACTGAACCATCTGTGGTTTCCATAAAATGGCCATTCGTGAAATTCTTTTCTAAAAAGATAGTTGTTTCCAAATCTCTTTCAAAAATGGAACAAATGTCTTCTAACAACACTTTTAATACAAGTGAGGCTAGAGATATTCTTGATGACGTTAAAAAGAGAATTCAAGAACTTCAAAATATTGTTAAATCTAAAACTACTATCAGTATTAACGACTGGCATTCTAGTTTTTCATATCAAACAGAAAAAGGTGTTTGAAAACGAAATTACTATCCCACTGAATAACAACAGTGCGAGGGTAATCCATTTCGAAAAAAGCTTTCTTAAAAGAAACGGCCGACTTTGTCAAGGACCACAAATCCCTGGTAAAAGAAGCTAATGAAACTCGTGAAAACATGAATGATTTGGAAAGGTTAAATGATTCTCTCTTCGAAGCAATTTTGTCTACTTATATAATGTCTATCATCATACAAACATATTCGGTTCAAGACGATGAAAGACTGAGATATGAGACCTCCGAAATTGTTTCCAAATATGAAAATGCTCTTATAAAGCTTGAAAAAGAAAATGTGTCATGTTTTAAACAACTTGATCGAAAAAAGGAAGAATGCAAGTACAACAAACTGTCGTATGAGCGTGCCTTCAAAAACATGAAAGAGCAAAATGATATTTTGAGGGCTCAGCTTGAAAGTCAAAAAGGGAAGGGTAAGGAAACTAAGTTTGCAAAACCATCGACTTCTGAGAAACCAAATGTTTCAAACACGGTTCAAAAACCAAAAATGTCAATTTCACGGTTTGCTCCAAAAGTCGATGAGAAAAAGGATTTGACAAAACCAGTCACTCCAACACCCTTGCCCCAGCAAAGTGAAAATGAAAAGATTGTTGATAAACATAAATTGGTTGTTGAAAGAAACACAAATGTGAGTACACCTGGCCTTTCTAGGAACAATACACCGAATGTGACCATAAAAACTGTTATAGAGTCTGTTGGTTCTAATGACATGGTCTAAAATCACCATCTAGAGGAAGCTAGGAAAAAGACACAACTTTGAAAAGACAGAATTTTAGGTGTAAAACCTAGTGTGATGAATTCTACGAGATTCCAAAGCATTGCTAGTAGTAGTAAACCATTACCTAGGAACAATCAACAAATTACTAGGGATTGGATTGCATCTAAGAGTAGTGGCACAAAAGAGCATGATAGGAACGTAGAATGCAACACAAAGAATTCCAAGGTCTCATCGAACAACAAAAAGCAATTTCCAAAAGACTGTAGTGACAAAGTTAAAATTGCTATGTTAAACAACGATGTTGAATTTGTCTGTCTTACATGTCAAAAATGTGTTTTTTCAGCTAATCACGATGCATGTATTGCACAATTTCCCAAGAAAGGAAAATCAAGTGTCAAGACACAATCCACTAAGACACCAAATAGAAACAAACCCGTTGATAAGAAGCAAGATGTTAAGAAACCTAGTAGGTGGATACCGAAAGGATGTAGTTTTTCCAAGACTGAGAATTCCGCTGCATCTGATAAGAAAACTACGTCTAGATCTTACCTTAGGTGGATTCCTACGGGAAAAGTTTTTTAAACAGTTGGTCTTAGATGGATTCCCACAGGAAAGATTTTTTATAGTTGCACCAAGACAAATAATAGTGATAATCATCAGGATAAGGAAGTAGAAACCATTACAACCATTGATATTCAACACCCGTTGAGTGATGATTCATGTACTTCTAACACTGTTATTTGTGAAACCTCTTCGTCTTTGGTTGCAGGTGCTTCAACTATCTCAGAACCCAGTTCATCAAAGGGTTCAAATTCTGTAAATTCTATAAAATCATTCTTTCAATATTCTAGTTTTGATTTTCCATTTCTTTTATAAAACAAAAACAAAATACAAAATTTGAAAAAACCAACAAAAACAAAATACAAAAATATAAAATAAAAAAAAATCCAAAAATATTATTCTCACGACATGTCTCTCGTATAAATCAATATTCTGTACGTGTCTAGAAATGTCTTTCAAAAATGATACGGACATGTACAGATGCTTGAACGGGAGTTCTTTATATGTTTTTCTTAAACATGTTGTTTCTCAAAAAATTTCTTCACAATGGCTTTCGTATACTTCAGTACGAAACCCGGACCCGAATGATGACTTCTTAGTATTTCAGCTAAGGACTCGTTCTTCAAAGAAAGGAAAGTGCTTAAATCAAAACAAAGGTTTTAAATATTTTTTGAGCACTTATCCTACAAACATAATGGCTTATGCACACATAACAGTGTATAACCCGTGATTTTCAAAGAAAGGACCCTGTTGTACATTTATGTGCGACAATCTTAATAGATAAGAAGACTTCTCACAATCAAGCTTATCAAATTCTTCTTAATTTTTTGAGCAAAATTTTGAAAAATGTTTCAAAAGGTTTTCAAAACTTTTCATGATGTAGCTCAAGATATTACTCCCTCAAATCCTTAAAAGCTTTAATTTACTCAAAATATTCTATTTTTGAGGGGGAGTAATAAAATGATGTTCCAAAATGATCATGCTTAAAGGAAACTTATACGGAATTATCAAACATCCGTTTCTCCCATAAGCTATCCAAAAACAAAGGTTTTAATCAGTTGGTATCAAAAATACCATGGATATGCTATTTTTGAGGGGGAGAAATGTGATCGTCTTGAATCTCAAAAGAGCTCGACTCAGATATAACCAATGAATTGACGAAGCTTAAATGTCAGTAATCGAAAAGACTTGTCCTGGACGGGTAATAATTTCAAGCTACTCCAACTAGTGATGTAAGCGTTTCTCGGATAGGACTTGTCTGAGTAGAATGTACCGTCTCGAGAGACTTTCTTTGGACTTGACCAGGATGGGTAATAATTTCAAGCTAGTCTAACTAGTGATGTAAGCGTTTCTCGAATCGGTCATGTTCGCTGTAAGTGGATCAATTCAAAAAGTGCAAACTCCTCATGCATGTGCAAATTTCTTAAAAATCCATGAGCACATGTGAAGGGGAGTCCTTCAAAAGTTGCAAAACTCTCAAAGTGGTAACAACAATGTGTTTTATTATCATAAACACTTTGAGAGATTTTCAAATGAATGGTTTTATGGCAACAATAGGATAGTCATGAAGATATAAGGTGACTAAGGTTAGGAAAAACCGTCCTATGATCAGCCAGAGCCGGAGGGATCTACCCAAGGACAATTCCAATCGATTAGAATTAGAAGTCCTTAGGTATGATTGAAAAAAGGAGAAAATGAGAAAGGAGAAAGAAGGGGTTGAAGAATTAAAAAGAAAAATTATGAAAAAGGGTGAAAAGAAATAGCCCTCCATATGTTCAACCTTAGGGCAGACACCGGGTTGAATTCGTATGCTACTGGTTGTTGCTAAGGTGACACCGGTATTGAAGGTAAAGATGTCATGGACCCAGTGACGCACTGCACTTAACCTTCTAGCCACTCAAGTTCTCTTAAAAGAGCATGTTTCATTCTCACGGGGAACCGGCGTAATCTATCGATCTGTCTCTTAGAGATGATTGATATTGAAGCAGGATACCTCTCCCTAATCTTCGCATAGGAAACCTAATGTGCACTTATCGAGTCTAAAGGCCCGAGATTCATAATAAGATCTCATAGGAACATATGATATTTCTACACTGGTTGTTCATCATTAAGGACGTCAGATGTAAACTTAAGAGTCCTACGCAGATCTTAGCAATCTGCCAAGAACGTTTATGAGAGGATTTACTTATGTATTTTCTCAATGATTGAACGGAAATTCCTGCCAGGGTCAACATCAAGCAGCCCTGACAGCAGGTCACTTCGGTAATTCTTTATGGGTTACACTTAGTGTTTGCGGTGGTTTCAAAATGGTCTACAGTCATGGAGTGATCCCCAGCGACTCACCCCATTCGTTGAGCTACTTAGTAGGTCTCGTAAGCTCCCTCAGGAGTATCCAAAATGGGAACGGCCATGGTAAGGGTTAGAAGGAGTCTTCACACTATGTCACCATTCGTAATTTCAAGTCCTTGTTCAGATGTCGAAATTTTATTATTCATCTCGGAAAGTTACTATTCATCAATTACTATTCACCAATCACTATTCATCATTTTACTATTCATCATTTTTGGTGTCAGTTTGAGATTTCGAGAAGCGTTCAGAAAATTTACTATTCACATGACACTATTCATTTCCAAACAGAAAACACTATTCATGTACTTTATTCATTTCATCGTAAATTTAGTTTACGGATATTTAAATTCTCGTAACCGGTCAGGTTAAGCTGCGAATTCATGCATCGTCAATATTTACATTCGCGAAACCAGTCAGGTTTAGCTGCGAATTCATGAAATCATCGGTAGGGACACTTCATACGGACTAGAAATAGTCTGCATATCATCATTATGGCACTTGCATACTATTCCACTCGTAGGATATTTAAATTAGTACTTTTGGTATAATTAACTTTTACGTATATTTATTTCTAAATAAACGTTAATATGCGATCAATAATGTGACTAACACGTCCGACACTCCCGACTATGATCCCAATATATTTTAATATTCGTTTTAATAATATAAAAATTATAATATTAATTTACCCGGTGTTTGAAAATTTATTTAATTATTATCGTAAGTTTACTAAAATTACGACGGTTTTCGTAGAAACTAAATAATAATTATCTAAACACTCAATAATTATACCCAACATATTTTTACAATTTTTATGACTTTATTATGTCCCGGTTAACTCCGTTAAAATTTATTTTTAATTAACTCGGTACCCGGTATACCCTAAAACTATTTATATACACATAATAATACTAAAAACCACCAACTATCTTACACTACTCCACTTTTTCTTCCTTTTTTTTAACTAAGTGCCGCCCCCCCCCCCCCCCCCCCAATTCCTAATGTCTTACACCCTTTGAAATTTTACAATATCATTAATTCAAGTAATAATGTAGTCTAATATATATAATATATATCACATAAGTTACCCATTTGCAACTCATTTTCAAGTTACGAGTGGTATAGGTATCATGTGCATGAATATACATTACAACATTTAATGATATAAAGTAGATCATATTTATTCATTTAGGTTGCGGCTAGTGTTCGTGCCTTGTTGTCCCGATCATTTCATCTCATCGTACTATCACTTAAGGTGAGTTTTCATAGCCCCCGTTTTCAATTACATATTTGATTTCAAATCCCACGGGGGAGAATACATTGCATTACTTATTTTTTTTGTACGTGCCAAAGTATTAAATTCCTTACATTGCTTAAGTTGCCTTATTACCACGTCACGACAAGTCCCCTTTATTATCATGGACCGTTAATTAATCTACAAGCGAGAGTGAGTGAATAGATCTATTGAGGGTGACTCCTCCATTCGTGTTTGGGTTGCTCCAACAGGTACGAATGCATTTCGTGTCTAATATATTAGAGTGTCTGGTAAACACTCATTTGGGGCCAAGTAACGTCTAGCTTCGGGGTCATGAGCTTAAGAGCCAATGTAGCATTTTGACATTTTTGTCGGTTTACTTTATACTTGCGGCTTATGTACATACGATTTAACTTACAAACCTATGATTATTCACCAACATTATTGTTGACCGTTTTCGCAATGTATTTTCAGGTAACTAAGACATATTCCTTATGACATGCATGGAGTCATTTCATTGAGTAGCAAGGATGACACGTCTCATTTTGGATTTTCATGCACTTGTGAAATATCGTTTGATTGTACTAAACTTATTTACTTAAACTTTCCAACTCTTTTGGGACCTATGTTTTATAACTCTGAATATTTTGAATGAATCAAACGATGTATTTTCAAAACGACACTTTAGGTCGTTCAATATAACTGTAACTGTGGTGCTATGACAGTCACCCCCAGGTATTCCATTCCGCTTCCATTCAGGTATTTTGGGGGTGTGACAGATTGGCATCAGAGCTAAGGTTATAGCGAACTAGGATGTATCATGGACCCTAGACTATATCCACATCATCATAGCATCTCATCATTTCATCATAGGTGCATATTCATTATACATGTTGTTTCATGCACACATTGTGCGAGTTATTTATACCCATACTTATTATATATATATATATATATATATATATATATATATATATATATATATATATATATATATATATATATATATATATATATATATATATATATGATTATGTTGACCTGGTTCACAAGTGACATGTCTTCAGCTACCCACCCTGTTATCCTTTCATCGGGTTTCGACATTGAAGATGCCTTGTCATCTTCCACTACCATTGTACTACCGGTTACACTTACGCCGCCATTAGCACCATTGAATTGTTATAGGAACAAGGTTTTCCTATTATTCAGCCCATACTTAGATTTCCGTTTGGCAGAGTATTCAGACTTAATCTTAATGGACATATTAGGATGCTTATTGCAAAGAAGATAGTATGTTTTCTTTCCTTCACTAGTAGGGCGCTTACTACTCAGGTACTACCACCACCGTCAGCTACTTATTACACTATTGGTCGTCCCATAGTGTGTACTTCAGTTTTACCTCTTAGATGTCGCGAGATTGTGCGAAAGAGGGTAGCATTCCATTTACTATTATCACCATCACATCTCAGAGACTCTACACCCATATATGACAGGCCGCTTAAGAAGCAACCACTATTTGACATACCACACGTTACACCACCTTATGGGTTTGAGGTTGGTGAGAGTTTGAGAGCCTCTACTGCTTGACAACCTACTACTCTTCATCGTTAGACGAGGATCTCTAATTATTTGAGATTACCCACGAGTGTTTTGGACGATACACTCTGAATAATACCACAAGCCTCACAAACACAATAAGAATTGCAACAAATCGCCCAAGGGTGGCATCTATCACTATATTATCTTAGATATGATCGACTCATACCTCCATAACACAATAAACCAACAAGATGCCTTGAACGGTATTATACCATCATAATGGAACTCATCAACAACTCTCCCCTTCAATATCAAGTTTGATTACACCACATTCTAAGCCTATGATTACATCATTAGTCGCTCTAGCAACACTCTACCGACCAAGGTGGTCATATTAGTAGATTTGACATGTAATTACAACTTTGGAAGATGCAAGTAAGACAATAGGATTAATAAAGACGAAGATGTCTTTACGATTAAATGGTCATGTTGACCAAGATGAAAGTGACTGCCCTAGTTTTCGTGTTTCGGAGATAATAACAATTCAAGTAAGTCAAAGTCAAATTAAATTTTTGTACAAAAAAAAAGAAAAAAAGAAAAAAAAAAAAGATTTCTTGCAAACCTTACAAAGTACGACAAATTATTGATTTTCAATGGTTGGATTAAAACTCATTTTGTTTAAGCAACAATCTTCTTAAACTCCCTTTTTCCAAAGACATATATATATATATATATATATATATATATATATATATATATATATATATATATATATATATATATATATATATATATATATATATATATATATATATATATATATATATATATATGAGATATTGTTTTTATCAAAATACAAAATATTTCGTAGTCACATCTTTTACATAACTATATTCATTACGAACTTCAAATAAAGTCACTCCAAGATACATTTATGACCAAATTTCACAATGTTTCACTCAAATAAATGTTGTTAATTTTAGAAACCATATCTCCAAGAAGGAACACGCATAACTCATGAACGAATCTCGAAAGCAACCACTATACCTACTTACTATTTGACCTTAAATGCGAAAGAAACCCCTCTACCAGAGATTGCCAATATTGATACACCATGCCTTAACACCACTACTTCAAATTACAACTTTTTCGCTCATTCCATATTATAATACTCTCACGCTAATATAAGCTTGTTGGATTAAAAGATCAAGGTGCAATTACTCAACAAAATTTATATTCTTTTCGGAGACCGATATAGCTTAGTCACATTGGGACAAGACCTCATTTTCATGATAGGATATCGAGAAGTTTCACCTGACCATAAGGCATTTAGCTTGCATTCATGGAAAATCAAACATCATTCGATGTGGTACCTACTTGACTCAAATCATTGGCACCAAATTTCTGCCCTATATCTTTTCACACATAGACTATCCCCTTCAGTTGATTGTAGATGCCTTAAAGACACGTTCATCTTTCACGCTCTCAATATCACTACCATATTCTCGCCACTTCATAATCATAAACCACTGCCCTGTTATGAACTAAGATGCTTACATTCTTTAAATAAGTGGATTAGTAGACTATTACCATACCATAAGATTCACCCATGTATCCAATAAACCATTCAACGAATTTTACTTCAAGCTATTTTACTACCATACGGGGAAATTGTTTTACGGAATTATTAAAAGCAACTATTTTATTACCACCCTATAAATTGATTTTTCCGTTATTGCACCAAGTATTTACTATTATTACGCGAAACAATTTTCATGTTACTTGAAAGGAAATGACTAGAATACCATTTTTCAAAACAAAACGTTGAACACCATCTAAAACTTTTGAGAAAAGTAATACTATTTTGACTAAATCAAGGATCGCATCATTAGTCCTCAATTATACATAGCCTGATCACCTATGTATAATTCAGGAAGGATTATGCCATGAAGTAAATAATTATTTTTTTTTAGTATTGCTAATAACAATCTTCATGTAAAAGCGTTTTAAACAAGTAAACTCTTTTATAAATGTCTCTTTCTGACAAACTTTCCCCTGGAAACTTACCTCATCTGTCACTCAATTAGCCATTAAGTTGGACTTTCCAATGACTTATTTAGGAGAGACTTTCCCTATCAAGTACTAGGAGGATTACTCGATACAAGAAAAACAATAAAAGGATTACGGAACTACTAAACCTAGACTAAGAAAATTCATAATCCAACAACAATCCTAAGATACCACGATACCATCCGAATCACCATTTCTGACCTAGTTGCCAAATTTTATCATTCAAAGGTACTAGCAAGACTGAGCTACAGGATCGAACACATTGTGAAGGTACGCTAAACAACACTATAGAAATAATCCAAGCACCTAATTGAGACTGTAAAGCAATTCATTTAAACATGGCCTCATCTAAACGCAAACTTCCCTACAGTGAGTTTACGCCAAGAATGATTGATTTGAATTATAGATATCGATATAGATTCCTCTAAAGCGTTGTGTCCTCAAGAAATTCTAGATAACCTCACCTATACATCAAGAGAGGCATCAGGCCCAAGCATATCTGCCTAGCTTCATGTGGAAATGAAATAGACATTCATCGACATAGTATCAATGGACACCCTCATTTTGCCTACATGATGACAATTTCAACGATAAACCATTTCAGGACTTAAGTTGGTTGAATACCTAGGCTTGTAGTTTTGCCAGATAATCGCCAATAGGCATTTTCTAATATCAGGAACTAAATGTTAGACATCTATGCATTTATGCGAATATTACCTATCCTACCATTTTATCCTTGTTAGTGTTTTCACTTTTAAATGAAGTTGATTTAAAAATTGCATTTATACAAATCACATACCTCGTAGAAAATAATTTTTGAATTGCCTATTTTGAACAAATACGATCCTTTTTGGTCAATATTTTGCAAAACCATTGTACAATGAGAAATAAATAAACATCAAACTTTGGTAAACAGTCCTATTCACTATATTTTGAAGACGGTTTCACATTTTTATAACTACTGAATTTTGAATCATCAAGAAAGAGATTACTTAGTAACCCATTTGCTCCATTTTCTAAATTAGTTTATTCGGAAAAATATTTCTACCAAAACTCACAATCACGAGATAAATTTTGAAAACCAATCACCTTACAAGATCGCTTATGCATTTAGGGTTTTGCGATTTGACAATAAGGAATATTAGAATGTGTGATGAAGGAAATTAGGAGGAACACCATAGATCGATTAGAAACGTCAGTAATGGAGACCAAGCACAATAGGCAAAGAAAGACACATGTCTTAGCACCCATTAGACCAAAACACAAGGAATCAAAGTGTTACCCATATTCTATCTTCTTCGTATAACGCCCTTTTCAAAAGGTATAACGTTGTAGAATTAGTCACCAGATTCATTGTAACCGTTTCAATTATTCTTGATAAAGGTGATCGAATCACCTCAGACTTCTAGCAATCATTTTAAGATTTCCTTCGGAATCCCATTTAGATGTAAACACCGCCTATCATCCTTAGACCAATGGTCAGATTGAGAGGACAATTCAAACATAGGAAAGATATGCTCAGAGAGTGAGCAATTGACTCTAGAAATGGTTGGACTAACCATTTATAATAAATCAGATTCGTTTGCAACGATAGTTATCGCACGAGTGTAGAGACTACACTATTTGAGGCACTTTATGGTCGAAGTACCAATTACCCATTTACACACCGAAATCGGAAAGTTAAATTCACTGGTCTAGAACTAACTATGGAACAACAAAGGAAATTTCACAGGTCAAGAACCAGTTACAAGCAACGTGAAACTAGTAGAAGTTAGGTTGGTGCATGACGTACATCATGCGGATTGAGTATCCCTGAACAGCAAACCATCTAGATTCAAGTGGGAGAATGAACTAAGTTGAAAGATTTGCCTTGGAGAGGCATGAGACAATTTTGGGTAACACGAGAAATTGAACCTCTAGTATTTTGGACCATTTAAGATTCATTTTAGAATTGACCAGCTGGCATATAAAATTTGAGTTCTGGCAGAGTTCAGCAACATATATTACCCATATTACATTGTAAACCTCAAGAAGCACTGATCATCTATTGACGGACCGAACGCGGAAAAAGCCAAACTCACTATTCCTGTAAGTACTCATGAAATAACCAGGAATTTCCTGCAAATCAAGAATCAGTTACAAGTCGATAAGTTGTAAACCCTTAGAATTTCAAGTTGGTGGTAGGGTCACGTTAAAAGTTCTGCCTAGGAAAGGCATGATACCATTCAGAAAAATCCGGGAAGTTAAACTGGATGCACACTGGACCATTTAATATTTCAGACAGAGTAGGCCAGTAACCCTCAGACTTAATCCTTGTTGGAAAGTAGCAAGATTACACAAACATGTTTCATAATTTCAAATCCCGAGAAACGACTTTCAGATTAGTGACTCATGATTCCATTGGAAGGAATCGAACCCAATGACAAACCTAAATCTGGTAGGAGAACCAGTAGAAATCATGGACCGTGAGGTCGAACGATTGAAGCAAAGTCGAATTCCTATCGTGAAAGTTCGCTGGAATTCTTGAAAAGGACCCGAATTTACTTGGGAACGGGAAGACCAAATGCAACTCAAGTATCCACGTCTTTTTACTGAATATACTTCAGAGACCAACCAAAACTAAACTTTGGGATGAAGTTCCTTTTAGAGGGGAAGACTGTCACCATTCGTAATTTCAAGTCCTTGTTCAGATGTCGAAATTTCATTATTCATCTCGGAAGTTACTATTCATCAGTTACTATTCACCGATCACTATTCATCATTTTTTGTGTCAGTTTGAGATTTCGAGAAGCGTTCAGAAAATTTACTATTCACATGACACTATTCATTTTCGAAGAGAAAACACTATTCATGTACTTTATTTATTTCATCATATATTTAGTTTACGGATATTTAAATTCGCGTAACCGGTCAGGTTAAGCTGCGAATTCATGCATCGTCAATATTTACATTCGCGAAACCAGTCAGGTTTAGCTGCGAATTCATGAAATCATCGGTAGGGACACATCATACGGACAAGAAATAGTCTGCATATCATCACTATGGCACTTGCATACTATTCCACTCGTAGGATATTTAAATTAGTACTTTTGGTATAATTAACTTTTACGTATATTTATTTCTAAAAAAACGTTAACACGCGATCAATAATGTGACTAACACGTCCGACACTCCCGACTATGATCCCAAAATATTTTTATATTCATTTTAATAATATAAAAATTATAATATTAATTTACCCGGTGTTTTGGAAATTTATTTAATTATTATCGTAAGTTTACTAAAATTACGACGGTTTTTGTAGAAACTAAATAATAATTATCTAAACACTCAATAATTATACCCAACATATTTTTACAATTTTTACGACTTTATTATGTCCCGGTTAACTCCATTAAAATTTATTTTTAATTAACTCCGTACCCGGTATACCCTAAAACTATTTATATACACATAATAATACTAAAAACTACCAACTATCTTACACTACTCCACTTTTTCTTCCTTTTTTTCACTAAGTGCCCCCCCCCCCCCCCCCCCCATTCCTAATGTCTTACACTCTTTGAAATTTTACAATATCATTAATTCAAGTAATAATGTAGTCTAATATATATAATATATATCACATAAGTTACCCATTTTCAACTCATTTTCAATATCTAAAAGCAAGACCATTTTCTTTTTCTCTCTTCTTGGTGGTGCTCGGCCTCAACACAAAAACAAGAAGGAACCATAAATTTTCAAGATCAAGTATAATATATAGTGTATTTTGTACTCCTTTTAGGCTTTTGAAATATAAACTCAAGGTTTACATAGGTTTTCATCCTCAAAATCTCATTAATCTTTCAAGTAAGTGTATGAAACTCATCTTTATGATTTTACCAAGTTTTTACAAGATTCATATGATATACATACTAGATCTACATTCATATTTTATTTATACCACTCCATTTTAAACATATCTAACTTTTGAGCCATAGAAATAGATTATAGTTAGATCCTTGTTAGATCCACTTGATTTATGATGCTTAGGAACCCATGACACCCTAAGAAGGTGTATGGTAGGATTAGATTAATTTTGTGGTGATTGAAAGTGGTTTGGTTGAAGTTGGAACAAGATTGGAACCCTAGAAATGGTTTTTGAAACAATACATGTACCTACTTTCCATATTTTTAAAACATGAGAAACTCAGTAGGTGATGGGTAATTTTTGACCAAAGATTTAGAAAATACTTTCAAAAACGAAGCCGTGGGCGAAAGAACAGATTAAAACGAGCTTATAACGAAGAAGTTATGATTTTTGCAAGTTTATTGACGAAAACTATTTTTCTGAAAATTACATGCTGTTGGACGATTTTCGACGGAAAAATAGAGGCGTTAAACGTAACCTAGAGGAGCCGAGCTATCGAAAATATATTAATACATACTAAGACGAATCCGTGGATATAAAGAACGAGGAAAATGAACTTAAAACGACCAAGTTATACACGTTTTAAAATCGTCAAAACTATATATATATTTAGTCACTACTAGAAATAATATAACTACGTACTAAATGCTATATTTTCTAGATTTCTTATTCAAGGATTTTATTCTTAACTAACGAAGTACGTACGACCCAAGGTTTATTTATGCGACTACTAGACGTTATTTTAAGGTTTTCAAAACGAGGAATATAACACTAACATTTTATATACGATATATTATGATAAGTTTCTATACTTCTAATTGGACTTATTTTTCCTAAGTATGGAAATTACCTACTTTGACGATAACAAGTATTTTCAAGTTACGAGTGGTATAGGTATCATGTGCATGAATATTGATTACAACATTTCATGATCTAAAGTAGATCATATTCATTCATTTAGGTTGCGGCTAGTGTTCGTGCCTTGTTGTCCCGATCATTTCATCTCATCGTACTATCACTTAAGGTGAGTTTTCATAGCCCCGTTTTTAATTACATATTTGATTTCAAATCCCACGGGGGAGAATACATTGCATTACTTATTTTTCTGTACATGCCAAAGTATTAAATTCCTTACATTGCTTAAGTTGCCTTATTACCACGTCACGACAAGTCACCTTTATTATCATGGACCGTTAATTAATCTACAAGCGAGAGTGAGTGAATAGATCTATTGAGGGTGACCCCTCCATTCGTGTTTGGGTTGCTCCAACGCATACAAATGCATTTCATGTCTAATATATTAGAGTGTCTGGTAAACACTCATTTGGGGCCATGTAACATCTAGCTTCGGGGTTATGAGCTTAAGAGCCAATGTAGTATTTTGACATTTTTGTCGGTTTACTTTATACTTGTGGCTTATGTACATACGATTTAACTTACAAACCTATGATTATTCACCAACATTATTGTTGACGATTTTTGCAATGTATTTTCAGGTAACTAAGACATATTCCTCATGACATGCATGGAGTCATTTCATTAAGTAGCAAGGATGACGCGTCTCATTTTGGATTTTCATGCACTTGTGAGATATCGTTTGATTGTACTAAACTTATTTACTTAAACTTTCCAACTCTTTTGGGACCTATGTTTTATAACTCTGAATATTTTGAATGAATCAAATGATGTGTTTTCAAAACTACACTTTAGGTCGTTCAATATAACTATAATTGTGGTGCTATGACAGTCACCCCCAAGTATTCCATTCCGCTACCATTCAGGTATTTTGGGGGTGTGACACACTATGTTGTTGACGATCTCTAATTCCTTATATATAAGTACCGGTTGATTTATTGCTAACTGTTTACCTGCAGCTATACATCATCTCCATGGCAATGGATTCCACATGCTCATACATACTTCACGAAGTCAAAGAAAAGTTCTCACAATGATCAAAGGATAGCAACAGTCAAAGAAAGATTCTATGCCAAAAAGAAGAATCTATAAATTAAAGTGACAAAGATAAAAGTGAAAGAACAGGAACAACAAACGTATGTATGACAAAGACTAAAGACGTATGAGCATGTTGGAATGGCAGACAACCACCACAAAGACGAAGAAGTGACCCAAGGCTGATGACATCATTGGATCACTACATCTACACTGGATGAAGCATGATGAACTGGGAACTATGATTCATCTAATGACTCTTAAAAATGTCAATAGCTATGAAAGTTAAAGTTTGAAGACAAAGATGACGACGTTGCGCAACCTTCAATGACCAACACTTAGGGGGAGATTGTTAGGATCGTATTTTTATTAATAAAAAGTGTCGGTCATTAATGTATTGTTATAGGTTGCTTTAGAATATCATTATGATGAAGTGTATGCTTAGTAATCATGTTTTGTAAAAGTCTAAGGGCCATTAATGTAATAATGTAAAAGATAAGTGATGCCCTAGACTACTAGTATAAATACTCATGTATTACCTCATTTGAGGGTTGGTTCTCTTAGTAATAACATAGTCTCATATTTCACACACTAGGATTTCCTTACCACTCTCTCTCTCTCTCTACTTACTTTCTCTCTCTAGGATTAGGCAAGATTCATAAGTGATTAAGGTTGTTCTACGGTCCTACAACTATATATAGAGTTTTGAGTCTGACGGCGTCAAGAGTAAATTCTGATGCCATCAACTCGCCGCCATAAATACTATCGTATTGCCTAGATCCAATTCTAACGCTGTCATGTGTAAACTCCCTCTTGGCCGTCTCTTGCATTTTGTACGTGACGGCCTAGGTGATGCCGTCACGTGTAAATCCTCCAAAAACATTCAAGCGCGTCATGTGTAACTTGATTATCCACCTTATTGCCAATGAGTGACGGCGTCATAAGCAAATCCTGATGCCGTCAGGTACTGTTTTCAGCATGAAGTGGAGACTTTGTCGTTTTCTTCTTTTTTTCACTCCAAAAACGTCCAAAATGCTTCCTTTTTCAGATTTCTTCTCAAAAGTACCTAAAATGACAAAAGGAACGATTTAGGGTAAGATTTGATCAAATAATCTTGACTTTGGGCTTAAATGACCCCCTAAAAGCGGTACACTTTTAGTCTCATCAAATACCCTTACACTTGAGATTTGTTTGTCCTCAAGCAAATGCGCTTTTATTCTAATCAAAATACAAGCTAAGGGTCATTTAACACTAATATAAAAGTAATTACAACAAATAATCGTTCCACTTCAACCAAAACAAGCACGGAAACTATACACTAGCACCTCACAAATAGTGTTTAGATACTCACATCTCTTGGGTGTAATAAAGTATATATCACAATATGGAAATAGAAAACATCTCTCACTACCTGTCATAGCAAATAGATTAACATAGGCTTAGGAAAGGATCAAACCTCCACCACTTGGTGTAAGCACCTAGGATAAACTATCAAAGAGGTCTTTTAAAAGGGTTATAACATGAGGTGTAGGGATATGATAAACACTGTTTTGTTGGATAAAGGCAATATTTACTGGTGGCGAGTTAATCATCTTGGTCAATTACATGTACAATGTGGCATTGCTAAGCTAAGACTCGACTCGACTTAAGCTAATCATAAACTAATCAAAAACATAAAATAAACATAAAAGGAAACAGGATGGTAGTCCGTATGTTTTTTCTCTTTTTCTTTTTCTTTTTCTTTTTCTTGATTTTTTGATTTTTTTTTTTGGCTGCATACACTCTTGCCCTACCATAAAAATAATACATCATAGGGGATTTGCATTCCCCTTACACTTGAACTTTTACATACTTTACAATCAATTATTCTAATGACTCAAATTAAGATAATCAAAACACTTGGAGTACTTTTTAAGATTAACGCACATATGGGGGTAATAAACGATGTTCTTCCCCATTACTCCATAATACTAGTACTTTGCCCATGAGTCCCAATCGTCCCAAAACAATATGTACAAGATATGACTCGACTTAGCAACCATGTAATCAATTAGACAATTAACTAATGTAATAATAATGCACTAAAGATGAGTGCATACAAGGAAGGCTAAGGCGATTTGGTTGCACATTTGGGGTGGAATGTTAACAAATTCTTCCTTTAAGTAAAATGCTTAAAGTTAGAAACGAAAAAGATAGGCTCGGAGGGGTGCACTAGGGGTATCGTGTACTAAAAATGAGTACAACGTAAAAGGTGTGGGAGAATTAATTGACTTTACTAGTCAAGTGTATTGACTTCATTGGTCAAGTAATTATGATACGGGTTTAACAAAAGGGTGATCCTAATGCCTCTTATCATGTAGTAAATCCTACTACATGAATGTAGTCTCACTAGCGGTCTCGGGATGCATCACTAACGCAAGTTCTAGAATCTAAGTACTACCGGTACACTCATAAGCATCTTTTCCTAACAAATCTAGGGGTGAACCTCACATATTGGGGGTGGAAAATTTTGAGTGGTACGGTTTTTCATACTAGTCATACAACTCCTATCCATGAGACGCTCATTAAGGCTAAAGCTTCACTCCGAAATGTTGTAAAAAAATTTAAATTTGGTGCTAAAATTGCCCTAACAAGTATTTCTCTTAGTTTTATTACACACCTACTATTGAACAAACAAACTCAAGTGCGATTGAATTCTCTAAGGTATCATCATATCATTTACCCTCCCCTTACACTTAGGCTTAACATTGTCCCCAATGTTCAATAAAAAGGATGTAAAAGTAATGAAGGTAAAATAATGAAACAAATACTCCCTTGATTCGTTCGGTGTGGATAATGTGATAACATGGTTAGATCCTCCTACAAGAAAATGAACGTTGAAAGCTTCCCTCCAGAAATATAAATCATCTTCTTATCCAATATAACATGTTAAACCTGAGAAAGCAATCACGGCAAACCTCGCGTAAAATCGGCGGTAATCTATATATATAAAAATCCAAGAAAGCATTAAGATATAATGCTTGTGGAATGAATGTTTGCAGATTTCCTGGAGTTTATAAAACTAAAGAATTAACGAAAACTTTAAGACTCCGGTAGAAAAACAAAACTTGCAAAAATTTTCAGAATTTTTTACACCCGACGCTGTCACGTTATAACCCTAACACCGTCAGAGTGTTCTGACAGAAATCTTATGTTAAGTTTTCGGAAAATTTCTGGAAAAACTCACGCCTTAATTCCTGGAATTCCTGTAAAACATCATTATGACTCGATACAAGTATTTGGCTCAAACAAGTACTAATATTCATGTTCGTTTAATATTGTTGTGGTCCATGTTCAATTTCGTTCTTAGAAACAAATTTAGATTTCTCTTACACTTATCTTTTGTGAAATACCTTTTTATGAATTTAAGACGAAGTTAAACAACAAGGTAAAGCATTTTCACAATTTATTTTGAAACATGAGCCACAAACAATAAAAATAAAGCATGTATATGGAAACAAATAAAATCAAACAAACAAACAATCAAACAAATAAAGTTTGGGTTGCCTCCCAAGAAGCGCTTTTCTTTATTTACGAGTCTTGTAGCTAGACTCAAGGTCACAGGCTATCCTATATGAGTGAGTTCCTCATCGAGGACATCTTTGGGATCAAACTTAGGTTTCAATTTCCTATCGGTTCTCTTAGTTCGGTATGACTTCTCAAATTTTTCTCCATACGGATCATGTAGAATCATCTTCTTATGCCATGATCCGTCACCTTCCTTAGGTGGCTTGTCCCAATTCCATTTACATTTCTAACCTTACCTTTTCCACTTGTTCATTCCCAAGTTGATAGGCATCACTCCTAGGAATTCAATCATTTTTCTAAAGACTAAGGGATCCTCAAAGGTGTTTAGTTCTTCATCCCTAGCTATGAGTTGCTCTACCGAATGCGTTTTATTTATAAACTCCTCCTCTAAATAAAATGGGCGTTGAGGTCCTATGAAGTCTCTATTAACCCAAGGTTCGTATCTAAATGGTCTCCTATTAAAATCTACCCAATGAGGCGTTGGTTCCTCACTAGTATCATAGGCATGTTTCTTAACATCATAGACCGACCAAGTTTCTCTTTCTCCTACCGCTATTCTAGATTCCTTACAATCAATCATCGCATTTGCGGTAGCTAAAAATCCTCTTCCTATTAATAAAGGGCATGTAGTGTCACTAACCATATCAAGGACGTGGAAATCGACTAACATTGTCAACCTCCCTATATGCGCTAACACATCCTTTACTACCCCAACCGGATACGCTACACTTCCATCCGCAAGCCCTATGATTACCTCTGTTTCATCTAATTTTCCTGGCTTAAGAGTGGTGTACAGAGATAATGGAAGCAAATTTAGGCTTGACCCAAGATCGGCTAATGTGTCAAAAGCCTCAGAATTTCCGATCTTACAGGGTAAAACGAATATGCCCAGATCATCTAACTTTTTTGGTAGCTTGTTTTGAAAGAAGGCGGTCCCATTCTTACTCAACTTGAGTTTCTCTTCATATTTCTCTAAAAGGGCATTGTAATAGGGAGCACAGACTAAGACATCAATGACGGGGCGCTCAAGGTGAAATTCCTTGAATTCTTCGTCAAGGTCTCGTGTAGAAGGTGTTTCAACTATGCTATTGACCGGTTTGACGTTGGGTGTTTTTATTAAAATTTGGGTTTGCTTGAAACACGTGCTCATGGCATTGACCGAATAGTATTATGGACAAGAAGTGGAAGACGAAACAGATGATATAGTGTTAACGTTTAGTTTTGGATTCTTGACCGTGTTACTGTTGAGTGCTCCCAATTCTCGGTCATTGAGAACTTTCAACAACGTGTCAATATTATTGGTTATCCCACTTTGTTTTTGTTTCAAATCGACTTCAAACTTTGCTAAACGGGTTTCTTGAGATGCCATAAATTTGGAAATCAATCCTTCAAAATTATTGGTACTACCATAGTTGTTGGAAGGATTGTTGTTGAAAGTACAGTTAGGAGGTGGACAGTTTGGTTGATAACAATTAGGTGGAGTGGAAGAATTGTTTTGGGGGCATGTTTTGGTTTTGTTTCCACCTAAGGTTCGGGTGATTTTTCCAAGAGGAGTTGTATGAATCACCGTATGGGTTTGGCTCGGGTTTGAAAGTGTACCACTTGTCTCCCGCTCCGTCGGTACGTGAGGATGCGTAATCCGCAAAAGCTTGTTCGGGGAGTTCCATGCAATCACGAGTGTCGTAGGGACCACTACATAATTTGCTTGAAGAAGTGATTTTGTTCACTTGGCTTGAAGGTTTAGAAGCTTCGTAGGATTTCATAAGAAACTTGACTTGGTCTTCAAGTTCCATGATCCTACGGTCGGGAGTGCTTGAATTGTTCGAAGGAAAAGATATTGCCTGGACTGTTTTGTTCAAATCACGGGGATCATTCCAAATTTTGTTGTCATAGAGAGCAAGATCTTCTATGAGTTCCCATGATTCTTCCGCACTTAGATCACGTAGCTTGCCACCGGCCACTTGGTCAATGGTTCGCCTTGTGGAGAGATCGATATGGTCAAAGAAAATTTGGACTTGGAGCCAAAGATCTATGCCGTGATGAGGGACTTTTTGGAGTAAGTCCTTGAAACGAGTCCAAGCTTCATAGAGAGTTTCACATTGACATTGTTGGAACATCAAGATGTCATTTCTAAGCTTAGTAGTTCTCCCCGGTGGGAAAAATTAAGCAAGGAAAGGAGTGGTGAGATCAACCCAAGAGGTGATGGATCCCGCGGGTAAACGCTCAAGCCATTGACTAGCTTGGTCACGTAGAGAGATTTAGAAGAGACGCAATTGGGTTGTCTCTTGAGTTTCAACATCAAGGTCTATGGAATCAACGATTTTTAGGAAATCCTTGAGATGTTGATTAGGATCTTCGGAACGAAGTCCATGGAATGCACATCCGCTTTGCACCAACCAGATGGTGTCGGATCGTAATGGAGACACATTGGCTCCTTGAGTGAGCTCAATGGTGTTTCGATTGCCTTGGTGGCTAGGACGGGAGTACTCTCCTAAAGTTTGGGGTCTAGGAGGTTGATTTGGTTGTGGTGGGTTTTGTGGATGGTTTTGTTGTGGTGGCTTGATGGGGTCAAAGAGATTACCACCTTCCATGATGGCGGATGGCAACGGTTACGAACAAAGGAAACAAAGAAAAAGATAGACTAAAGAAGACCTATAAAAATAAAAATAAAAATCTTACTAGAAAGGAATCTAGCAAGTAGACCTAATAAAAAGAATTTTCAACCTAGACAATAACTATTCCCTGGGCTGCGGCGCCAAAAACTTGATGCATTGTTTTGCAACCTTGAAAAAGGTTTTACCTCTCAAGGGATCTTGAGAAGCTTGCAATCCCCACCAGGTAGTGTACCTGACCGTTGTAGTATAGTATAGTGGCAAGTACTGGGGGATTGATCATTCAACTCAAAGAATAGTATTCACTAGGGTTAAAACTCAATTAAACTAGGTCTAGAGGTAAAGGATGATTCTTTTTGTATTTTTTTATTTTATGGAAAGCAAGTAAAAATCTCGGGTTTTGGAAGAAGGGCGGAATTAGTTGCTAATCAACTAACCCAAATAACTATAAATGCAAACAAAATAAAATAAAATGACACTAAATTAAATATGGAGAAAAACAATAATAAGAGAAAATGGGTTTACTTGGATTTCACTACTCCCTAGCTATCTTTTACTAGTTGATTAGTTTGTTACAATTGCATGGGTGACGGGTTATGTTCCTTAATACCATTCGTAGGGCCATGTACAATCTTCCCTAACTCTATAAGCTTCTACCTCTTCCTATGTCGAGCCGACTACTAGCTCCTAACATGGCCTCCTTAGTAGTTACCTATGCCTTAAATATAACCAATTTATCGTAGTACACATCCGATCATGTTTCTTAAGACGTTCAAGCAAGTTACCAATTGGAAGTCTGCCAGTTTTCTTAAGCCTAACATCGAAATCATTCATCCACAACAATTATAAACAAACAACCAACCAATAATCAATATCTAAGTTTCATTACATCTAAGCAAACACAAAGTAAACCAAGCCTAGCATGTTAAAGTGAAGACAAGCATAAGATAGAATCAAACAACACATAAACATATTGAATGATTATTGGAAAACTTATCTTCAATTAAACATGGAGGAAACAAGGGTTTGAAACCCTTAAAAATAAGGTAAAATTCGTCTAGGGTTTCTCCTCTCAAATTTGCACGCTAATGAATGAAAAATCAAAAACTATATATTGAGTTTTGAGTCTGATGGCGTCAAGAGTAAATTCTGACCCCGTCAACTCGTCGCCATAAATACTATTGTATTGCCTAGATCCAATTCTGACACCGTCATGTGTAAACTCCCTCTTGGCCGTCTCTTGCATTTTGTACATGACGGCCTAGGTGACGCCGTCACGTGTAAATCCTCTAAAAACAATTGGCGCGTCACATGTAACTTGATTATCCACCTTATTGCCAATGAGTGACGGCGTCATAAGCAAATCCTAACGCCGTCAGGTACTGTTTTCAGCATGAATTGGAGACTTTGTCATTTTCTTAACTTTTTCGCTCCAAAAACGTCCAAAATGCTTCCTTTTCCATATTTCTTCTCAGAATTACCTAAAATGACAAAAGGAACGATTTAGGGTAAGATTTGATCAAATAATCTTGACTTTGGGCTTAAATGACGCCATAAAAGCGATACACTTTTCGTCTCATCAAGAGCCAAGATCCACCTCCTTGAGTAGTTGAAGAAGCTTAGTGAGGTTGGAAGAGGTGACCTTGTGAGTGTCTATGAAGATGGTCAGCTTGTTTATTATAACTGGGTCATCTTTGAATTCTTCTTTAATAGCATTAAGGGACTCAAGTATGTTGTTTAGATGTGTCCCTTATTCCTCACCTAGTTGTTCGACGGAAGTCTTCAATTCACTGACATGTTTGTCAGTAGAGGTGAGGACCTCAGTAAACTGAACCTGTTTAGCCTCCATAGAACCTCTGAAATCTGCATGGGAGTCTGCTGCCTCAGTGTGTTTCTCCCATTGTTCCTTAAGAAGCTCATTGAAAAGAGTAGTATTGGATTTCCTCAGAAACTTGACTAACTGCCTTTTAGTGAGTGGGAGGTTGTCATCATACTTGAGCAGAAAGGCAGGAACCTCAGCAGGATTAGATGATTCAGTGTGATGAGAGTCTGATGATGATGATGATGATGATGATGATGATGATGGTGACTGATGTTGTTCTTCAGTAGGTGGATGTGATGTTGCTTGTAGCTCAGTCTGTTGAGGATTCGAGTAGGTGAGATCATCAGTATCCATGTCAGACCCAGCAACTAAACCTGCATCATCCTCAAAGTCAATAAGGTCCTCTTCTAACTCTTTGTCAATAAGCCTTTCAATGTCATCTAGATTTGGACCTAAGGGTGCATCTAGCTCCCCCTCAGAAGAGGGCTTGACTTCGTTTTGGGCAGTCCCTGATCCCTCAAGGAGAACAGAGTGGGTTTTCTCTGCCTGGTCCACGGAGTCAGTTCCAGAGAGACGTGCATCGCCGTGAGGGGGTTTTGGTTCTATATCCACAGGTGGTCGCATGCCCTCTGAGTCTTTGTCCCCTGATGTTCCTTCAGGCACTAATGTGTCTGTGTCAGTACCATCCTTAGGAACAGTGATGTTGAGTTCCCCTTTTCCTACATGGTTGTTCTGCCCTGTCGAAGTTATAGGGACCGTTACTCCCTGAGACCATGATTGTGATTTATCAGTGTCGTGAGCAGGATGTGATTGGGTGTGGGTCCCTTCTCAGTAGAGTAGTGCTTTCGTACTAAGGATATAGGACCCTTTTCTCCCTGAGACCCGTATTGTGATTTATCATAGCCATGAGTAGGATGTGATTGTTGGATTTTTCCTGATCCCACCGACTTGTTTATGTCAACAGAGTCATGAGGAGAGGGTTTGCCCGAGGACACTGAGTGTAATGTCTCAGTGCCCTCCGTTGGCTGCTTTTGTTCGGTCATTGTTGTACTGGCTACTTCAGTGGATGTCTCAATGGTCAGGGTCTGTTGGTGCCTCCTTTTTCTAGGCTTTGAAGCAGAGGTCTCAGTGTCGAGTGGTTTGGGTTTAACCACCTTCCTGACACCCTACTTCTTCTTCTTCTTCTCCTTCTTGGTAGGAGAAGGAACATGTGAAACTTTGTTAGTGCCCTGAATTGCTGTCAACATGTATGTTGTCAGGGCGACTTGTGTGACCTCAGAGGGATCTCTGGAGTAGTTGGCCTTGTGTAGGACATTAGGTTCAAATCCTTGAACGTCAGGCCTCACATACTCGAGCCCAGTAAGTCTTGAAGCACACAAGAAATGAACCTAGGATAGGACATAAGTTTTTTCCTTAGCTTCCCAGTGAGCTTGAATATGAGGTCCCTGAAGGTTTTCTCTCCAACATCTATCTTTCTACCCTCAAGGAGACTGAACATTATCATTGCTTGAGTGGTGTTCAACTGCTCCGTTGAGGATTTGATCCCACCCATGACCTAAATGACAAAAGTCATCAGGATCCTCCATGGGGCAGGATACCAGGTCTTGATAATGGGGGCTTTAAACAAGAGGGTCCCTGGGGCCACATCAGGGTGTTGTTTGTCATGTGGCCCTAACAAAAACAGTTCTACCTTTACTTCTTCATCTTTGGGCAGGGCATCAAAGTTCTTAGTGAAATTAAGGCCTGTGGCTTTGATAAAGGTTTTGTAGGTGAGGGTCAAGGGCTTTTTCCCATTCCTCACTGAGAACTTGATAACAACATTCTTAGTGACATCAGGGTTTTCAAACACTGCTGTGCACCAGAATTCCCTTAGGTAGTCATGGTAGATGACAGAGGGTGTTTTTCTGAAGGCGGTGGAGAGAAAACAATTTTTGAGATACTTCACCACATCCTTGTAAGCCGGAAAGGCCTCAGGATAGGCAAAGTTCCCCACCACATTGTTTTTGGTCATGTCTATGCTCTTAATTTGGAATTCCACATTTGGAGTGTAGGGGATAACCTTTAAAGAAGCCATTTGATTTTAAAGAAAAAAAGGTCTAATTTTGACCGAAAAAAGATTTTTGGTCGGAATAGAACACACACAGATGAGAGAAAAATTTTTGCAAGAATTTCGACAAGTTATGAAAGCGTGTGTGTTTTTCTTTTTGTGTGTGTATTTATAGGAAGAGGAAAAGGGTTTTGAAAACGGTTGTGGATATCAAAGCGTTATATATTTATTAGAGGACAATTTTGAAAGTGTTTGATATCCGCATTTAATGCCACCTATCCCATCTCCGACAATTTTACAACTAGTGATGTGAACAGTTGCGCGTCTCTGCAAATATGCACTTTTTCAGAGATGATGTCACCACATATAATATCATAAGATATTATATGTGAGTGAGAGGCATTTAATGCCAAGTGGGGTTTGGAAGAAATGTGGGGGCCCAAGATGTTTTCCAGAAGTATAAAATACATATATTCCTATATTAAATATATGCCAGTTATCAACCTAGGACATTAACTAACTAAATACTTAGAGCATTTAGTTTGGCATTGAATGTCACACTTGACAATCTTGAGGCCCCCTGAATGACTTTTCATTTAGGAAGATGTGATCAGGGAGGTATTCAGTAAGAGGAGTGTTCATGACTTCACTGAGAGATGATGATGATCAGGGACCTTAGGAAGTATTTACACTAGGTTGTATATAATCAATCAGTGACCTGATTGTCAATATCCAACATGCCTAATGTAGCTTTCAGTCTTGTAAAAGTGGGTTCATCCAAGGGTTTTGTAAAGATATCAGCTAACTAATATTTAGTGGGGATGAAGCGTAATTCAATATCTCCATTCATGATGTGGTCCCAGATAAAGTGGTACCTGATGTCAATGTGTTTGGTTCTTTGATGAAGAATAGGGTTGTTGGAGATTGCAATTGCACTTGTGTTGTCACAGAAGATGGGAACGATCTTGAACTGAATTTCATAGTCACTGAGTTGACTTTTCATCCAAAGCACATTACCACAACAGCCAACAGTAGCCACATACTCAGCTTTAGCTGAAGACATGGCCACTAGTTGTTGCTTCATAGTACTCCTACAAACAAGTTTTCCTCCAAGGAATTGACAGGATCCTGAGGTACTTTCTCTATCCATATTGTAGCCCTGCATAGTTAGAGTCAGTATACCCTTTGAGATCAAAGCCTGAACATCTTGGGTAGTACAAACCAATGTTTAGAGTACCCTTCAAGTATCTAATGTTCTCTTAGAAGCAATGAGATGTGACTCTCTTGGATCAGACTGATATCTAGCACATAGGCATACTGAAAATTGTATGTCAGATCTTGAGGCAGGTAGGCACATCAGTGATCCTATCATTCCTCTGAATAAGGTTTGGTTCACTATTTTACCAGTGAGGTCAGGACCTAGGTTGTTTAGGGGAACCATGGGAGTCTTTACTGAGGAGTAATCAGTGAGCTCATATTTCTTCAGTAGGTTCCTTGTGTATTTTTCTTGACAAATGGAGATGCCTTTGTCAGTTTTTTTGATTTGAAGTCCAAGAAAGTATGTGAGTTCTCCCATCATGCTCATTTCAAACTTGTTAGTCATCAGTTTTTCAAACTGTTTGCAAAGTTTGTAGTTTGTTGAGCCAAATATGATGTCATCAACATATACTTGGACTAGAATCACATCTCCCTTTGTCCTATAGATAAACAAGATGTTGTCTATCTTTCCTCTAACAAATTTGTTGTGGATCAGGAAGGTTGAAAGAGTATCATACCATGCCTCAAGAGCTTGTTTCAGTCCATAAAGAGCTTTGTCAAGCTTGCAAACATGGTTGGGAAATTCACTACTTTCAAAACCAGGAGGTTGTTGCACATAAACATCTTCCTTAAGTTTACCATTCAGGAATGCACTCTTTACATCCATTTGATAAACTTTGAAGTTCATGTAACTTGCTTATGATAGGAAGATCCTTATGGCTTCCATTCTAGCAACAGGTGCAAAGGTTTCCTCATAATTAATGCCTTCCTACTGGTTGTACCCCTTGGCAACAAGTCTTGCTTTATTTTTAATGATTGTTGCATTTTCATCAGTCTTGTTCTCGAAGACCCATTTTATGCCTATGATATAAACACGCTGAGGGCATTCAACTAGGGTCATGACTTTGCTTCTATCAAATTGTTCAAGCTCATCTTTCATGGCCTGAACCCAACTAGGATGTTGCAATGCTTCTTTTACACTCTTAGGTTCCACATTAGAGAGGAAGTCAACAAAGAGGCATTCGTTGGCTGAGGCAGCCTTGAGTTTAGCAGCCATGCTTCTTATAAGCATACCTTCAGTAGGCTCACCAATGATGTTTACAAGTTCAATTGTTTTGTATTTGGTCCAACTATCCTGAGGTCTAGGATATGAGTTTGAACTTGTGGAAGCATGATTCAGTGGTGGAGTAGGTTCAAGTACTGAGGCTTGAGGTGCCTCAAGGTTTTGATCTTCAGTGGCCTCCATTTGAACAATTTGATTAGCAGGTTCCTGAACGTTAAGTTCAGTTTGGATTACCTCATTTGAGACATGTTGAGTAGGGATGAACTCACTGGTGTTTGGATAAGGAAGGTTATGTGGGGTGATGTAATATGAGATATTAGCATCAGCTTGATATTGTGTGGAAGGATCACTGATGCGAGTTTTGCAACCTCACAAAAGGTTTTACTTCTCAAGGGATCTTGAGAAGCTTGCAATCCTCCAGGCAGTGTACCTGACCGTTGTAGTGTAGTAAATGGTAGGTCCGGGGAATTGATCGTTCTCTAGGGGAATAGTGGTCTAAAGGTAAGGGATGATTCTTTTTGTATTTTTATGTTTTATGGAAAGCAATAAAATCTTGGGTATTGGAAGAGTGGGCGGAATTAGTTGCTAGTCAACTAATCCAAAATTACTAATTAAACAAAATAAAATAAAATAACAAGAAAAGTAAATGAGGTGGACTACTAATATGAGACAATTGTGTTTACTTAGATTTCACTACTCCCTAGTTATCTCTTATTGATTTATTGGTTTGTTACAATTGTTTGATTGAAGGATTGTTGATAACGCTCATTTTGTCTATGATAGAGTCGCGTTATTTGTATACTTCGTATATTATTTAGTGATGTTTATGATCATTTTTACGCTTATTTGGTATAAAGATGTGTTCAAGTCTAGGTGCAAGGAAATATCAAAGGATGATGAAGAAAAGCTAAAAGATTAAGAAAATATTCAAGAAAAGAGTTTCATCAAAGATATTGGATCTCGTTACAATTATTTCTGTTGTACGAGTGGAGAATGAGAAGATGTCTAATGAAAGTTGAGGTATGATTTGGTGTCAAAATTATTGTTTCAAGATGGAGTTTAATGCCAAACCAAAGTGGAAATTATTATGCAAAGTATTCCTAAACCAAAGGTTCAAGCTGAGGATCAAACCCAAGGTTTATAATCAAACCAAAGGTTTGGCAGTCATGTCCAAACCGCCTGGTTCAAGTCCAAACCGTAGGTTCAGGAAAATCTGAGATGAAAGGTTGCATTAACTCAAGGTTTTATGTACCATTAATCACCAAGTCCGATCATTACCTCTACATTATGATTTTGGGATGTTTGTAACAGCTTTTTCTCATGAATTCAAGCATAAATTAGAGGCTTGGCACCCATTTTCAACACACAACAACAGAGAATACTACACAACTCATAATAGAATTATGGAGTTCCCTCAAGTTACTAGAGAAAGATACTTGATCCTTTTCAAGCCTTACACCATAAGGACTTGATCATATTTTACACAACCCGAAAGAGCTCAATAATTCCTGCAATTCTTAAAGATTCAAAGAAGAGGCGGTGAATTCCCTTATTCAATTGGAGGCCCTAGGAGTGCTCTAACTCTTTACATTACTTTCTCTTTGTAATCTTGTTTGGGTAAATTTCTTCTATTTTATTTATGATGTTGAACAATTTGATTTTAAACGCTATGTTACGTTTGTTGATGAAACTTGTTATGGAATAATTTGTGATACTTGTTTGGGAATTATGTAGACTAACGTGTGAATGTTGAATGGTTAGACGGTTAGAAAAAGTGATTATTCTCATAAGTTTGTTTAAATATAATTCGTGTTCTTAAACTTGTTAATTAAACCTTGTTTGATTTAAAGGCCGAAAGGATTTCTAACATTGTTTTATTCCAAGAAATTGGTGCACAAATGGATTGGTACTCAATAATTGACAACTATGAGTATTCAAGTTTTTAAATGAATTCGAGAATATTTAATCACAAGATAGGGTCAAAAGGACTTGTAAGAACTAATGTTTCTAATCATCTTTTCATACATTTGTTAAAACAAAGAGCTAACATAATGGGTTGATGTATTGGCCGAAAGGACTCACCCATGAAACTAGTAAAAACATGGTTTTTCTTGATATTACCCATTGACTAGAAAATCTTGTGAAAATTGATATGTGCCTTCTACATATATGTTTCACCCAAACATGTTCAACATTGTATCACGTTTGTCTTATGATTCCTAAACAAGTTCTTATTCGTTGATTGATTGAAGTTGAGAACCATTGTTTATTTGTTTTATTTTCGGTGCTTTAGATCATGAAAATCTTTAGTACTATTCTTGTTTTACAATAATTGCTAATCTAGTTAACGTTTGTTCTCTTGGGATGATCCCTATTTACCAAAAACCATATTACATACAGACGAGTATACTTGCTCGTATGCGTTTTTCTTAATAATCGGTAAAGGTTTTTTATAAATTTAAACTTTGAGTGAAACTTGGGAAGTATAATAATCTACACCTATATTATATATAGCATGCATCAGTTGTATTCTTTAATGACACGTTTAGTCGTGGGGCGTGTACGTCCTTCCCCAACTCTATGAGTATCTATTTCTTCTTATAATGACACGTTTAATGTCCTACCATAGAATCATCAACATCTACTCATGCATTAAATACAATCAATAAAACCGTAGTACACATCCGATTACGTTTTTTAAGACATTTAAGCATGTTACCGTATAGGATATTAGCCAGTTTTCTTAAGCCTAACATGAGTCAATCAACCAAACAATCAATAACAAATCAACAATCAATACTTAACAACTAGGTTTCATTAGATTTAAGCAAACACTAAGAGATATAAGCTAACATGTTAATGAAAAGAAAAGACAAATGATTAATCAATAATGATTAAAGAAGAACTTATATTTCAATTAAACATGGAAGAAAATAGGGTTTGAAACCTTAAAAGTACTGTAAAATTCAGACTCACAAAGTTCCCTACAAAGTTCCACAAGTTCCACCTCTTCTAATGAAAAAAATCTAAAAGTATATATAGAGATACATAGGTAACGTCGTCACGCATTGGTTTGTGACGCCGTCATCTCACCATCATTAGGGTTTTGTGATGCCCAATTAATCTTCTTGACGTTGTCACTTGTTGTTTCCGCTAGGCCGTCTCTTGTTAATATTGTACGTGACGCCCTACTCCAAAAATGTGTGACTCTGTCACGTGTTAATCCTCCAAAAGTCCTCTGGCCCATCATTTGAAAATAAATTCCACCACTTGAATCTTCAAGTGACGGCGTCACCCTGTAAGGCGTGACATCGTCACGTGTACTTTCCAGAATAGTTTCTTGATTTTGTCGTTTTCTTCACTTTTGACTCCAAAAACGCCCAAAATGTTCCATTTTCCAGAATTCTCGTCCCAAGTACCTAAAATGATAAAAGAAGCGATTTAAGGTAATATTTGACCATATATTTACAATTTAGTGCTTAAATGACCCCCTAAAAGCGTATAAAATAAATCCTTATAAAATACCCTTACACTTGGGATTTGCTTGTCCACAAGCAAATGAGCTTTTATACCAATCAAAATACAAGTTAGGGGTCATTTAACATTAATATAAAAGTAATTACAACAAATGATGATTCTACCTTAGCCAAAACAAGCATGAAAATTATACACTAGCACCTCACATTTAGTGTTTGGATACTCTCATCTCTCGGGTGTTATAAGTTTATATATCACAAATGGAAATGGAAAAATATCGCTCACTACATGTCATAGCAAATATATTACCATAGGCTTGGGAAAGGATCAAAACCTCCACCATTTTGGCATAAGCACCTAAGATAAACTATCAAAGAGGTCTTTTAAAGGGTTATAACGTTAGGTGTAGGGGTAAGGAAAAACACGGTTTGTTGGATAAGGGGATATTTTACTGGTGGCAAGTCAATTGTCTTAGTCAATTACATGTACAATGAGGCGTTGCTAAGCCAAGACTCGACTCAACTTAAACTATCTACGACTCTTTTTTTATTTTTCAAGACACTATATTAACTTAAACATGAATAAAAGAAACAGATGGTAGCCCGTATGTTTTTTCTCTCTCTTTTTTTCATACACTTTTACTCTACCATCCAAAATAATACATCATAGGGAGCTTATTTTCCCCTTTACACTTAAACTTTTATATAATTAAAAATAAAGACTTGAATTAAGATAATCGAAACACTTAGAGTACTTTAAAATATTAACACACATATGGAGGTATGATGTGCGATTAGCAACCATGTTTTAAATTTATAGAAACAAGAATTACCGGTTAACTAGGAACACATACGAGCAAGTATACTCGTCCGTCATAGTAAAAGGGTTGGTAAGTCAAGGTCGTCCCAAGAGACTTGGTTGTACTCAAATGTTGTTTGATTGTTTAAGCAAGTAACAAGTTGATGGTTATGATTGTCACGGATCAAACCAATAAGAAAAGCAATTATGAAAATCATGATGTAAGCACACAAAGAACATACTTGTATGGGCAAATTATCACAAGGATATTAGGATGTTTAAAACATATTACCATTGGTAATCCTTTCGACCTATAGAACCAGTTATATTAGTCTAGTGTTTTATAAATCAAATATACATAAGTCTCACTCGAATGGTCATGTCATGAGGCTTATGCCTAAACCAACAACAAACAAAGAGTCCTTTCGACCCATAAACTTTGATGTCATTAATTTTTGAAGTACCATTTACTTGAAACATGATGAGAACACATATTCAAAAGACTCCATTTGATCTTTAATCTTTATTAAACTTTTACTTGTTATGTTTATTAATTCACTTGCACAATCGTCACAAGGCACAAGATCAAAATCATTCGTCGACTAATGAATTGAAATTAATCATTATTGAGAATCCTTTCGGCCTCTAGACTCAACAATGATCAACCAAAACAATAAACAATGACAAGTTCCAATTTAACCAAATATGATGTCTTTCATTATAATCTAAACAAGCACTAATTATGTCCAAACATCCTTTTATCACAAGTTCTCATAAAAACCAAACAAGCATTAAGAGATTATCATTATCAAAACACATCACATGAAACACGAAGAAAAAATTCATGAAATATAAAATTCAAATCTTGATAATAATAAGTCTTACCCAAGTAGCAATTACAATGGGCAAGGAATAGGAATTATAGTAATCCTAGAGGCCTCCAATCAACTGTTACACATTCTAACCACACTAGAGAATCGCTCCAACACTTCTTGGTGATACGTCCTCCATGAATAGTAGGGTGAATATGGTCTTTCGGGTTTAGAGAGTTGTAGAAAATCTGCCCTTATGGTGTAAGGGAGAGTTTTCCAATTATGTTTGATAATCAAATGGTGATTTGATGCATTTCATGCATTGTTTTGTACATCCAGAAAATATAATACATTTGATTAATTTGATGCGGTAATTCTTGTATGCCAAAAACTTGATGTGCGGTTAGCAACCATGTTTTAAATTTATAACACGATTCACCAATGATTAAAACGAAACACATACAAGCAAGTATACTCGTCCGTGTGTAGTAAGAGATTAAACGGTAAGCCGAGGTCGTTCAAAAGGATTTGTTTAGTTTTATGAAACATGAGTTTTGATTCTAACGAAGACTTAGTTGTGATTCTAAGCATGCAAATAATGATGATGATGATGTAAATTCAATATATTAAAAACTACGCTTACCTAGACTAGTTTGCACGGCCGGGTAATAACTTCAAGCTAGTCCAACTGGTGATGTAAGCGTGTCTTGAATCAGTCATGTTCACTGATAGTGGATCAATTCAAAAGGTGCAAACTTTTTCCTACATGTGCAAATTTCTAACTAAAAACATATGAGCACATGTTAAGGGGTAGTATTTGAAAAGTACAAAACTCTCAAAGTGTTAGCAAAATGTGTTTCATAATCATAAACACTTTGAGAGATTTTTCAATGATTTGGTTGATGGCAACATAGGATAGTCATGAAGTCATAAGGTGGCTAAAGTTAGGAAAACCGTCCTTCGATCCACCAGAGCCGGAGGGATCTACCCAAGGACAATACCGAATAGATAGTATTAGAAAGTCCTTATGTATGATTATGAAAAAAAAGGAGTAAATGTGAGAAAGGAGAAAGAAGGGGTTGAAGAATTAAAAAGAAATGAAATGAGAAAGGGTGAAAAGAAATAGTCCTCCAATTATTCAACCTTAGGGCAGAAACCGCGTTCAATTCATATGTTACTGGTGGTTATTAAGGTAACACCGGTATTAAAGACAAGACGTCATGGACCCATTGACGCACTGCACTAAACCTCCTAGCCACTCAAGTTCTCTTAAAAGAACTTGTTTCATTCTCAGGGGGAACCCAACTTAATCTATCGACCACTCATTACGAGTTATGTTGAAATTGAAACAGGAGACACCGCTCCAGTCTCCGACTACCAAATATTCCGCTTATCGAGTCTAGAGCCGTGAGATGCATCAAAAGATCTCATAAGAACACGTGCTACTCTTACACTGGTTGTTCAATATTAAGGAAACCAGTTGTATACTTATGAGTCCTACGCAGATCTTAGCAATCTGCCAGAACATTTATGAGGGAAGATACAACTGTACTTCTCAGTGATTGAATGGAAATTCCTGCCAGGGTCATCATCAAAGAGCCCTGAAAGTAGGTCACTTCGGTAATTACTTGTGGATTACGCTTAGTTATCATGGTGGTTTCAAAACGGTCTATAGTCGTGAAGTGATCTCCAGTGACTCACCGAATCGTTGATCTACTATGGTAGATCTTGTATACTCTCTCAGGGTATCCGGTTCAGGAACGGCCTTGATAAGGATTGGAGAAAGTTTTCGCACTATGCTGATAACAATCTCGAAGTCTGAACCTGTAAGTGCTGAATGATTTGGTGCTAAATATTTGCCTGCAAGAATTTCTGACGATTGTAGTTGATTGCTGAAAAGATGCTGATCCATCACTCCATGCTCAAACTTTGACTTCATAATCAAAGAAGTCATGATAATTGAAAGGCCTTCTACTATGCTTCTGCAACTCTGATGCTGAAAATCATGATCCAGAAAAGTGTGAGCATGCCGATACAAAGATGTTCACGTCACATGGAGATGATACTGCACAATGATGACTTGCATACACTCATTTGGATGAAATACTCAAAGAATCATCAAAGATTGTCCAAGATATAAAACAAGTCATCAAAGGTCCACTGCTGGAAGCACAAAGACTTATGACTATGAAGAATCAAAAACTACGAGCTACAACGATAAATTCAATGATTAGAATGCTAGAATTCAATGTATAATTTCCGGGGTGACCTCCCTTAGGGGGAGATTGTTAGGAATATAAATATTCATGTAAAAGACTCGGTCACCCCGAGTATGGCTTACCAGTAAGTAGCTCATAGTAGTTATCATATTAGTTTAGTTTATGTTTCACCATGGTGTCGGGTCGGGTCTTTACCTACTGTCAGCCCGAACCATTGCCTACTAGAGGCGTTTTGTTAGAAACTATAAATAACCCTCTCCACCTAAGGAGAGGGTTGGAACTTTTACTTCACAAGCTAATACATTCTTAGTTTCTCTCTCTAAAGTTCCCACACATCATTTTCTCTCTCTAGTTTTTCTTCTCCTTATTCAATCCATACTACTCAACCAAATGTGCTTATTATTTAGAGTATCCTACAGAAGCATATGTCAATGTAATGGAAGAAATGAAATTTATAAGAAGCAAATAACAATACAATTGAAATAATTAATGAATCATAACATCGAGATTCTGCCAAGTATGATGTTTTAGGAGCAAAGACTGCTTAAAAAGGATAGAGTAAATATATGTAAGAACAAAGGCGCAAGCCATTATCAATTAATGTAACTAAAGGATCAATGAATAAAAATAGTGGATCAAAATTTTATATCAAGAGCATTCGTGCTAGTATGGGCAAAGAGTTCTTGAAAGAAGGATTTGATATTCATACGAATGAAGAAGCAAATGAAAGGGAGTGTAAAAGAGAGGCTAATGACTCAAATTAGTGCAAACAGAAGAACCATAAACATGACAATAGTAAAGAGAAGTGATATAAAATATCAGCACAAATAATCGACTAACCGAGAGAACCAACGAATCAAACCAATAGCCAAAAGAGGCCAATACTGAAAGACATAATTCTGAATGAGGACAGTCAATAAGTGAGATAGACAATAAGTATCACGAATGCTAAATGAGAATAAATGAGAATGACAATAAGTGTCACGAATGAGAACAAACAATGAATGAAAAAGTCAATAAGTATCATGAATGTTGATTGAGTATGAATGAGAACAACAATAATTAGGTGGTTAATTGCATATGGTACACATGTTCTTGATTATCAGAGAGTATGAAAGTTCATTACATGGTGCACACCTTTTTCCCATTATCAATTCTAGAACCGTTTACATAGGGGATTTTCATTTTATTTGTGTTGTAGGAATCGCTAGGGAGGAATGGTGTTTATCCAGGAGCGATACAAAGTATCGCCCCAAGACTTTTGGATTTGTTTAACTAAGTGAAACGGTTTGCAAAAGGTTAAAATACGGATTTCAAGAGGTGCCTTATCATATCTATCTTTTTATACTAAAAGTTTGCATTTGTATCATAAATATAGCAACTCCATATTATATTTAATTTAACGTATCATATTAATAAAATTTAAGAAATCTATCTATTCTAGAAAATTGAGTTTTCTAATTCTATACTTAGTTAGAAAACGTAATTTTCTAGAACAGATAGATTTTATAGATGCTTAAATTTTCTAGAATAGATCTAACTAAGTACATAAGTATATAACTAAGTATAGAAAACTCAATTTTCTAGAATAACTAGATTCCTTAAAATTTTATTAATATGATACGTTACATTACATATAATATGGAGTTGCTATATTGAGATGATCTAAAACGCACGCCTTGTGTTAGATTGATACTTTGAGTATATGCTAACTAGCACGCGGTATTTATTAGTTAACACTTAGAAGATATTGTAAGTGATGTATGATTATATGTAAGAACAATGAAAGTAATGAACACAATGTATAACCAAACAAACAACTTCAATATTATTATGAATAATATGAGTGATCTTGTTATCACTAGGATTACAACCTTGAAGCTTTCAATAATGATACGTACATAATTCTAAACCTAGGACCTTCTTTTATAGCACAAGGAGTCCTTTACAAGATAAGTATAACCTACATAATATTCGTGTAATGCTAATTGTATAGGATATTCATTGAATCATTTCTATACTTATCACATTACACGCTTTCATAACACTTGTCAAAAACGTAAGCAGTACTAAGTATCTATGCTAAGTACTAACTGAGTTAGTACTGCTAGTGTAATCTTCAGAAGTTCCAATCTTTATACTTAGCAGTTCCAACTGTTAGTTTAATCCCAACAATCCTCCCCTAAATTTATGATTTCTCTGCAAATCACTGAGTTTTCTTCAATTAAACTTTAACATTGATGATAAGGGGATTCTTCCGAGCACTTATCTTCTTTTGGTTGATTTATGCATCTCCCTTTCAAACTGAGCATAGGTCCTTTAAAGTAATTCCCTGGCTACCTCTGAAAATTCTTCAACTTTAATCTTCAAAGAAACCATCACTCCAAGTACTCCAGCTCCTAAGGGATATTCCAACTTTTCCAACATAAATATATCAACTCTACCTTTTGTTGACAACTGATGAACATTGCAGGAATCATAAAATCTCCATTCAGTAGAAAGATCATGGCATGGGAAATTCCAATAAACATCTATAGAATCTAGTTCATACAATCTCTTGAGCTCTACCCAAAGTTCTCGTTCTTTCACATCAGCCTTCTTAGTTGTTTTGAGCTTCTCTTGAACCAATCTCCACAAAGTGTCTAGATCTTCTCTATCACTAGCCCTAATTAGTTGTTCAAAATTGCACACAGCAAAAATTCCACCCATTCTGATCACCTTCCAAGCTTTCCTAAATTTGTCTTTGTAGATCTCCCAATCCACATGTCTAGCTTGAATTGGATCAACATGTAGAGTGTCTGGAACAAGAACCATCATCTGACTTATCTAATCATGTGAAGAACCTTCTTCTTTATCATCTTCTTTCTTAGTTGGCTTTTCTTCAACAGTCTTAAGTCTCTTTGGAGATCTTTCAGCATCATCATCTTCCATAGGTTTGATTTTTTGAATCTTCTTGAAAGCAGTGTAATAAAAAACCTCAATTTCTTCATGAGATTTACCTTTAAGCTGACTCATCTTCCAATTATCTTGATGTGTCAAGAAATCCTTCATTCCCTTGATGACTTGAACTTTTGTAGGTTTCCTATTTCTCTTTTGGCTTTTCTTGATTGACTCCATTAGATCATGTAGAGCTGCATCATCACTTAATGAATTTATAAATCAGCAAGTTGTATTGATCTTTCTTCAACAGTTAACTTTTTATTTGCAACGAGCTCTATTGCCTTTGCCTTCACCGCTGGATCTGTTTCAATCATATGTTCAATTTGAGTTTCCAATGATTGTTGAGCAATCATAGCATCTGCAGTAATCCTTTCATTTTCCAATCTCTGAGCTTGTAAGAAACCTGGAACTTCATCTGCTCTTAGCTTTCTTGCCACTTCAGCATCATGATCAATTTGAGCTTGATATCTGGTCTTTATCTTCCTTTGTTGCACAATTTCTTCATCAGACATAGGAGCTTTTCCCTTTTCTTTTCTCTTTTTCTCATACTTTGTCTCAGCAGTACCTTCTTCATGTATACTAGCAGTACCTGTTTGAACTCTGTTGCTTTATCTTAAGCAATTTCATCTCTTTGTTGTTGTGGAACCTCTTCAGTAACTTAATCTTCACCAACTTATTCAGTACCTTGATCTTCACCCATATCCATAGCTCCAAAACCTGATTCTTCAAAGTCAATTTTCCTCCCCTTAATCTTTGAATCTATTTTCCTCCCCTATTTAGGAAAATCACCCAAATTATCATCTGAATCACCATCATTTGAGGAAGTAGAAGAATCCACAATCTGAGCTTTCCTTTTACCCTTTAGCTGCTTGATCTCATCCTTCATCTTTTGCATCTTAGTCACCATCATGGAGAATGCATTCTTGTATAGAATCTTGGTTTTCTTGAGATCTTCCTCTAAAGTAGTAACCTTGGTGGATAATTTGGTAAATACTTCCATCAATTCATTGTATTTCAGACTGCCCTCAGCACTTCTAGTTGTGTTACCTGCTAGGAGAGGTGCATCATGGGGCACAGATTCAGTTTCTTCCCTAGTTGGACTAGGAAGTACTCCTAAACTACCCATAGTTTAGAGTTGGCTTGGGATTCCACTACCTGCACCCAATCCATGAGGATCAGATACATTAAGTGTTTCCATGGGAGGCGTCTTAATGATGTTAACACTGGCATGTCCTGCATCTAAGCTAGGATCAGTAGTGTTAGCCCCATCCATATCACCAATAATGGTAGCCTCATCTGCTACAATTGTCTGTGGAGGAGAACTAGGCTGAGGCACCATAGTTTCCTTTCTGGATCTTCTCCTATATGTGTATGTAACAGTTGAGGTATCTGATGTTGATGGAACCACAATGGGTGTGTGTTGGGGTTCAATTGGGTTTACTGACCCTTCACCCTGTACCTGAGGAATATAAGCAAGCATAGCAGTAGGTAAAGTTCTTACTACCCTATCCCATCCTTGTATTTCCATAACCATATTTTGAAAAACTTCTTGTTGCAGGCAAGGAGTAGGAAAAATTGTTTTGTGAGGTAGTAAAACACTTTGTTTTTCTCTCAAAATCAGTTGTATAAATCTTGGGTACATCAAAATTTATGTGGAGATTTTGAATTCTTCACCATACTTTCAAAAATCACTTTTGAAACATTATACTTTTTGTTTCTTGATAAACACACAAGAGCAATAGCAATATTGCTACTGAATTGCTCCCATGAGGTTCTTTTCAGACTTAAACAATGAAGTAATGTATGGATTAGAAACCTCCACTGAGGTGAGAAACATCCCTTTTGAAAAGTTAAAAGATTATTAGATGTGTCATACCCTATTTGTGAAATAGCAGTTAAAATTTATGTGTTGGGCATGTCTATGGTACTATCTAAGTCATCTAATTGGAGATGTCACCTCAAAGATTTCTCAGTAACATAGATGGTTTGCCCATCCACAGTTGCACTTAGTGCAGGTATAGGTATATCCTCATCATCTTCATCAAGTGTTAAGGCAGTTGCAGTATGCCAAAACTGATTGATTTAAGAGGAATAGAGAGTGGGGTTTACAGTAAGTGGATACCTGATGAAGGAGTTATTGATAAAATCAATAACCTCATAGAATTTAGCCCATCCCCATCCTCTGTTTTGACCGAATGTGCAACCTGGTTGTGTGTCTTGAAAAATTGTAAGTTAGCCATGAAGTAAATCTTTAAAGAACAGAATAAGGATCGTTTGTGAGTTAATTGAAGGTATGAGAAACCAATTGGGATTGTATATTTATACTACTAGGGTTTGAGAATTTTACGCAAGAGAGAAATTATCTTTAGAAAGAGTTTATCTTTGGAAAAAGAATAAATTAAAGATATAGAAAGATCATTTTCATTATTTAAACCCTATAAGTATGGTAACAAAACGGTTTTACCCAAAGGCTAGTTTACAATTCTATTACTGACACAACAGTTGCAACGGCTAGTTCAACAGTACAAACTAGCTGTGCTAACTTTGAACTAGCAGTATAAAATTTTTCACAAAATTTTCAAAGAGCAGTAGAAACATAAAATTTGTTTAAAATAGACTGCTCATACATAGCAAACTACTAGTTATCAACTGATTTGTTTCGTCTTTCCATTAGCCATTTGATATGGACTAGCCAACTCTTAACTGGGAAGTATGGTGAGTTTATGACCATATAGTTTTTGGTAAACTATCTACCATAAACGGATTTGATTAGTCTTTACTAGAAACCATTTGCTCTGGACTAGTTGGTTCTTATGTGGGTTAGTCATGGTGAACCAATAACCATTTATTGTGTGGTTAGCTCATACACTCCATCTCAACATTAGCATATGGTCCAAAACAAGAAACTCAAAACTCCAATTCAATTTGCTTACTTAACCTGCATTTGTTAGTCCAAAACCAAGAAAAGATAACCAAAACATTTCCATGTGACAATTTTGATATTTGACTCACAATTCTATGCAAACAGTACAAACTATACATAATAGTTTCTTTTGACACAACTAGCATTACAAAATCCTTTACTTAACAAAAACACTTAGACATCAAAATTTTAAGGGTTGAGCATTCCAATACCTACAACCAAGTGCTGAAACCTCCCCACATCAAATCATTTAGTTAATAAATCAGCATAGTTGTCATCATTATGAATTTTGACAATGTGAATTAACTTTTTCTCATTACAGTCTCTTATAAAATGATGTCTAATTTCTATATGCTTAGTTTTAGTATGTTGAAATGGATTTTTAATAATACACATAGTATTGCTATTGTCAATAAAAATAATGGTGTTCATAAAATTGTACCCATAATCAAGTAACTGGTTTTAAAGCCATAATACTTGAGCACAAAAACTTGCAGCAGCCACATACTCTGCTTCGGTTGTTGAAGTAGCCACCATTGTTTGCTTTTTGCACTGCCATGAGATCAACCTACATCCAATAAATTGACATCCACCTGTGATTGATTTTCTATCCAAACTTGCACCAACATAATCACTGTCTGAATAAGATACCAAATCCAATGGAGATTCTCTTGGATACCATAATCCTAGATTTGGATGACCTTTAAGATACCAAAAAATTCTCTTTACTACAGTCAAGTGAGAGATCTTGGGAGAGACCCGAAATCTTGCACAAGCACACACGGAAAACATAATATTTTGTCTTGATGAAGTAAGATACATCAAGGACCCAATCATAGACCTGTAAGTGTGTAGATCCACTGCTTCACCACTATCATCTTTCAAAAGCATATGTGTATACTTGTCAGCAGGTGTGCTAGTAACCTTAGCATCAGCAAATTGAAACTTCGTTAATATATCAGATACATATTTATCTTGGCTGATAAATATTCCATCTTGTCTTTGGTGCACTTGTAGCCCAAAAAAGAAAGTGAGTTCACCAATAGAACTCATCTAGAATTCATCTTTCATTAGCTTCTCAAACTCTTTGCACATTTCCTTCTTTGTAGAACCAAAGATGATATCATCAACATACACCTAAACCAATAAGATATCACCTTTTTTCTTCTTGATGAACAAAGTCTAATCAATATTGCCTCTATGAAACCCATTATTCAATAAATAAGCAGTTAGGGTTCATACCAAGCTCTTGGAGCTTTATGTAAGCCATAGAGAGCTTTCACCACCTTGTAAACCTTGTCTGGATAATCAGGATCAATAAAACCTAGAGGTTGAGAAACATCTACCTCCTCTTCAATTTGGCCATAGAGAAAAGCACTTTTCACATCCATTTGGTAAACTATAAAGCCCATGAAAGAAGCATAAGCTAGAAAAAGCCTTATTGCCTCAATCCTTGCAACTGGTGCAAACACCTCTTCATAATCAATACCTTCCTCTTGTATATATCCCTGAGCTACACGCCTTTCCTTGTTCCTTATCACAAATCCTCTTTCATCTTTCTTGTTTCTGAACACCCACTTAGTACCAATAACCTTCATGCTCCTAGGCAAGGCAACAAGCACCCAAACTTTTTGAATTTTGAACTGAAGCAATTCTTCTTGCATTGATTCTACCCTGCTTGAGTCTTCAAATTCCTTTAGCACATCCTTTGGTTTAGTTTGTGATAGAAAACATAAAAACAAGCACTCGTTCTTGTCTTCATGGTCCTTTGATTCATAAACTTCACTAATAAAACCATGATGATCAGGCACTTGAGTCTGTTATTTGGTCTTCACACCAGACTGTATATCTCCAATCACATAATCAAGTGGATGAATCTTGTGAATTGTTGCTTGGGGAGTTGGAGGAACTTCATATGTGACAGGCATGTTGTGAAATTCTACTTCATTAGCTTGAACATCCTGAGTAGCAGAGGTAACTGATGGATCAGCATTTTCCACATTTGGTCCAACAGTACAAACCTCTGGCCTAGCAGTACTAACTTCATTTGTACTGCTTTCAGGATTTTCTTGGTTTTGAGCATCCACATCCACTGCATTATGCATATCTGCACCACTCTCCTTTCCAGCTTCATTAGAAGGTTACGGATCTCTATTCTTTAAAGCAAAAGCATCACCAGAAAAGTCCTAAATTAGCATAACAATAGTATCTTGATCATCTTCCTTATCCTTGCTTGGTTCATCAACATCAATGTATTCTTCTAAACCTACAAAATCATTAGTATTTGTACCTGCAACAATAGGTACATAATTCATAGTATGGGTTAAAATATCAAGATCAAACAGCCATGTTGGACCAGCATGTAGAAACGTAGAGGGGAAGGGTGAAATACGTTTACATTTAAAACTTAAAATATTTCGTAACGAATTTCCTATCAAGCGTGACTAAATATGAATAGTGGTTATGTCACTCACAACAAATATATATGTCACTTAATAACAAGTATACAAGCAATCACATAAACATAAGCATAACACAAGGTTTATAAGTAATTAGCAGTTTCTGATTCCACTGTGGACGGTCCTCAATATGTACGGACGGTCCCATATACATTTGGGATCGCCGCCCTAATTAAGGGACCGCTATCAGTGAAGAGTTTATTACGTATGATTGAGTATTCTCATGTTTTGCATTTCTAACTTAGTTAGTTGATATCACAAGCATACACACAACAAACCACACAAACCTAAATGTAATGCAAGTATAGAAGAGAAAGAGATGAGAAAAGAAAATGCAAACTGGACACGATGATTTATAGTGGTTCGGCGCGAAGTACCTCTTCGTCCTACTCCACTCCCTGAGTACCATACTCGAGAGTTACTTCACTAATCAACAGGCTCCAATATGGCGGAACAAACTGTACACAAGATTACACCAAGTTTACCAATACTAAGTGGAATGTTGAGTTCTACGTAGCTAGAACCAATCTACTCCAAGGCCCACATGGCCACACGAACAAGCACACTTGTCCTACTTGGATCTTCACCCAATCCAAGCCTTCACACAAAGACACACTTGGATCTTCACCCAATCAAATCCTTCACACAAAGATACACTTGGATCTTCACCCGATCCAAGCCTTCACACAAAGACACACTTGGATCTTCACCCAATCCAAGCCTTCATACACCGACTTCACTAATTCCTAAATTACACACTAGGAAACCACTCTCCTCACAATGAATACAAGACCTATTCTTGTTACAAGACTTCCTGGATCTTCATATTTTTCCAAGTTCACACAAATAACTCCATCCTCGACTCGTACACAAGTCGGAAATATTTATAATATTTACAAGAAGAAAATAGAGGGAACAATAGAACTGCAACACTTGTTATGTTTGTGTGTGGACTCTTATAACATCTCGATTCTTCATCTACGTCGAGAGTTCTTCTCTAACACATGAGGTAGAGAATCGTAACACTAGTTAAGTTTGTGTGTGGACTCAATAACACTTCGATTCTTGATGACTTCGAGTGTTCTTCTCTTGTACATGACGAGATCACTTATAAACACATACCAAAGAGTTATAGTGATCAAAGAAGAAGAAAGAAATAAACAAAAAGTTTTGAGCAAAGAGGATCAGTTTTTCTGTGCGAAACAGTTCAGTATTTATAGCCAGCTTGAGGAGTGGGGACGGTCCCTTATATTTAAGGGACCGTCCCGACAAACGCTCCTCTTTTTGTCCTTTAGTGGTGAAAATTTATCTGGTGAAAGTTTATCCGATTGATGCGTGGGAATTGCACCAGGCTTTACCTCTCAAGAGATCTCGAGAAGCTTACAACCCCTACCAGGCAGTGTACCTGATCGTTGTAGTATAGTATAGTGACAAGTACTGAGGGATTGATCGTTCAACTCAGGAATAGTGTCGTTATGATTGAAATTAATCAAACTAGGTCTAAAGGTGAAGGATGATTCTTTTCGTATTTTTATATTTTATGAAAAGCAAGTAAAAATCTCGGGTATTGGAAGGAGGGGCGGAATTAGTTGCTAATCAACTAACCCAAAAGCTACTAATCAAACTAATGTGCAATTAAAATAAACTAAGGTTCTACAAGATAAGTGAAGCATGTCTACCTATGATATGTTACTCCTTACTAGCTATCCAATTCTACCTATTGAATTGTCACACCTTATTTTAATTGACGGGTTGTATTCCTTAATACCATTTGTGGGGTGGCGTACGTACTTCCCCAACTCTATAAGCTCCTACTTCACTCCTATGTCGAGCCTGCAACAAGCTCCTAACATGGGATCATTAGAATTCGCTCATGCATTAAATACAACCATAATAACCTAGTACGCATTGGTTCATGTTTCTTAAGATGTTCAAGCATGTTACCCTATGGAAGTCTACCAGTTTTCTTAAGCCTAACATCGAATACAATCAACCAAACAAGAGACAATAGGAATCAAGAATTATAAGCTAAATCAACTAGACCTATCGAAGTGGCACACCCTAATTGATGAAGATAGACACAAAAATCAACAAGGAATCAATAAGATCTAATCAATTATATACAAGTTTCACATAAACATAAGTAGACACAAGGTGAATTAGCAAAACATCATCAAAGAAGAGCAAGCAACAATTGTAATGGAAAACATGATTAAGATAGAATCAACAAACCAATACATGATGTTTATGGAGTGATTGAAACCCTCTAAGTTGTTGGAAAAACACCTACCTAAACCCAGGAATCGACCTTGGAAAAACACCTACCTAAACCCAGGAATCGACCTTAGGGTTTATGGCTTACCAAAAGTGAAGTTATTATGTTATATTTATAGGCAAGTTTTCTGTCGGCAAGGCTTGACGGCGTCACCCCGTAAAGAGTGATGGCTTCATGACCAAATTTTCTTCACCAAATTGTAGATTTCTTTGTCCTCTTCGCATGGGCTTTTGAATCACCTAAATCCGAGTTCGTATGCAAAAGTTATGACCAAAACAATATCAGCTACTTCGCGCGCAAGTTTTGACAAGTTAACACGTGACGGCCTACGCGACGCCTTCAGGAAACTTTCTAGGCCATCATTCTTTAATTTTACACGTGACAGCCTTGGGTGACGCCGTCATCTCCAATGCACAAAACTTTCTGGACCGTCATGGACTTTATCCACTTCCACCTCTTGTATTACTATTGACGCCGTCATGTAGAATCTTGTGACGCCGTCAGGTCCTGTTCCGAGCAAGGAAAATTAAGACTTTGCCATTTTCTTCACTTTTATGCTCCAAAAATGTCCAAAATGCTTCCTTTTCCAGAATTCACTCCAAAAGTACCTAAAATCACAAAAGGAAAGATTTAGGGCAATATTTGATCAAATAAATTCAATTCCAGGCTTAAATGACCCCCTAAAAACGGATCATTTTTCGCCTCATCATTGATTTAGGTGGGAAAAGTAGCTGTTGGGTGTTTGAAATTCAAATTTCAAATTCAAATTTATTTTTCTTTAAAACATTTCTTTAAACACAAAAATAATTTGTCTAGTTCATTTTTTGTAAAAATATTTTGTGACATTTATAAAATGTAAGGATTAAGGACAAAAAGGATTTTCTTTGATCACTTAACAAAGTTGGTAAAGTGTTTGTTCGTACCTGAAGTGATGTCGAGAGACGTTTATGTATGGACGAGTAACTTGTGCACTTTATGTTATGTATTACAAGTTACGTGTTTGTCGTCATTAAAACATGAAGACACTGTATAGATTAAACGTCGTAACATTTGCACTAACAATCTCCCCTTTTTTGATGATGACAAATATGTAAATCGTAACTCATAGTAAAGTGTAGAAGTTACTAGTTTACACTCATTCTCTCCCCTTTTGTCAAAGCAAAAAGGTGTCGCCAATGTAGAGGTAGAAAGAAGATCGGCGAGAACTTGAGAGGTAGATGACTTGAGCATAAGACTTGAGTAGAAGGGTTGAGAAGATGATCCCCGAATGTATTAGACTATCCCCCATTATTTAAAGAATTGAGCGTGCATCATCCTAGTGAAGCCTTGCTCCTACCGCCATGGTTTAACCAACTCCAAACCATGTACCCAACTACTTTTGAGCTCCCCTAGCTCATTGCTTCCCCATTGACTTTAGCATATCCATGAATCAAATATGTTGCAAATGCTTAACCTACATCATGGGTTAGTTTCAAGCAACAAAGTATGTAGATGCGTCAACAATGTAGATGCGCCAACACTTGCAAATGCTCCCCCTTGGTGTATGCTCAAAACTAGTTTTGGCTACCAAAGAATCGAGCGATGAAGTAATGCTACAAAACAAAGTTAGTAGACAAGTGCACATATATAATAATGATGATATATATAGGAAGACATTATCGGAGACTAATACATGCATGACTCAAATATGATTATTCTAAAGCATGGCATGAGAGGGATTAAAACTAAACATATATAATTGTTGATTAACACACCATTCTCAAACTTCTTCCAAGATAAGTATCAATGTGATATAGGATAAGGATGATATGCTTTTAGATGAGAATGAAGATGACTCTCTAAAATGGAGAAGTGGGAAAGGATGGACCAAAATAAAGAGAGGGTGTTTTGAGCAAACGTTTGGCAATGATGGTGTGAAGATGAGAAGAAATGAGGAAGATATGAAACTTCATATTTGAGGTTGGTGGTTCAATTTAGGCTTATGTTGAGTAGAACGAGAATAGATGTGTATAGGGAGATAATGAAAGGACCGTTTGCACTTACAATGAGTGAGGATGAAAAGAGGTGAGGAAGATGGGAGACTTCAAAGAAGGTATATAATATCCTAGTTTTGTTGGGTACTTTATTAAGAAGAGGTGAATGTGATAAAAGTAGAAGAATGGTATGATTGACTATGGTCTAAAGAGTCAAGAACAACTAGGAGTCTTAAAAGGAATTCTCATTGGTGGTACCAATTGTATGAATAGGACCAAGAAAGAAGAGAATGAAGGATATGATGAAGATGTAAGAGATTTGGATTTGTCATTGGAGGTAGATATGTTGGTGACAATGAATGATCTTGAGGATTGTGTTTAGGAGACTCTTTGTGAATGGATGGATACTCATTTTGGGGAAGCAAATAAGGAAAAGGATGAGGAAGATGCTTCTTTGTGATTTTTTGACAATGGATTATGTAGGGTGGTTCAAACTATCGCAGAAGAGGAAAACCAGTGAACCAATTCGTGACACCTCTACTGGGGACGGTCCTTTAAATCATTGGACGGTCCTTTAAAGATAAGGGACCGCCAATGCATTAAGGGACCGCCGTCAGTGAGGTGCAGAGTCTCTCCAATTTTTTGTTTTTCCCAGATTAAAAGATAGGAGGAATCAAATGATTAATCATGTGAGAATCATTTTGCCATTAAAATAGAAAAGAATTGGGCAACAATGATGATGATGACAGGAATAATCAAAGGATTGATTATGAGAAAATCATATTGCCATTAAGAAAGAAAAGAATTGGGCAATAATAATTAAGGAATGGTTTAGGTGATAAGTGGAGCATGTAGAGTAGTGTAGAAGTAATCTTTCCTAGACAAAGGAGTGGATTATTTGGAATAAGGCGAGATTGTGATACTAGACACCCTAAAGGAAGATTATGATCTAGTGTGAGGAGGAATAAGCCTAGTTGCACAATAATATAAGATTTAAGCATGTAAGTCATTTAAGCATGCATCACATAATAATCAGGAATATTAACATGTAAGGCTATATGACATCTAAGAGGTTATCATGATAGGCATACCTAGTCCAACATAGTTTAGGTGCACAAATAACACGTAAGTCATTTAAAGAGATGCATACAAAGCATGTAAACATTAGGTAAAACATGTTAACATTTAGCACATAAGAGCATGTAGCATGAATATGTATCAAGAAATATAGCATTAGAAAAGCTAATCAAAAGCAAGACATTTCTAATGAACATGCATTCAATAATTAAGCAAGTAATCATCTAGCATTTAAGAAAACATGAAGATATATAGTTATATCATACAAGAGCAAATAGTCATTTTGAAACATCAAAAACATGTATGTGAGATGCAAGTAATCTAGGTTTTCCAAGAAGAATCCTGATAATTACTTGTTTAAAGTACAATCCTAATGGGAGACAAAGATCATCCATATAAAACATCTTCAGTAAAATGTAGGAATGGAAAATTTTCAAGTTAGAGAATGGATATGAGACTATTACTAGTGATGCTCAATTAAGGCTAAACACGACCATTTTTACGGGTTTACCACAAACCCAACTTCTCTCCTAGTAGCAATTCAACTGTTAGGTCAAATTGAATTTCTAGTGCAATAGGTTCTCCACTAGCCATTCTCAAATTAGGAAAATCGGAATTCCTATATTTTCCCATCGAATTTTTTCAAAGATGATATTAGCCAATTCCGCTAATACATGTCCTAACCAAATTTTAAAGGCCGGTTAAATATGTGTTTAAGATTTGGAGGTTGTTTGGTTTCGATGGTGTATTACATGACCTTATTGATGGCATCTTTGTTTGTTGAGTTGTTGTTTTAACATGTTTTGGTTTCAAGAATACTCCATCATAAATCTTGAGAAAGAGAGTCTAATTAAGGTTACTTGCCTTAATAGATCTTATACTTTGTATCATTGAGAGAAAACATATTGTATCTTTTGACAAATATGCTTATTTAAAAGGACAAATTTTTCACTCTTATGAGTTGCTTATGAAAACAAGGATTTTAGTTATTATGTGATTAACGAATTTTATTTCTTTATGCAATGACACACGTTGTATTAGGTTTCTTCCAAAATCTAATATCCTACATTTTTCAAACAAGTTATCTTGTAACATAACCATTCATGTTACAAAGGAAGTGGAATGCATAGGATATAAATTATCTTTTTGAAAAACATGTTATATTGTTTTAGATTAATGATGTATTATGTGTGACATTTTTACTTAACATGTGATTTTGAGTCTTGACTCGTTCATGAGCAAAGTCTGCATATGTTGTTTTTTTGCTCATGTTTGGGTTTTTGGAAATGACACATTTACAAATTGTGTTGCAATGTAAATTACTTGAATATTTCCGATAAAACATCCAAGTCGTCAATCCTACTTTGTTGTGTATTTTAAGCATCTTTTAAACATATTACTTTAATGTTTGGAACACAACCATTGGACAAGAAGACTCAATATGACATCATCATCAACACAAGTGTGAGTTATGATCCGATGCATATTCTTTTCGTCTTGAGAAGAATGTCATTATTTTCATACCAATCGAGTGTGATTGAGTATGTAGGTTCAAGATGATATGTTTTGTTATACCTTAAAGCTAGACAAATAATGACTCCAATTTCATGTCCACACTCAAAATCTTGTCAATTAGATTCGATAATTATATCAATCATAATTTGAATAATGAATCGATATAAGCTCGAAATCTTTCTTGACCCTCACAACCACTCTTTTTAATAAAGAAAATAAGTAAAATTTATGGAATGTGCTCCATCAACTTTAATACTAGTTATATGTGTGAGGTTAATAATAATGACATGTTAACTTACTAATTCAAGATTGTCATTTATTTTTTTGTGTGAAAAATATTTATTATTACGTACAATATGCATAGCTTTTCATAAGTATAAAAATAATCATTCTAACCATTTTTATACAATACACAACTTATTTAAAATAATTTTATAACTACATGTTTGAAACAATTAGTATGTGTTCAAATATGCAAATTTCAAAAGATACATTTTCTTTTACTTAAATACTAATGTATTATTATAAATATTTATCTTGTTTAGACAACCCAAGGTCATTCAAGATAAGTGCATGTAATGTTTTAGAAATCATGTTAAAGATTTGATTAAGTGTTAAATACTTCAAGGTGTCATATTTTAACGCTTGAACATTTGGAGAGATATTGTATAAGACAATTGTTTTCGACAAACATGATTAATCAACTTAGTCTACACATCTAAATGATTTACTAAAACATTATAACATAAGCAAGTAATCAAAAACACATAGTCATTTAGCATAGCACACACAAGGATATTCGTAATCATTTTGTATGTCAGATACAACAATGTATACATAGCTTGATTTTGTTTTAAACCAAAATATTTTCCTCCCCATTTAAAAAATTAATTAAGATTGATATTTTGAAAAGATGAAGACTCCATTTTTCAAAGATTTATTTACTAGAAGTGCCCGACTCGAAAGCAAGAGTAAAATGCAAGTTTTACGTTAAAACGTAACACATGGTTTTGACCACTATATAGTACTTTGATTGTACGACTTATTTAAGTTTGGTATCAATCCTTGCAAGTATTTTTAAATTAAAGTAGACTCAATAAGCTTTAAAACTCCGGGTGGCACGACTCCTACGGACTTATGGTTGATTTTATGTGAATTTTCAAAGTTGACACCATTCTGATGGAGGTCCCTTAAATACCAGACGGTCCCTTAGTGATAAATGACCATTCAGAGATAAGGGACTGCCCCTAGTAAGCAAAAACACATTTTTTGTGTAAAAATGCATTTCTTTCAAGCTAGTATATGAAGTGAATTTAAACAACAAAACTAGTACGAATTAAACAACAAAGCGCAAGTTTAGCAACTAAACACTTTTTCATATTTAATCCCTCTTTATGAGGAATTTGATACGTGGACTGTACTCTATTTTAAAAACCATTTTTTTTTTTGAAAACTAGAGCGACCTCGCTCTGATACCAATTGTAGAAAGGTAGAGGGGAGGGGTGAATACGTTTCCATTTAAAACTTAAAATATTTTGTATCAAATTTCCGATCAAGCGTGACTAAATATAAATAGTGGTTATGTCACTCACAACAAACATATATGTCACTTAATAACAAGTATACAAGCAATCACATAAACATAAGCATAACACAAGGTTTATAAGTATTTAGCAATTTCTGATTCCACTGTGGACGGTCCTCAATATGTACGGACAGTCCCATATACATTTGGGACCGCCGCCCTAATTAAGGGACTGCCGTCAGTGAAGAGTTTATTACGTGTGATTGAGTTTTCTTATGTTTTGCATTTCTAAGTTAGTTAGTTGATATCACAAGCATACACACAACAAACCAAACAAACCTAAATGTAATGCAAGAATAGAAGAGAAAGAGATGAGAAAAGAAAACGCAAACCGGACATGATGATTTATAGTGGTTCGGCACGAAGCACCTCTTCGTCCTACTCCACTCCCAGAGTACGACACTTGGGAGTTACTTCATTAATCAAAACGCTCCAACATGGCGGAACAAACCGTACACAAGCTTACACCAAGTTTACCAACACTAAGCAGAATGTCGAGTTCTAATCGTAGCTAGAACCAATCTACTCCAAGGCCCACATGGCCACACGAACAAGCACACTTGTCCTACTTGGATCTTCACCCAATCCAAGCCTTCACACAAAGACACACTTGGATCTTCACCCAATCCAAGCCTTCACACAAAGTCACACTTGGATCTTTACCCGATCCAAGCCTTCAAACAAAGACACACTTGGATCTTTACCCGATCCAAGCCTTCACACACCGATTTCACTAAGTCCTAAATTACACACTAGGATAACACTCTCCTCACAACGAATACAAGACCTATTCTAGTTACAAGACTTTTTGGATCTTCATCTTCTTTCAAGTTCACACAAATAACTCCATCCTCGACTTACACACAAGTCAAAAATATTTACAATATTTACAAGAAGAAAATAAAGGGAATAATAGAACCGCAACACTTGTTACGTTTGTGTGTGGACTCTTATAACATCTGGATTCTTCATCTACGTCGAGAGTTCTTCTCTAACACATGAGGTAGAGGAATTGTAACACTAGTTACGTTTGTATGTGGACTCAATAACACTTTAATTCTTGATGACTTCGAGTGTTCTTGTCTTGCACATGACGAGATTACTTATAAACACATACCAAAGATTTATAGTGATCAAAGAAGAAGAAAGAAAGAAACATAAAGTTTTGTGCAAAGAGGATCAGTTTTTCTGTGTGAAACAGTTCAGTATTTATAGCCAGCTTGAGGAGCGGGGACGGTCCCTTAAACATTGGACGGTCCCTTATATTTAACGGACCGTCCTGACAGACGCTCCTCTTTTTGTCCTTTAGTGGTGAAAATTTATCTGGTGAAAGTTTATCTGATTTAGGTGGGAAAAGTAGCTGTTGTGAGTTTGAAATTCAAATTTCAAATTCAAATTTATTTTTCTTTAAAACATTTCTTTAAACACAAAAATAATTTGTCTAGTTTATTTTTGTAAAAATGTTTTATGACATTTATAAAATGTAAGGATTAAGGACAAAACGGATTTTCTTTGATCACTTAACAAAGTTGGTAAAGTGTTTGTTCATACCTGAAGTGATGTAGAGAGACATTGATGTGTGAACGAGTAACTTGTGCACTTTACGTTATGTATTACAAGTTACGTGTTTATCATCATTAAAACATGAAGACAGTGTATAGATTAAACGTTGTAACGTTCACACTAACACAACACCTACAACATTAGATTTATTCTCCAAAAACTCTACATGCAGGTTTTCTTCAATCTTTTTGGTTCTTAAATTGTATACCCTAAAAGCTTTACTAACCATAGAGTACCTAACAAAGTAACCCTCATCTGATTTTCCATTAAATTTTCCCAGATGATCTAAGGTATTGAGAATAGTGACATGACCGCCAAATAGTCTCATGAAATCTAAGGTAGGTGGTCTACCCCTAAAAAGCTCATAAGGTGTCTTGTTCTAGGATTGCACTACTAAAACCCTGTTTTGCACATAACAAGCAGTATTAACTGCTTCAGCCCAAAATGTTATGGGCAACTTTGAATCAGCTAACATGGTCCTAGCAGCCTCTATTAATGTCATATTTCTCCTTTCAGTAACATCATTCTACTGAGGAGTTCTAGCAACACTAAATTCTCTTTTAATACATTTTTTCCTGCAAAATTCATCCATAACTCTATTCTTGAATTCTGTCCCATTGTCACACTTGATGATTTTAATTTTCTTATCAACTAGGTTTTCTACTGCTGCTATAAAAGTTTTAAGGATACCAGTTGTCTCATCCTTGGTTCTAAGAAAGAAAACCCATGTGAACCTGCTATAGTCATCAGTTACAACAAGACAATATTTCTTATGCAAAATACTACTCACTGAGGTAGGACCAAAAAATCCATATGCAGCATATATAGTGGGTGAGTAATAGAGTTAAGGGTTTTGGGCTTACAATAAGCTTTGTGTTGCTTACCCATAAGACAGGCAACACATGTTTGGTCATTTTCAAATCTTTTCTAAGGAAGTCCTCTTACCAAACAATCTTTTAAAATTTTATTAATGGTTTTGAAAATAATGTGACCAAGTCTTCTATGCCATAACATAGACTCATCCAATGTGGCCTTTGCAAGCAAACAAGTAAAATTCTCTTTTGGAACAATGTTCTTCATATCAATACTGTATAAGTTGCCTTTTCTAGGAATTTTAAGTAGTACTTGATTTTCATCAGACAACTTAAAATCCTTAGAAAGGACAAAGCATTCAGTATCAGTGAAAAGAACTTTCTTCTTCTTGTCACATATCTGTGAGACACTAAAGAGATTGTACTTAAGCTCTCTTACAAAGTAAAGATCTTCAAATTCTAAATTTCCAGTCTTTATTGTACCTTTTACCAGAAATTTTACCATCAATACCACCTCAAAAACTGACATATTGTCCATTAAATGGTATGAAATCTGAAAGATAAGACATATTGCCAGTCATGTGCCTTGAACATCCACTATCTGAATAACCTTGATCTTCTTCTTTAGCCTTTGGATGTCCCTACACATAAAATAAATGAACTAGTTCCTTTTAGAGACCTAAACCATTATTGACTTGGATCTGCCCCGTGTATCAATATAATCGTATCTATCAAAATTCATTGATACACCATTGGGATTGATAGAGGAATTAGTTCCTTTTGGTCTCCATTCCCAACATGTTGAGGCCTTCAAAGCCTTTCCCATATTTACCTTGTTTTTGTTTACAACTCTTGCAGCAGAAACTTTTGGCCTAGCAGTAGAAACTGCTGGCTTAGTTGTTTTCACTTTAGGTATCCATTTTTGGTTGTAAACCACCCTTTTCGCATAAAATGACCTTTTCGTGTTTGTGTTGTTTTAACAAAAGTTGTTATTGGTTTTGCACTTGAAACAGGTTGTTTTCAGTAAGCAGACTTAATTGGTCTAGCAGTAGAAAGTGTTTTGATGCCAGACTTTATATGTACTGTTCCGGGAATCATGTTGTTGTTTACATTAGGGTGAGTATTTTTTTGAAAATTATTTTCATTCACCCTTGTTTTCCTAAATACTTCCTTTCTTCCTTGATGGTAGCCACATTTAACACGTAAATGATCAAAACTTCCACATATATGACATGCTTTATTTTTCATTACAAAATCACTACCAAATTGTTGAGATTTTAATTTGTTCTAGTTTCTCTGGTTACCCCTAGGAACTGGTGACCTATTTCTATATATCTCAGCATACTTAACTATTGGCCTTGATTGATTAACTTGTTTTCTAGGTGACACAGTTTCACTTTTAACTACCTTAGGGACAGTTGTTTCTTCTTTAACTTTAACAACCTCATCAACTAGAGATGAATCACTAGCACTTTCAAATACTTCACTCTCTAGTTTAACCTTTTCTTCACTAGCACATTTAACAATTTTAGGGCCATATTCAAAAGTTGGTTCTTCAAATTCTTATAACCTTGTGTGTGCTAGGTCTATGCCTGGAGGTGAAGGAACACCTCTTAGTGGTGGAGGAACTGAGTTATATCCTACACCAGACTTAGCCTTATTGACTACCTGTGCTTGCCAAATTTTATTGATTCCCTCAGACTGATAAGCTAATGTATCAACAATTATTTGAACATTTTCATTAAACTTTTTAAGTTTCTCTAGCTCTTCTCTAAGGGCCTTATTAACAGCAATTTTGTAGTCTAAATCTCTTTTTAGAACAGCTATATCATCATTGTATTTAGACTCATTTTCCCTATAGTGTTCTAGTTGTGCCTCTAAAACAGATTTGCCTCTTTTATGATTAGATAGACTATAGTTTGTATTATTTAACTCTATCCTTTCATTATCATATAGTTCCTTAAGTCTTTCACACTATTTTAAAGCTTTGCAAGATTTTGAACAACTTGTAATAGATTGTACCTCTGAGTCTGAGAAAGCCATTAAAGAAAATTTTGTTGCCAACATTGCTGTTTATGTAGGTGCTTCCTCTTCATCAGCCATGAAACTCCAATCATAGCTAACATCATCAATAATCAAAATAGCCTTTGGCTCTTCCACTGATGTCTCCTTATTTTTGTCATGCTTGTTATCCCTCTTCCTTGGCTTTCTGCGTTCTCTGGAAAAATGTCCCAACTTATGGCAGTTGAAACACACCACTTTGTTGTTGTCAAACCCATCACTTTCATTACCATTGATGGTAATCTTTTTGCCAGTTCTCTGCCAAAATTTTTTAGCCCTCATGCTAAGAAGAGCAACCTACCATTTGATGTCCATTTCCTCCAAGTCATCATTATCCACTTGCTCAAAATCTTCATTAGTTAAAGGAGATCCACTAGTTTTACTTGATATGAAAGCATAGAATGTAGGGTCTTCAAGTCCAACAACATGCTTCTATGAACTAGAAGTGAGAACACCATGACTAGCAGTAGAAACTGTAAAACTAGCTGTAGAAACATCTTCATCACTATCATTGATTGGGGCAAAAGCAGTCAACCTAAATTGACCAAGTCAATACTCAACAAGGTCAAACAGCCTAGAGTCAATCTCTGTGGAAGTATAGGGGTTTCCCCGGGTCGTTATGTCCCGACGAGGTGTGATGGTATGAAAACGGGTTTGTGATCGGGTGAATTTGGACAGGAAAGGGTTGTGATTGATTACACTACTGATTTATACAAGGAAATAGCTTAAATAAGCTATATTAACAAGATTGTAAACTTAGAAAACCTAGAAACGTTTAAAACAAAAAAACGCGTACGTCTGATTTAAATTTACGTAGACGTACGAAATAAAACGCGAGTTTTGTAGAAATAAAATACCTACTAATATGAAAATTACATTTTTACAATCCTAATGATAAAAGGAAATTTTTTGAAAAAGAAAAATAATTTTTACACTATTTAATTAATTATTATTAATTAATTACTATTTTCCTATTTAATTTTAATTATTTAAAATACCCTAAAATACAAATAATTAGGAAATTAACCTAGAAAAATAAAATTTAAATTTGGAAAAATGTAAAATAATATAAAACTAATTTTGAAACAGAAAATATATTTTTAGGACTTTTTAAATAATTATTATTAATTAATTACTATTTATTAATTACTTAAAACTAATTTAAATTATAATAAATACTAAATAAACAAAGAAAAATCTGAAACTTTTTCTAAAAATCTATTGTAAGTACAGAAATATAAGAAAAATATAAAATGGAAAAGTACTTAAGGAAAAAGCTGACAAATAAGCTAATAAGCTCAAGCTTCTTAAATAGAAGCTATCACTTGATTTAAAATTGGACTTTTCTGGATTTTCTTTTTACAAAACTTTTTAAATACTTAAAATATAAAACTTTAACAAAGGGACATTGGCTAGAACTCAAAAATAAGCAATGTGATAGCTTATTAGCTTCGCAGAATAGGATTTTAGCTTATTAGGATTTTGAATAAAGGAAAAAGCTACTTAAAAGCTACCAACTGAACAAGTAAGCTAAAACAGATATATGGGGACTTGAAATGAGCCAAATGAAATAGAAAAGCACAAGAAAATAAGCTAATAATAACCACTAAGCAAATCCAAACCAACACAGATTCACACAGGCCAAATGGGTGACCTTTGCAGGCCTGTGGGGCCCACTAGGGAACTTGGAAGCCGAAAGTGAGAGTGGAATCTGAAAGATAGCTAGAAAAGCTCTCCAAAAAGCCAATAAGTAGGCCAGGGGTCCCACTAATAAGCTCTAGGGGAGGTATGAAGTTGGGTGTTAGGTACTGATAACTTAGTATGAGTCATGGGTTTGGACAAACTACAAAGGGGGTGCAGCCCTAGAAAATAAGCTATAAACCAAAGAATGAACCTTGGTCCATGAAGAGGGCTTATTGGCTCTTCAATAAGTCAAAATTCATGGTGTGGGGCCCACTAGGATGCAAACTATGGACAAGTGAAAAAGGCCTGTTGGACTGTGTTTATTGTACAGGGCATATGCTTGCCCTGCAGCCCACTTTGAGCAAATGTAGGGCCCACAAAAGAATCACAAAAATGAAATGACAATGGAACTCAAGAGTTTAGCTGGGGGGCTACAATTAGATAAAAGTTTGAACCCTTGAATCAAAGCACAAAATTCACAATAATTCTTGCAAAAAATTGTTTTTCTACCAAAGGCAAATTTTGACTTTTGTGAGTTATGATGAAAGGTTGACCAAAGTGAGGTTTGATCACTCCTAAATGACTAAGTAATCTGTTTTAAGTTAAAGTAAGACTACTCCTAGAAGGCTTAACAAGATTTGAAGCTAAAATCATGATTTGGAACCCAAAACTTATGACAGTTAAATTATAACTAAGGTTTAAGACTCCCTTTGACTTTAAACTGAATAACCACTGAATTTTATTGCTTCACTAACCTAAATAGACCTAATGTATCCTATAACAACCAATAACAACATCCTAAATAACCTGCAAGCCACAATTATCATCAAACCCAAACACTCCTTTAAACAAGACTGTCATGTGATTTTTAAAGAGAATGCATGATTTAAGTGCCCTGATTGAAGGTTAAGCACCCATCAGTTAATATTATGACAAATTAAGCAAGAAAGGTTCAATGATGAACAGTATGCAACAAGCTACAAGCAAAAGCTATATTGAACTAATTTGACAGTTAACTAGGGAAATTTGCACAAACAGTTGAAACAGGTTAACTAACACTAAAATCTATCTAAAACAAGCATAACAAACATGAAATGAGCACAAACTGAGCAAATAAGCAGTTAATGATCTAAGCTACAATAAAAGCAAAGAAAATTGAACAATGGCTTACAAGTGATTCCAATGGGCAGACCAATGAAAACAGAAATCATAAATCACCACCTACACTCCCCATGGAGTTATAAACCATTCCATTCATCTTCTTATCCTCTGCTTCTTGCATTCTAATTTTTATGATTATTTTTTATTTTTATGATTTTTGAGATTTTTCAAGTGGAACAAGTCTAAATGTTTTATGAGCTTGTGACATCTTATGAGTGAGCTAGATTTAGCTCAATGGAACAGCAAACAACACTTTTTAACAATGATCAATCTAAAATGGAAATTCAAGCAGTTTGAAGCAAAAACTGAATTTGACTAGGAATGTTAAAATTGGATTAACTGAGTCTTGAAATTCAATAATAGAGGTTGGAAAACACTAATAAAACTGAAATTACAATTTGGAAAGATGAGTTACACTAATTTTACATAACAATTAAACTACAAGCTACACTAAGACTACTCTAAAAAAACTACTACTGGCTTCTTTCCACTTTTCTTGACTTATAGAGTTCCTTGGGGTCCTCAGAGGTTTTCCCACTCCTTTCCAGCCATTGGATCTCAAAAATTGATCTCAACCATTGAAACATATTTTTGGCGGGAAACTTGTTTTGGCAGTTAGGGGGTAACTTGGAGAGGTTTTTGTGCAATTAATGCACTTTGTTTCTTGTGTTTGGAGGAGGGGACAAGTAGTGGGAAAGGTGAAGTGGAAGGATGGGGGAGGTGGAGTGCGCAGGGGAGTAGCAGGCCAAGTTGGGAGGAAGGAGGGAGGTGGCCAAACGGTTTGACCCGTTTTTATTATTAAAACAGGAAGTGAGGTGGGCTGGTGAATGGGCTTGGGGAATGGTTGGTTTGGGCCAGGCTTATGGTTTGTTTTGTGTTTTTGATTTGGATTGATATTTAGGTCCGTTTGGTAGTAGTAATTATAACAAGGACCTATTTTGTAATTTCTGATTTTTCCAAGGGCTGATCATGTAACTTTTCCATAGTTGTCATAAGGATGTAATTTGCCAAACTTGCATAGCATAAGGACCATAGGTGATGATTTCCAAATTAGAATATCCCAGGGACTAATTATGCCAAAACTGAACTGTAGGGACCAAACTTGTAAATTCTTCATACTTTTCACCCAAGGACCAATCTTGACAACTTGTGAATTCCCAAGGACCTTTGTTGATTTTTTATTCCAAAACATTCCACCAGAGACCAAATCTGCCAATTTCTGAAGTTCAAGGACTATTTCTGCCAATTGTAAAACTTCAAGGACCAAACTTGTAAATTCTCAAAACTTTTTACCCAAAAACTATTTTTGATAATATTTGACTTTTAAAGGACTTGGGTTGACTTTTCTTTCAGAATAAATGCCTAGGGACTAATTTTGACAAGTTTTGAAAGTTGGGGGACTGAAACTGCCAAATATGTAAACTATGTTTGTTTTTCATCTGTTTTTACTCATTTTGCATCTGAAACATATGAAACACAATCTTGGGATATTTTTTGTATTTTGATGCATTATTGAGTGTTTTTAAATATTTTGCAGCTCAAATGTGACCAAAAATGATGAGTGTTTGAGCATTCACCAATCATCTTCCTCTGACTTGTTAGTAATGGAAGATGACAGAAGTGCCATGTTCCCAAAACTTTTACTTAAACTTCTAGACTTCTTCAATCTTTGTTCAACAATTTTGAAATTGTTGTAAAGATCATTTTGCTCCATAGTTTCAATTTCTGGCTTGTTCTGCCAGACAACAACATGAGTGTCAAACTCTGAAGGTAGACTTCGTAAGAACTTCAGATTGAGATCTTCCCTGTCAACCTCAATACCCAAAACAATCAGCTGTGTAACAATCTTCTGCAGCCTTGTGAACATGCTATCAAGAGACTTGATTGATGCTAAACAGTCAACTTAAATTGACCAGGTAAATGGTCAACAAAGTCAAACTCTCTAGACCAATACTCCGGTGATAGTATAGCGTGTCCCCGGGTCGTTAAAGTCCCAGCGAGATTGAAATGGTGTTATTTGAAATCGTTTAGGAATGAGTGGCACTGAGGACAGTAGCCCAGATGATATGGAATTGATTTTGCTACTGTTATTTTGGTATTTGTACAATGAGATGATATTCACAAAAATCAGATATACAAGTATATGCACAAATTCACAATTAAGATTCACGCAATCGGACAGAAAAGTGGGATTTGATAAATTACAAACTACAGGGGGTGCTTTTGAAACTCTTGAAACTTAAAATTAAAAGAAAATTGAAAATGAAAATCAAATTATAAAAATGATTATTTTACTATTTAAATATTATTTAATTAATTAAACTAATTAAAATCTAATTTTAAATCTAATTTAAATTAACTAATAATTATAAATATTGCAAATTAAACTAAAAATTTGCAAAAACAATTTCTAAACTTAAAATAGAACTTGAAGAAAGTATAAAAAATAAAAATAAATATTTTTGTCTTTGTATGGATTTTTTATTAATTAAAAACTATTTATCTTAATTAAACTAATTAAACTATTTTAAATTACAATTAATACTAACTTAACTTAGAAAATTATGAGAAAATTTATAAAATTATTTAAACATCACAGGAATCCTAAAAAATTATAAAAACTTCTAAAAATTATGTTTAAGGCTAATCCACTAATTAATTACCTTTTAATTAACTTAAATCTATTTTAAATAACTAAAATAAGAAAAATGGAAAATGAACAGTAGAAACTAAAAATATATTTTCTAAAAGTCTTAACTAATTTATAAAACTTAGAAGAATTATAAAAACCTACTGTTGTTACTAAAAATTTAAGAAAACTAATTAATAACTAATATTACCTATTTAATTAATTAAATTAGTTTTAAATCTAATAAATAGTAAACAGATTAAGAAAAATCTAAGAAAATTATTTTAACTACTTAAAGGTACAAGAAAATATAGAAAATTATAAAAATGGAAAAGTGCTTATAAATAAGCTAAAATGAAAAATGAAAAAGATAGTTTCTATTAAATAGAAGCTATCACTAAATTCAAAGTTTGTTTTTGTTGGTTTTTCTTTTTCTAATTTACTTAACTACTGAAAATAGAAAACTTTTGTGAAAACACTTTTGAAATAGCTTATAAATAAGCAGTATGCACCCCCTTTTACTTAAACAGTTGACTTTTGTTGACTGAGCAAGCAATTAAGCACAAATGACTATAGGTGGGGTCCACAATGATGAAACTAGGTATAACTAAGCTAAAGTTACTAAAATAAGCCAGAAAAAACAATCAATGAGCACAAATAAGCTGTATGGGATGAAATAAGCACTTTGCACACTCAAACTCAACTCAGAAATGGGACAATCTTTGGGATGGATTCCAGGTGGGGTCCACTTGTTCCTAGGTCAACCAAAGGGTCAATACTTGATCCCTGGTAGGAGGGGGGTTGTCAGAACCAAAAATGAACAAAAGGGGTCCACTGAGGTGGGCTGCAGCCACCACCAAAGTGGTGGTGGTGAGATGGTCTGTCTGGTGCAGGGGAAGCCTTCTTCCCTGCAGGTGTGTTCCAGGGCTTGTGGAGCCCACCAATGATTAATTATGTTATATTAAGGTGTAATGAGACCGAATTAAGCTAAGTTAATCAACTATGGATTGATATGAATGGTTATGCTTCCTAAAAACCAAACAGTGAACAACTAATGGGGTGATGAGGGTGATTATTGACTTCTGAGTTCAAGGGTGTTGTTTTAAAGCTTAATTCAACCAAATGTCACCTTATGTAGTATCTTCAAACCAAGAGAACATCAAAACAACAACAACAACAACACAGTGGAACTTTCAAATCCAAACACCCCTTTTAACACTGTTATGAATGATTTCTATTGAGTTTAACTGTTTAATACCACCAATCTAGTTCCAAATGCTCTATTATGATCTAAATAAGTGATTGATGCTCAGAAACACAAAGTATAACCACTATTACACAAGAAAACAATTTTGAAGCTTAAAAGGCAGTTTGAACAAAGATGAATAGCAACTAAGAAATCTGAGTTTAAGCTACTAATTTTAGGACACAATCTCAACTAATTATACTTAATACACACAGATAGCACAGAATAATAAGCAAACTACAAAGATTATTAGGAAATGAGATTTTAGAGGAATATTCAAAATGAGCAACTCTTACAAATTATCCCTAGCATGAACAAGGGATTTTCCAGTGATGCCTATCTTTAGATAGGCCAGCTTCACTTCCAATATTGCTCTTCAATGATCCTCAACACCTGAAATCAAACTAGAAACAAGACAGTTGACTGTGGTTGACTTTTTTAGCTTTTTGATTATTTTCTACTAATACTGGATTTTAGCATCTCTAAAAGCTTCAATAAGATTAATGGATCCTAAATGAGCATAATTCAGTCCATGTTTACTGATACAAATCACCACTAAGCTAGTTGATAATTTCAGAATTTGGAATAAATGGCAATAACTCAAAACATAACTGAAATTTGATTTTTATAACTTGAAAAGGTTTAAATTACAACAAGAGACTGCTACAATGCTTGAATGAAGAAAATTACATCTGAATTTGAAGACTTAATTAAATTCGACACTAAATTTAACTAATTAAACTACACCCTTTAATCCTTGCTTTCTTCTGCCTTTTATAGATGTCCATTAGGTTTTCCTCACTCCTCTGAGCATTTCCCATCTTTAATCTCAGCCATTGGATGTCTGAATCACTCCAATCAATCGCCACGTGTTTTGGCGGGAAAACCTTTTTTGCAATTTGTTTCTGATACAAACAAGGGGTGGTGCATTAAATGCTTGAGGTGAGGGTGTTTTGTAGTGGTTTGGGCGGTAGATGTGATGGGGTGGTGGACTGGTGGTGATGGGATGGCCAAGTGGGGGTGTGGGGGAAGCTGAGAGGGAAGGGAGGGGTTTGACTTGGTTTGACCGAGGTCAAACGTTTGACCGGAGCTTATATTATTTTGGGTGTGGTGTGGGCTGAGTTTGTATTGGCCGCAAGATAAAGGAATGGGTGGGCTTAGGATTGCATTGGGTTTAGTTTTTATTTTAGGTAAAAGTACTTTGGTCCGGTTTGGTTTAATTTACACAAGGACCATTTTTGTAATTTAACGAAACTGAGGGGTGAGTTTTGGCAATTTTCCAAAGTGTTCCCAAGGGTGTATTTTGCCAAACTATGAATAGTATAAGGTCCTGGCATGATTTTTCCATTTTTATTTCACCAGGGACTAAAACTGCCAAACTTCCAAACTTCAGGGACCATATGTGTAATTTCACCAAACTTTTCCACCAAGGACCAATCCTGCCATAAAAGGTTAGTGCAAGGACAAAATTTGTTTTTCTCAAAGTTTTTAATATCCCAGGGACCATTTTTGACAATTTTCAAAGTTCAGGGACTAAACTTGACATTTTGTGAAACTTTGCACCAAAGGACTAATTGTGTAACTTTTTGATTTAAAAGGACCTTTGGTGACTTTTTCAAGTTTTTAGAATAACCAGGGACTAGATTTGACAACTTTTGAAAGTTGAGGGACTGAAACTGCCAATTTTGCAAACTTTGTGCGTTTTTCATCTGTTTTTGATTATTTTGCATTTGAAACATGTAAAACACTTTCCTGGGATATTTTCACTATTTTGATTCAATATTGAGTGTTTTTAGATGTTTTGGCAGCTCAGAAAAGGTAAAAATGATGAGTATTTACACACTCATCAATCCCCCACACAAAAACATTGCTAGTCCCTAGCAATCTTTTGAGAAAAACTTGATGGATTTGAAAATCTATTTACCAAAAGCCATCACTTCTGGAGTAGCCAGGTGTAAGAACTGTGGCACACCTGATAACCGTGTGATTTTGAGAAAACCACCAGCGATCAACGGATTTGATTAGTCTTTACCAAAAGCCGTTTGCTTCTGGACTAGCCAGCATCTTGATGGACTAAGTCAACATCTTGGTGAGCTGATTACCAATTATGGATTTTCCACGGCCTTTACCACAAGCCATAATCTTGTGGGCTAGCCAACTCATTTGCTTTATGGGATATGGGGAATTGAGGAACCATACAATTTTGGGCAAATTGCAAGCCATCAATGGGTTTGAGATGTCTTTACCAAGAGCCGTTTGCTCCTGGACTAGCCAATCCATTTGTCATTTAGACTTTGGCGGACTGATTACCACAAAAATTTTGAAATAAAATGAAAAAAATTTTGAAAAATTTTAGGCCTAAAAATGGGGGTACTTAGAAAGTTTTGTGATAAAATTCGTAAGAATTCCCCCCCCCCCCCCCCACACTAGAATTGAATATTGTCCTCAATATTCAAAGTCCCGGCTATTATGCCAAATCTCTGAACGGAAAAAGCTAATATTCGAATCTAAGTGTGGAAATATGGATTTTATTTTTCACTTTATTTATCTGTACATACAAACTTTTTTTTTTTTTTTTTTGAAACTTATATACATATTTACTTTTCAAAAGGTGGGGGACGGCCACTCCCCCACACTAGGGTGGTAGAAAGTAGAAAGAAGTCAGAAATATGGGTGAAAGCCCATATATGTTGCTAATTTTTGTTCACCGAGTCACTAGCTTGACTCGATCCCCGAATTCATTGGTCCATGGGGAAAGTTTGGAGATCTGGGACAACCATGGGTGGTATGTCCTCTCCAAAATAATGTATCAATCGATGACCATTCACTTTGAAGTTGGGACCTTCGGGTTGAGATAACTCAACAGTCCCGTATGGATATACTTTAGCAATAGTGAATGGTCCAGTCCATCGGGTTTTTAATTTCCCCGAGAAGATCTTTAACCTTGAGTTGAAAAGAAGGACTCTGTCACCGACGTTGAAAGCGCGGTTCTTAATCTTAGAGTCGTGAATCTTCTTTGTCTTTTCTTTGTAGATCAAAGAGTTCTCGTAGGCTTGATCACGAAGTTCGTTTAATTCATTGAGTTGAACCTTACGGTGATCACCCCTTTTATGAAGGTCGTAGTTAGCATGTTTCAAGGCCCAGTAGGCTTTGTGCTCGAGCTTGATCGGCAAATGACACGCCTTCCCGTATACAAGCTTTTATCGAGTACACCCGATGGGTGTTTTGTAACCTGTATGGAAGGCCCAGAGTGCATCATCTAGTTTATCCGACCAGGAAGCACGGTTTTCACCTACTGTCCTCTCAAGAATCCGTTTTATACCACGGTTGGAAACCTCCACCTGCCCACTTGTTTGTGGGTGATACGCGGTGGAAAGACGATGAGTAACACCGTACTTAAGCATGACTTTTGCAAATTGATCATTGCAAAACTGTGTACCGCGATCACTTATAATGGCACGTGGAGTTCCAAAACGAGCAAAGAGGGATTTCAAGAATTTCACAACAACTCGGGCATCGTTAGTGGGTAAGGCCTTAGCCTCAACCCATTTTGACAAGTAGTCAACAGCCACGAGAATGTACTTGTTTCCACGAGAAGATGGAAATGGCCCCATAAAATCAATGCCCCAGACGTCAAAGATTTCACAAACTTGAATGGCATTTTGTGGCATTTCGTTCTTTTGTGAAATATTCCCGTGACGCTGACAAGCATCACAAGCTTTGACTAACTCGTGGGCATCCTTATTGATCGTGGGCCAATAGAAACCGGAGTCAAACACCTTTTTGGCGGTGTAGTTAAGACTATGGTGGCCCCCGGTGGGTCCAGCATGGCAAGCCTTGAGAATATCAGCGGCTTCCTGTCCGTATACACATCGCCTGATGACTTGATCGGCACAGATTTTGAAGAGAAAGGGATCGTCCCAGAAGTAATTTTTAACGTCTTTGAAAAATTTGTTCTTCTGTTGGGACGTCAACCCCTTAACGATGAAGTTACCCGCATGGTAATTTGCAAAGTCGGAAAACCATGGGGTAGTAGAGTCACCACGAAAAGCAACCGCATTGAGTGTTTCGAGAGGAAACGTTTCATTTATTTCCTTTTTCTCGAACACATCCTGATGGGGGTTTTCTAATCGTGAGAGATGATCAGCAGCAAGGTTCTCAGCTCCTTTTTTATCACGGATAATGATATCAAATTCTTGGAGGAGGAGAACCCAACGGAGAAGTCTCTGCTTTGCATCTTGCTTTGCAAATAGGTACTTCAAAGCCGAGTGATCCGTGTACACTACGCATTTAGTCAGGATCAAGTATGGACGGAAATTTTCAAAGGCATACACCACAGCTAGGAGTTCTTTTTCAGTGGTGGTGTAATGACCTTGAGCCTCGGTCATAGTTTTGCTTGCGTAGTGTATAGGCTGAAAGTATTTTGCTTTACGTTGCCCCAAGACCGCACCTATGGCAAAATCACTAGCATCGCACATAAGCTCAAAAGGTAGGTCCCAATCGGGGGCAACAAGAATCGGTGCCTCGGTAAGCTTTTTCTTTAATGTTTCAAAAGCTTCGATGCACTCAGGAGAGAAGATGAAAGGAGCATCCTTCTCAAGGAGATGGGTCATAGGCCGGGCAATCTTAGAGAAATCTTGGATAAACCTACGGTAGAAGCCGGCATGACCCAAAAAGCTCCTAACACCTTTTACGGTGGTGGGATGAGGTAATTTAGCAATGACATCGATTTTGGCTTTGTCAACCTCAATCCCGTTTTTTGAAATTTTATGGCCGAGGACAATGCCCTCCTTGACCATAAAGTGGCTCTTCTCCCAGTTGAGACTTAGATTCATTTCTTTGCAACGTTTAAGCATCTGTTCCAAGTGGGAGAGACAAGACTGGAATGAATCCCCGATGACTGAAAAGTCATCCATGAATACCTCCATGGTTTTCCCGGTCATTTCGGAAAAGATAGACATCATGCACCTCTGGAACGTGCCTGGTGCATTACATAAGCCGAAAGGCATACGTCTGTAAGCAAAAGTTCCGTAGGGGCATGTGAAGGTAGTCTTCTCTTGATCCTGGGGATCAATGGGGATTTGGAAGTAACCCGAAAAACCATCGAGGAAGCAGTAGTATTCATTCCCCGCAAGTCTTTCAAGCATCTGGTCCATAAAAGGCAGAGGAAAATGGTCTTTACGGGTGGCTTCATTTAACTTTCGATAGTCAGTACATACTCGCCAACCCGTGACCAAACGAGTTGGAATCAACTCGTTATCCTCGTTGGTGACAACGGTAATGCCACCCTTTTTAGGAACACAATGAATTGGGCTAACCCAAGGACTGTCAGATATAGGGTAAATCAACCCCGCATCAAGAAGTTTAACAACTTCTTGTTTGATAACTTCGTGGATTTTGGGATTTACCCTTCTCTGTTGTTGCACTGCTGGCTTAAAGTCATCCTCCATTAAGATTTTGTGTGTACAAAAGTCCGGGCTTATGCCCTTAATGTCGGAGAGTTTCCAAGCAATTGCTTGCTTGTTTGCTTTAAGAACCTTTAGGAGTGTAGCCTTTTCCTCATCTTTTAAGTCTTTAGCAATAATGACGGGTAATTTATTATCACCCTCCAGAAATGCATATTCTAGATGAAGAGGCAAGTCCTTGAGCTCAACCTCGGGAAAGTCTTCAGTTATTTCAACATTTTTGACTTCCGCTTTATGAAGTATTCTTGGAGACGGAGAGGGTGAAGGATCGTCATTTAACAATCTTTCAAGGAGAAGAATGTCCCCTTCCGGGTCAAGATAGTTTTCATTAACCCCACTTGGGATTGAGGTATCTTGAGCAAGAAAAGCCTCGACCTCTTCCAGAAGGAAGTCACTTCCCTCAAACGGAGTGAGGGAAGGGGAAGGATCGGAAATGATAGGATCAGTAGAAAGACTGCCACTGGATGAGAAACCAAGGACTTCTTGAGAATACTCCTCAGACGCAACATTGATGATGTCAATTCGGTTAACCGTTTCAGCGTCATAGTTGGAGGAGTATCTTGAAGTCTGATCAAGATTGAATGTGATGGCTTCACCACCAACACGTAGAGTGATTTCTTCTTCGAATACATCGATTAAAGCACGACCCGTTCTTAAGAATCCCCTCCCGAGAATGAGAGGAACTCTTGGGTCAGCATCGAAATCAACAATCACGAAATCTGCCGGAAAATGGAACTTTCCTACTTTCATGAAGATATCTTCGGCAATGCCGAGAGGACGGGATATAGTACGGTCTGCAAGCTCTAGTGTCATGAAAGTCGGAGTGAGAGCAGGAAGAGAGAGTCTTTTCCAGACTGTGTAAGGCATCAGGTTAATGCTTGCGCCAAGATCGGCCAAGGCAAAGCATTCAACCATCCCCGGGAAAATACAAGGAATGAGAAATTTCCCGGGATCTCCAAGCTTTTCGGGAAGCTTTTTCAAGAGCACTGCTGAGCAATGCTCATTAAGAGGAGTTTTTGCCATCTCACAGAGTTTTTCTTTGTTGCTTATCAGATTTTTGATTGTCGAAGCAAACTTAGGCATGAGAAGAAGAGCGTCCGTGAAGCTAATATCAAAGTGTAACTCTTGGAAAATTTGATAAAATTTTTCCATCTGATGGTTAGCTTTTTCGCGGTTCTTTTGATCATTCATACATGAAGGATATGGAATTGAAGGCTTAGGATCATTCTTTGGGATTTCATCAGAACTCACAGGAGGATCAAATACAACTTTCGGCTTACGAGCCGGGACCGGGACAACTTGAGGGTGGACGTTGTTGATACCTCCGTTATTAGTAGGAAGTACCGTGTTCGTGGTAACCTCAGGTTCACGTTCTGCTACCTTAGTAGGAGGAGAAGAAAAGGTAGAGGGAATCGCAGGTCCATTGTATGATACCCCACTTCGGGTAATGATCGCTTTGACATCGCCCCTCGGGTTAGCGATCGTGTTGCTCGATAGTGTACCCGGGCCCGAGGGTCGATCATTTAAAGACTTCTGAAGCTCAGAGATCTTGCTGATCAATAACCGATTCGTTTCCTCTTGCGCTTTCATGAATTGTTTTAGCACTTCATCGGAGGAAGACGAGGGTGGAATAACGTTTTGAGGAGGATTTTGAACACGGTTGTTTTGAAAATTCCCTTGATTTTGATTGTTGTTACCCTGAAAATTGTTTCTCTGATTGAAATTACCCTGATTGTAATTCCCTTTATTTTGGTTTCTTTGAAAATTTCCTTGAAAGCCTTGGTTTTGATTGCCATTTTGAAAATTGTTTTGATTAAACTGGCCTTGATTTTGGTTCTGGTTTTGCAAATTTGAGTTTTGACCTTGGTTAAAATTCTGATTCGAGTTACGGTTTTGATTTTGGATAAAACCAGGAGGTCCGAGAAAATTGTTGGAACGATAGCTTAAGAGATTTCGGTCCCCTTGCGGTTGGTAAGAATTACCCCCCCCCCCCCCTGTTATAGGAACCGTGAGCAGCATAAACGTTCTCTTGAGGAAAGCCAGCAGTAGCTGGACACTCAGAATAAAGATGTGGGCCCCCACAAGTTTCACAACTTCGGGCCACGGCTTTCACTTGTTGATTTTGAACCTGATTTTGCATCGTTTGGTTCATTCTCAACACAGCCGTAGAGATATCATCCATCTTTTTGGTAAGAGCAATTATTTCCGGAGATGATGATGAAGGAGTAACTGAATTACATGACGCATCCCTCTCCGCAGAGGAATCCCAAAAGTTATGGTGGGCAGTCATGTTCTCAATCAAGTCATAGCACTCTTCGGGATGCCTTTTCATAAAGGTCCCACCAGCAGCAGCATTGAGAATATCCTGGTGCCTCAATGTCAGACCATTATAGAAGGTATCTATGATGGTAACTTGTAACATATTGTGGTTAGGGCACCGATCAATAGCTAGCTTATAACGTTCCCAAGCCTCAAAAAGAGACTCATCGGGACGTTGCCGGAAGTTGCTGATATCATTTCGTAACTTGGTAACCATGGAAGGTGGAAAATATTTTGCTAAAAATTTGGTTACCATTTCATCAAAGGTTCGAATAGAATTCTTTGGAAGTCGGTCAAACCATGCAGTGGCATGATGAGTGAGAGAATAGGGAAAGAGGTACAGCCGGAGGGCATCATCGATGACACCATGCTGTTTCATGCTTTGGGTGACCGTAAGATATTTGTCAAGATGCTTGTTAGCATCGTCACCCCGGTAATCCGTGAAATTGACACGAATTCTGGACTTGCTGGATCATGTGGTACTTGAGGCCAAAGTCCGTAGTCTCAATAGTGAATGGTGCAATAGGCCCACCCCGCCCTTGCATGGTAGGCTGGCACAGCTCCTCCATCGTTCAGAGATCGGGAGCTGGCACATCCCTGGGAGGGTCAGGGGGTGGTAATGGTGGTGGTGGCCCAGCGGCCATTTCGGTCTTTGGTTCTTGTGTGTCAGAACGTAGCTTGGGTACGTTTTTCTGATGTTTACGTTTTGTTTGTGACCAAGTACACATGCACTAAAAACAATTTTTCAAAACAAGATCGAGGCAAAACCACAGTGAACTTAAAACCAATTATCACAAGTGAATGCTTCTTTAAAAAAGGTACACCACTCACAGGGATATAAAGACAAGTTTTAATCTTAAGTTTGGGAACTTATTATGTCCACACCCCTAGTTGGTAGGTGTTCAGCCTTGGTTTGCGGTGATAAGATTTTATGTATTTATTAATTTGAAAAACTGCTTTAGGCTTATGGGTGTGTGTGCAGAAAACTTGGGAAATATTTTTGGAACTGATTCGTTAACCGAAATCGTTCTTTTAAGATTACTCGCAGGCTGGCGGGAGGAAGTAAATAGGTTTCCTCTTCAGTTCGCAATTTAATGTCAGAACTTACCTTAAACCAACTGTTTCAGGTTGTAATCTTAAAGAAAACGAAGTAATTTAACATCACAAGTTGTTTTGTTATTTTTGATTTTTTTTTTTTTTTTTTTTTTTTTTTTTTTTTTTTTTTGTGTTTTTAACACTTTAGGAAAAGTGTTAATGAACTTTTTGATATGATTATATTTTTTTACAAAAACTTTTTACAAATTTGTGTGAAATTTGTACAGGGAGGGTTTTGAAAACCACTAAACTTAAAATGATTTTTTAAAACACGCAACAACCTCCCCGGCAGCGGCGCCAAATTTTGATTGATGCTAAACAGTCAATTTAAATTGACCAGGTAAATGGTCAACAAAGTCAAACTCTCTAGACCAATACTCCGGTGATAGTATAGTGTGTCCCTGGGTCGTTAAAGTCCCAGCGAGATTGAAATGGTGTTATTTGAAATCGTTTAGGAATGAGTGGCACTGAGGACAGTAGCCCAGATGATATGGAATTGATTTTGCTACTGTTATTTTGGTATTTGTACAATGAGATGATATTCATAAAAATCAGATATACAAGTATATGCACAAATTCACAATTAAGATTCACGCAATCGGACAGAAAAGTGGGATTTGATAAATTTAAACTACAGGGGGTACTTTTGAAACTTTTGAAACTTAAAATTAAAAGAAAATTGAAAATGAAAATGAAATTATAAAAATGATTATTTTACTATTTAAATATTATTTAATTAATTAAACTAATTAAAATCTAATTTTAAATCTAATTTAAATAAACTAATAATTATAAATATTGCAAATTAAACTAAAAATTTGCAAAAACAATTTCTAAACTTAAAATAGAACTTGAAGAAAGTATAAAAAATAAAAATAAATATTTTTGTCTTTTTATGGATTTTTTATTAATTAAAAACTATTTATCTTAATTAAACTAATTAAACTATTTTAAATTACAATTAATGCTAAATTAACTTAGAAAATTATGAAAAAATTTATAAAATTATTTAACCATCACAGGAATCCTACAAAATTATAAAAACCTCTAAAAATTATGTTTAAGGCTAATCCACTAATTAATTACCTTTTAATTAACTTAAATCTATTTTAAATAATTAAAATAAGAAAAATGGAAAATGAACAGTAGAAACTAAAATTATATTTTCTAAAAGTCTTAACTGATTTATGAAACTTAGAAAAATTATAAAAACCTACTGTTGTTACTAAAAATTTAAGAAAACTAATTAATAACTAATATTACCTATTTAATTAATTAAACTAGTTTTAAATCTAATAAATAGTAAACAGATTAAGAAAAATCTAAGAAAATTATTTTAACTACTTAAAGGTACAAGAAAATTTATAAAATTATAAAAATGGAAAAGTGCTTATAAATAAGCTAAAATGAAAAAGATAGTTTCTATTAAATAGAAGCTATCACTAAATTTAAAGTTTGTTTTTGTTGGTTTTTCTTTTTCTAATTTACTTAACTACTGAAAATAGAAAACTTTTATGAAAACACTTTTGAAATAGCTTATAAATAAGCAGTATGCACCCCTTTTACTTAAACATTTGACTTTTGTTGACTGAGCAAGCAATTAAGCACAAATGACTATAGGTGGGGTCCACAATGATGAAACTAGGTATAACTAAGCTAAAGTTACTAAAATAAGCCAGAAACAACAATCAATGAGCACAAATAAGCTGTATGGGATGAAATAAGCACTTTGCACACTGAAACTCAACTCAGAAATGGGACAATCTTTGGGATGGATTCCAGGTGGGGTCCACTTGTTCCTAGGTCAACCAAAAGGTCAATACTTGATCCCTGGTAGGAGGGGGGTTGTCAGAACCAAAAATGAACCAAAGGGGTTCACTGAGGTGGGCTGCAGCCACCACCAAAGTGGTGGTGGTGAGATGGTCTGTCTGGTGCAGGGGAAGCCTTCTTCCCTGCAGGTGTGTTCCAGGGCTTGTGGAGCCCACACAAAAATTCACAAAATTTAAGCAACAATGGGAATCAAAAGTTGAGGTGGTAGAGTTTAACTACAACAAGTTTCAAATCCTCAATCCAAACACATAAATCACAAAAATTTCTTGAATATTTAGAAAAATCTGAGATGCAAACTTTTGACTTTTTGATTAAACTTGGAACTTTGACTTTTATGAACTTCTAATGGACCCTAGTGATTAATTATGTTATAGTAAGGTGTAATGAGACCTAATTAAGCTAAGTTAATCAACTATGGATTGATATGAATGGTTATGTTTCCTAAAAACCAAACAGTGAACAACTAATGGGGTGATGAGGGTGATTATTGACTTCTGAGTTCAAGGGTGTTGTTTTAAAGCTTAATTCAACCAAATGTCACCTTATGTAGTATCTTCAAACCAAGAGAACATCAAAACAACAACAACAACAACACAGTGGAACTTTCAAATCCAAACACCCATTTTAACACTGTTATGAATGATTTCTATTGAGTTTAACTGTTTAATACCACCAATCTAGTTCCAAATGCTCTATTATGATCTAAATAAGTGATTGATGCTCAGAAACATAAAGTATAACCACTATTACACAAGAAAACAATTTTGAAGCTAAAAAGGCAGTTTGAACAAAGATAAATAGCAACTAAGAAATCTGAGTTTAAGCTACTAATTTTAGGACACAATCTCAACTAATTATACTTAATACACACAGATAACACAGAATAATAAGCAAACTACAAAGATTATTAGGAAATGAGATTTTAGAGGAAAATTCAAATTGAGCAACTCTTACAAATTATCCCTAGCATGAACAAGGGATTTTCCACTGATACCTATCTTTAGATAGGCCAACTTCACTTCCAATATTGCTCTTCAATGATCCTCAACACCTGAAATCAAACTAGAAACAAGACAGTTGACTATGGTTGACTTTTTTTAGCTTTTTGATTATTTTCTACTAATATTGGATTTTAGGGGTCTCTAAAAGCTTCAATAAGCTTAATGGATCCTAAATGAGCTTAATTCAGTCCATGTTTACAGATACAAATCACCACTAAGCTTGTTGATAATTTCAGAATTTGGAATAAATGGCAATAACTCAAAACAGAACTGAAACTTGATTTTTATAACCTGAAAAGGTTTAAATTATAACAAGAGACTGCTACAATGCTTGAATGAAGAAAATTACAACTGAATTTGAAGACTTAATTAAATTCTACACTAAATTTAACTAATTAAACTACACCCTTTAATCCTTGCTTTCTTTTGCCTTTTATAGATGTCCATTAGGTTTTCCTCACTCCTCTGAGCATTTCCCATCTTTAATCTCAGCCATTGGATGTCTGAATCACTCCAATCAATCGCCACTTGTTTTGGCGGGAAAACCTTTTTTGCAATTTATTTCTGATACAAACAAGGGGTGGTGCATTAAATGCTTGAGGTGAGGGTGTTTTGTAGTGGTTTGGGCGGTGGATGTGATGGGGTGGTGGACTGGTGGTGATGGGATGGCCAAGTGGGGGTGTGGGGGAAGCTGAGAGGGAAGGGAAGGGTTTGACTCGATTTGACCGAGGTCAAACGTTTGACCGGAGCTTATATTATTTTGGGTGTGTTGTGGGCTGAGTTTGTATTGGGCCCAAGATAAAGGAATGGGTGGGCTTAGGATTGGATTGGGTTTAGTTTTTATTTTAGGTAATAGTACTTTGGTCCGGTTTGGTTTAATTTACACAAGGACCATTTTTGTAATTTAACGAAAGTGAGGGGTGAGTTTTGGCAATTTTCCAAAGTGTTCCCAAGGGTGTATTTTGCCAAACTATGAATAGTATAAGGTCCTGGCATGATTTTTCCATTTTTATTTCACCAGGGACTAAAACTGCCAAACTTCCAAACTTCAGAGACCATTTGTGTAATTTCACCAAACTTTTCCACCAAGGACCAATCCTGCAATAAAAGGTTAGTGCAAGGACAAAATTTGTTTTTCTCAAAGTTTTTAATATCCCAGGGACCATTTTTGACAATTTTCAAAGTTCAGGGACTAAACTTGACATTTTGTGAAACTTTACACCAAAGGACTAATTGTGTACCTTTTTGATTTAAAAGGACCTTTGGTGACTTTTTCATGTTTTTAGAATAACCAGGGACTAGATTTGACAACTTTTGAAAGTTGAGGGACTGAAACTGCCAATTTTGCAAACTTTGTGCGTTTTTCATCGGTTTTTGATTATTTTGCATTTGAAATATGTAAAACACTTTCCTGGGATATTTTCACTATTTTGATTCAATATTGAGTGTTTTTAGATGTTTTGGCAGCTCAGAAAAGGTAAAACTGATGAGTATTTACACACTCATCAAGACTCATTGCTGGTTGAAGAAAAGTTTTCAAAACTTTGCTTCAGTAATGTTTTCTAAGTCTTTTTGGTAGCATCATTGCCATCAAACACTTCACAAATTTCTTTAAACAAAGTCTTTGCAGTAGTATACTTGCTAACAGCATGCATTTGATCCTTAGGAAGAGTCATCAGAAGAAAACTTCTGGCCTTCAAATCATTCTTCTTTTGAAGTCATTCATCATTAGTAACAGAAGCAGTATTTTGCTTTACAACAGGCTTGCCATAAACTGTTTCTGTTGTAGTTCCTAGCTTGAAAAATCACCATACAGTATGATCTCCCAAAGAGGATAATCTTGAACAAGAAAGTATTGCTCTATCATTATCCTCCACATCTCATACTCATTGAGTTTGAGTTTTGGAAGTCTTGCAGCAACTTTGGACTGATTGTTCTCCATCTCCATTTTCTTAGTGAGTTTCTTCTTTGGATCTTCTAATTCAAAGTATCAGAACTTGTCTCTGATACCACTTGAGAGGATCTAAAACACACGCCTTATGTTAGATTGATACTTTGAGTATATGCTAACTAGCACGCGGAATTTACTAGTTAACACTTAGAAGATATTATAAGTGATGTATGATTGTATGTAAGAACAATAAATGTAATGAACACAATGTGTAACCAAACAAACAGCTTCAATATTATTATGAATAATACGAGTGATCTTGTTATCACTAGGGTATACAACCTTGAAGCTTTCAATAATGATACGTACATAATTATAAACCTAGGACCTCCTTTTATAGCACAATGAGTCCTTTACAAGATAAGTATAACCTACATAATATCCGTATAATACTAATTGTATAGGATATTCACTAAATCATTTCTATACCTATCACATTACACGCTTTCATAACAGTTGTCAAAAACATAAGCAGTACTAAGTATCTATGCTAGCAGTACTAACTGAGTTAGTCTTGCTAGTGTAATCTTCAGCAGTTCCAATGTTTATACTTAACAGTTCCAACTGTTAGTTTAATCCCAACATATATTTTTGATACAAATGCAAACTTTTAGTATAAATAGATAGATAAATGATAGATAGATTAAGCTGCCTCTTGAAATCCTTATTTTAACCTTTTGCAAACCATTTCTCTTAGTTGAACAAATCTGAAAGTCTTGAGGCAACACTTTGTCTGGCTCCTGGATAAGCACCATTCCTCCCTAGCGATCCCTCGAACATCGTTGGTCCCCATTTCTTATGATCTAATACTGCGATTGGAGCTTTAGGTATGATACCATCTTTAGCGATGTTCAACTACATTTAAACAAATACGAATGAGTTGATTATATTTAGGATAGGGTAACGTTAATAAGTTGATAGTATACACATAAGCTTAGGTGACAAGAACCTCAAAATGACACACTTTGTTAGCTAAAAATCGGCACTAAGACCACTCATTTTAATCAATTACGTAATTATTTTGATTGTGATTTTAAACAAGTTAATTTAAGTACAACTATGTCGTTTTGACGTGTTTGTTACATAAGCTTAGATGTGTGACAATACTATAGTCACTTTCCCTCTAATATTCCTTTAGACTACGTATAGCTCAAATTATGTAACTGTGCTAACCGTCACTGATCCGTCTGACAAAAGTATGAAGAGAACAGAGCCACCGCCTGGCATTAACGTTTCATCCCTAAATAACTCAAGATACTTATCAACGGTTGTAGCATCCAAATCTGTGTAGGTTCCGTCATCTTTCCACATTTGAACCATCTTTCCAGACGACGTTTCAGAGAAATGCTTCCCCGTTAGTGGTACCAACATAAAAGCATGAATAAGTTTCTCGAAGGGGCCTGTACATAGGGCGTGAACTTAAGTTATGTCGCTATGAAATGGGGAAATGCTTGGTGATATTAACATCATTTAACTTGGATAAAATTAAAAGTAAACAAGATATACATATATAGAGTAAAGATCAAATAAAAAGACAAATATTTGTAAAAAAGGATAAAAAGATTTTTTTTTTTTTTAAGTTCTCAAAAAACTTCAAAAAAATTCTACAAGATAGGGTATGTTGGTGCATGAAAAAATTGTGAAGGAAGTTTCTCTTAAAGTGGATAGGTTTTCTCAAAAAAAAATTATGAAAAAAAAGTTTGTGCATTAAATCATTTTTTTTTTTTTTTTTTTTTTTTTTGCATCAAAAATTCGTTTTCTGACCCAACTTCTTTTGACTTTTTATATCAAAATAACATGGTGCATCAAACTAAAACAAGTTGAAAATTTTATGCATCAAAATTTTTTTTGCACATTAAGATTTGTTTTTTGTGCATTAAAAAAAGGTATTAATTATATATAGTATTTGATTAATTGTGATTGGTAGAAATATAAGTCCAATATTTTAAAACTTAAAAAGGGTATTTTGGACATACAACTTTACTGATTTTTAAGTTTTCAGGGAAAATTTTTTGCTCTTTATAAGTAGTATAGAGATAGATATAGGGAAGAATGGATATATCTATCCTTAAATTGGAGTATGTATGATAGAAAGATGACAAGGAAAAAAGATAATAAAAGATTACCATTATAGATATCGTTGTAAAACTCATCGGAATCCATCAACTCAACGTCAGTTTTGCCCTTCCACTTAATAGCAAGCGACTCAATAGCTTTTTCCTCTAAGTAAAATCCAGTTGCGACAGCTTTTATGATGTTTCCATGCATTTCCACATGTCTCACACCTTGTGCATAATATAAACGTTATATGTACGTGATGCGAACTCGAATCATTAATCAATATTAACATCAACAATAGGATATATATACAAATATAAATGAAAGAGATAAGATGTATGGTTACATCACAACAAAAATGCTTATTCAAAATCACTTTTTATACATGCTCTTAGAGAGTGTAAGAAAAATCAAATTTTTTTAACAGTTTTTATTGTTTACAAGTTTGTTGTAGTTATAAGTGTTGGTAACTTTTAAAATCACATAACTATTCGTTGTATGTAAAATATTCACACTTATATTGATGAAGAGATTGGATTATAATTTGTTCATACTTAAAAATATAGTGATCAATCTGCCACACATGCTTTCTCCACACAAGAGGAAATATAAAGATATTGGTGTCACAATTTAATGTCTACAAACTGTGAACAAAATAAAAATAAAATAAAATGCTTAAATTCATCAAACTTATAGCTTTCAGGATGCTTTGTATAAAACTCTTCTGACCCACTAAACTTTACCTAGTTTTTAAAATTGACACATCATCATATCACTTGTAATAAAAAACTAAGGGGGTGTTTGGTTGGGACAATTTCAAGGAAATTGGTAGGATTTATAATTGAAATTGCTTCAACTTTCATGTTTGGTTCACAAGAAATATGTGGGCCTATGGAATTTTCATTTCCTTTTCTTGTATTAATTGAAGTAAAAGTGGGGCATTAATAATTCCTTCCACATTGAAGGCATTTTTATTTCCTTGAAATTTTAAATAGCATCATTTAAATATCTCGAACCAAACGCCCCCTAAGTAAATTTTACTTTATAATTTTTTTAATATTTAAATTTATTTGAAATTAGAATATAGGGTATATTCATTTAAAACCTTGAATACTTAGAAATACCATAATACGAAAATAAGAAATTAAAACCTAATATAAAACTATAGTATTATAAGAACAAGAAACTGAAATACGATTTCAACTTTCTCCTGTTACAAACTACATGTTTTGTAATACCAAGTTTTTAAAATTAAAGTTTTTCTGTGAAATTTGGTTACGAATGAATATGAGATTTTAAAATATATTACATGTTCTAAATGCATTGTATTTATGCAATAACAACTTATGTTTTGTAGAAATATAGTATTTTGATTGTTAAGTTAGCTAAATATGAATTATCCCTTAAAATGGGGCATGAGTCAAGAAATATCTAATTTTACAAGAATTTACTGTTCAATAAATAGTAAAAGTGCATAAGAGAAATGTAGAAGTCATCCCTGAGATTTAAATGTGATTACAAATGCAGTTTCTATGTTAAAACTAAAGACTATTTGTTTTACAACAGATTACATATATAAACCTTGTGAGCTACCTTATTTTGCTAAAAACGTCTCTAAGTGAAAAGTTACGTAAATAATCTCTCAGTTACCTTAATTGACAAAAACAATCCCTAAGTTCAAATATTAATGGTATCATTCCTCATGTTTTTAAGTTTCACATACAAAATTAACTTTGTATAATTTGTAAATCAAAGTAAGATTAGCAAGTTTTTTCTATCTTTATTATACGTAACTTATAAAGTATTTGCACAATAGTTTACTATTATTAGTTTATAACTTAGAATGTTATATGTTTAAAAATCTTTATAAGTAAAAAACTAAAATTGATTTAAATTAACGTAATTTTTTTTAACGTAAAACCTCACATCTTATAGTGCAGCGGAGGTAAAAAGGTCATCGTTACTAATATAAATGTTCATTCTGCAAGCTTAGAGTCGTATGTGCGGAGACCGAAGATAACTACACCAACGCATGACTTGTCAATTTTACAATGCATGAAACATATAAATAGGATCATTTGCATGCATGTCATGTCATGCATTAAGGATCATCATCTATAAGTATGAATTTTATTCCTTTTTTTTATACTGAAAGACTTAATAGTTGCTTATATGTTTTTTTACTTATCAACTTGATAAACTTGTTCATGTTTATAAGTGCAAACACATAAATATAATTCCAGACTCTTTAAAAGTGTGCTAAAAAGTATGTGACATACGATATATTTGTTGTAGTAAATATACGTGTAATAGAGGATTTAATACGGATATACCTGCGCCTACGAGGAACAAAGTTTTCGTTGCACTAGGAGGCTTGATGGACGACGGAATGAATACGGATTCAACCTGGATACCGGTGGAGGCATATAGCTTTGCCATGGTATAGTTGTACTAGTTTTGAAGCTAAAACTTGTGTTCGGTGGCGCGGAATATATAAAAGAGAATAGTTACAACTATACCATTGGCAAGCTGAATATATATAGAGAAAGATTGGTGAATTTAATAAAATATTAAACTCTAGAGAATACGGTTCATATTTTTAATAACTATCTATTTTGGTGGCCCGTCAAATTTGAAAAAATTTCATAAAATGATATTACATTAAATACAAGTAATAAACAGCTATGAGCTATCTCTATAAGGGGGTTGGCAACACTTGTGGCACCACAACACCACCTCTCACTTTCAACCAATCCCCTTATGCCACATCACTCACCCATTTTTCCCATCCCTCACCCTTTTTTTTGTAGGCATCACTTGTGGCACCACACCACCATCCCTCACTTCATTTTTTTTTTCTTTTTTTTTTAATTCCTTTAAAATAAAAATAAAACTAAAATTCCATTAAATTTCATAAAACATTACATAATATTCCTAAAAAAACATAAAATAACATTACATAATATTAAAATACTAAATTTCATAATACTAAAAAAACTAAACTTCATCGTCGGAATCATCCACCTGGAGGTATGGTAATTGTTGAGCGTGAATATGCTCCATAAGATCAAATCGAAGATGAAAATGGGTGTCTCTCTTCGTGTGCTTCGTACAAACGTGCAACATCATGGCTTGTTGGCGTACGTAGGAATTCTCGAGCGTACAATTGAATAATAGCATCACAAAAAAATTGAAGGCATTCACGTGACGTTCTTTGTGCCATTTCTAAATATTCGTCAAACTCATCCGGTGGTGCACCGGTTGCGAGTTGTTTAATGGCAGACGAACATTTTTGTATGGCTGTGAAACTTTTTTTCGATCTACCATCATAACCTTCTTGAAAATACTCGAATCTAGCCTCAATAGCGCGCGTTATTTTTAAAAATAAACTTTTAGGCATACGATACCTATCTTCAAAAAACTCACCGTCGAATTTGGGATCTTCACAAAAATAATCAAGATGCAATCTTTCTGAAGCTTTGACCCGATCACGTTTTACTGATTTGCGCTTCGACCGTCCCGTATCAGCTGCCTCATCTTCGTCAATCGCGTTAGCAAAAACCTCGAGGCTACTATCGTCGGACCACTGAAACGGTTCATCCAACAATAGAGTCGAACCAATTCTTTTAAATTCCATTTGGTTGATTTTTTTTTTTTTTTTTTTTTTTTTAGATCGGATGGAATGGGGCTGAAGGTATGTTTTTTTTTTTTTCTATTGCCATCTTTGTGTAGCTATGTATATATATACCAAGTAAAAAAAAAAAAAAAAAAAAAAAAAAAAAAAAAGGTAACCGTTAGCTTCCAACGGTCAAAAAGTACTCCAAACGTTCCAATTTTTCCTCCTTTCCCGTGCCAGAAAGCTTGCCGTGCCTTAACCTTGCCGTGCGGTACCGCAAGGCAGGCGGCGGTGTTCCCGCACGGTAGGGCGGTACCGCGGCTTCCTTCCCGTGTACAATGCCGACCCCCTAAGATGCATACATGTTGTTAAATTTAAGCTTCGTTTGGTTTATTGTAATCTAACATAATCTGATTTAATTGTAATTTGATTCCTATACATTGGCTATTTGGTTTGCATTGTAGTTATAATCTTTTATATAATAAAATAAAACTTTTATTGGGAATTTTCCATTTTAAAAAAACTGCATTTATATCTTATTTAGTACAAAAAATATAGATAAGATGCAATTAATAATATGATTAAAATTTTTAAATAATTATCTTTAATAATAAAAAATTATAATTAAACATCATAAATCAAACAAAACAAAGATTAAGTTATTTGTTTTTTTAAACATCATAAGTCAAACAAAACAAAAATTAAGTTATTTGTTTTTTAATAAATAAAAATATATGATTCAAAAAAATTTAAAAAACTCGCGCGTGCACGGGCATTATAACTATTCAATTGAATACAATCACATCAGACGATGATAAGAGAATTCAGATACGTACATAACAAGCCGCATGGAATATTTTGAATTAAATTGTAATTCAGAGTTTCGACAATTTAACTCATTAGTATTTATAAATTATTACTATTTACTTAATTAATATTTTATTTATTAATTAGTTATTTTTACTGTTCTTATTATTTATTCTACATTTATTACTTTTTTGAATCAAATCATTTCAGCATCCAAATACATGTGGTTTTTTCAGATTATAATTTCATTAGATTTTAAGTCATTCATATTACAACTGATATGAGAAATTATGTTTTTTTTTTTTTTTTTTTTTTTTTTTTTTTAACGACGAGTTAGTAGTTAGTGATTCGAACTCACAGTGACATTCAATTAGGCAGTATGCAAGCATTGAACATTTCTCCTTAGAGGATAAACCTCATTCCTGCTTCTATTTTTTCGGGCCCTGAAGGTCCATGGTGAGACTCGAACCTGAGACCTCTCCAATGATACTTCCCCAAAATTTTTAAAAACATTTTATGAACCAATAGGGTCTTTTGATAATGTTGCAATTATTTGAAGTTTAAATTTCTATTCAAATGATTAAATGTGAACAAATGCATGCCATTGTAATTAAGCTTTATTTTTTTGTTAACATTTTAAGCCATTTAATTATGGGGTTTTTTTTAAGATATGCACTTAGGCACATGATAATAAGTGAGCCTGTGTGTCCTTTTTATTCAGAGATGCAACAAAAAAATACAAAAAATATTTTTTTTATTTGAAAAGTGTCAAAAACTCAAAAAAAAAAAAAAAAAAAAAAAAAAAAAAAAAAAATCCCTTTAATTATATATCTAGGTATATGCTAAAGCTTCTCACGTCATGGTATTGCCCTTGCATATGTTGAAATCTTTGTTAATCATAATGAGTTAAACAAAACGCAAAGTATTTATTTTTTTCAATATTTTGGCATTTGGACATTGCAACTTTTTTTTTTTTTTTTTTTTTTTTTTTTTTTTAATTGTTAAAGTCACAACGACACGAGTATTGTCTCTACTCTCAAACGGTCAAATTTATGTTGATTGATTTGCATGCGGTCTTTAGGTTTGGCGTCTTTTTGACTTGAAGCTGCAGGCTCAGCCCGTCACTTACTTTTCTTCATTCTTGGATGTCATTGTTTTTGTCCGTCTTACCCAACAAATGGGGCCAAGGATAAATGCACTCAGAGACATTTTTCATATACACAATTGATTGACTGGGAAAAATTCAAATATATCAAGACACATCCGTTATCTATTTAATTTGATATAATATTGGAAATTAACCTAAAATTAAACCCTAAAAACTTAAGTACATTTTTTTTTTTTTTTTTTTTTTTTGTATTTCTTATTATTCTTTTTGTATTTTTTTTTTACCAATTCAAGTTTTTTTTTTTCTTTTTACTTTTTTTGCAATTCATGTTCTTTTTTTTTCTTTTTTTTTTCTTTCTTTTGCTTTTTTTACAACTCTGTTTTTTCTTTCTTTTTTTTTTTTTTTGTCTTTTTTTTTCTAATTCACTTTTTTTTTTCCTAATTCACGTTTTTTTCGCCTTCACACGTTTTCGTCTCTTTTCATACATTTTTGGCTGTTTTTGTCCATATTTATACGTTTTCAAACGTTTTCGTCCATTTTCATACGTTTAAATACGTTTTTGTCTGTTTTCAGACGTTTTTGTCCGTTTTTTACGTTTTTGTCCATTTTAAACATTTCTGTCTGTTTTAAAACGTTTTCATCTGTTTTCATATGCATTCGTCTGTTTTCATACGTTTTCGCCCGTGTATGTCCGTTTTCATACGTTTTTGTATGTTTTCTTACGTTTTAGTTCGTTTTCATATGTTTTCGTCCGTTTTCATACATTTTAGTCCGTTTTCATCTTTTTTCTTTCGTTTTCGTTCATTTTTCATACGTTTTCGTCTATTTTCAGACGTGTTTTTACGCTTTCATACCTTTTCGTCCATTTTTCATACGTTTTCGTCTGTTTTCAGATGTGTTTCTACGCTTTCGTCCGTTTTTTCGCCCATTTTCGTCCATTTTCTTACGTTTTAGTTTGTTTTCATACGTTTCCGTCTATTATTAATACATTTTCGTCCATTTTCAGACGTGTTTTTTACGCTTTCATATTTTTTTTGTCCGTTTTCTTACGTTTTGGCAATATCATAAGTGTGTCGGCTTTCATCTATTGGTGGTGATGGAGGAACCTTTGATAAGACATGTGATATCATGTAACACCCCCAAAATAGAGATTCGCGGAAGCATACAAGTATTTCGGGGTGCTACAAAAATTGGAATCACAACACAAGATACAGAGAAAACGGATTGAAAATCCGTTTGAATTCCATTACATAGATTAAGTCTAATGTCATACATAAGTTTCATGTTTAATAAAGTACGGCCCAATCACATATTGGTCCCAAAAATTTTCAGAGTCATGCTTATGTAAAAACACTTATTATTCTTATGACTCACGCCATGCCATGCCTTCAAAGTGAACATACTTAAGCACCTGAAAAACATGCTAAAAGTCAGCTAACGCTGGTGAGTCTATAGGTTTAAAGTAAATAAGCACGTATGGACCATGTCAATAATCATCAAGCACACACTAATTCCGTATGCAACACTAAGCTTAACAAACCGAACTAGACAACAGCATGCCAAAGGCATAAGTACAAATAAAGGTGCCCGCGAGTGATAATCCATAGTCACTCGGCAAAAGGTCGTCATGGTATACGTCCGCGTTTGCCTACCCGGTCAAACCGAACGGAGGCGTCACCCTCAATAGATCTATTTATATCATACGCGTTTCCCAGCGGGAATTCACGGTTGTTGATAGTGGGCAAAATGGGATTCAGGCAAACTTAGGTTTCCGCATACCAGTGTGTAAAAACAAGTTCAGTTTAGGTCCATGAAAATAGTTTTGCATGTTTCTCACCCCAAGTTTATAAAACAGTACTTATAAGAAAATGGGGCAATAAACTCACCTTAAAAGATAACAATCTGCTAGTCAACAAGTAAACAGTGCAACCGCTCCGACACACGACCTAAGTAAGTATGGTAAGTCTTAGTACATCGTTCGTGCTTTAAGTGCTTTGACTTATTTGAAAAAAAAATTATGCGTTACCAAGTGTTCGTGTATTTCTTGCTTGTTGTGTGGTACGTACGCTTCAAAAAGTAGTTTATTAGAAATGCTCTTGGTGATGGCGCGTGGTGGAAGTGTTTATAACGGAACATCCGTGCGTTGTATTCTTCGTTATAATACGCAAGTAATATATATATATATATATATATATATATATATATATATATATATATATATATATATATATATATATATATATATATATATATAGGGCTGTAAACAAACTGGACGAATACGAACGGAGCCTTGTTCATGTTCGTTTATGTTCGTTCATTAAGACAATAAACGAATGCTAAACGAACATAAACGATCGAACATAAATAAAAATTGACAAACAAACATAAACTTATTAAATTCTTTACAATATATTATTTTATAAGTGTTGTTTCATTTAAACAAAACAATTTTTAAAATTATAGAATTCAAAAATATGATATATATATATATATATATATATATATATATATATATATATATATATATATATATATATATATATATATATATATATATATATGTGTGTGTGTGTGTGTGTGTGTGTGTGTGTGTGTGAACATAAATAGATAAATAAACACAAACGGACGTTAACAAACGCATAATAGGACGTTCACGAACATAAATGAACGGACGACACTTTTTGTTCATGTTCATTCATTTAACTAAATGAACGAACATAAACGAACTTTTTACCGAACGGTTCATGAAATGTTCAGTTCGTTTACAGCCCTATATATATATATATATATATATATATATATATATATATATATATATATATATATATATATATATATATATATATATATATATATATGGTAAGGTTCTAAAGAAAAGTGCAATTCATTAGAAAAGTGAGAAAAAAAGTTATAGGGTTTAATTTGAAACATCTCAAACTTCATAGGTATGTTTTGAAACATACCCCCCCCCCACACCCCCCCCCCCCCCCCCCGAAAAAAAAAATTCCCGCAAAAAAAAAAAAAAAAAAAAAAAAAAAAAAAAAAAAAAAAAAAAAAATTGGCTAAAAAAATATTTTTTTTAGGCCAAAAATTTATAACCCTGATGCACATTTTTTTTTAGTGCATCTCTAACTAAGATGCACCAATTTCTATAACTGAGATGCACTAAAAAAAATGTGCATCAGGGTTATAAATTTTTGGCGGGAAAATTTTTGGCCCAAAAAAAATTTTTTTTTACGGGATTTTTTTTTTTTTTTTTTTTTTTTTTTTTTTCGGGGGGGGGGGGGGGGGGTGGGGTAGGGTGCGAATTTACAAAACCTCCTTAAAAAATGAAAGAAAATACAATTAGGTCCCTGTAGTTTGGTGTGAAAAAAAGGAGGGGCTGATTTGTACACTTTTTTCACTTTTCTACCAAAGTGGACTTTTTTCATGAACCCACCTCTCTCTCTCTCTCTCTCTCTATATATATATATATATATATATATATATATATATACACTACATATAATACACAAAGCACTCTCTCTCCAAAATTTTCAGATTTACAAGAAATAATGCATGATTTACAACACTTTAATGCACCTAATTTTCATAATTACAACAAATTAAGCATATTGTACAACAAAAATAAGCATAATATCATTTTCAGACCAAAATTACATAATCACAACATTGATGCTATTAAAAACACCCCTTCACCAAAAATTACAATCATTTGAGCACGTTGTACAATGTACAATAGCTGCAACCACAACCCTACTGTCTTAATATATCTCCGTACACTATCAACCATAACTCTTAAAACAACAACAACGACTCGAAATATAAAGACAGATCTCAAGTTTTGTTCAACGCCGGTAGTAGTTAGTTGAGATCTAACGAGTTAAAACAAAACCATCATTGATCACATAATATAATCTAAACCCAAGCACTGAAAAAAAGTTAACAATATTTATGTCCAAACTTTAAAAAAAAAAAAAAAAAAAAAAAAAAAAAAAAAAAAAAAAATGAAAGTGGCCTTAGATAAGATATTATCAACGGTCTCAGAATTTTAATAGTTTATTATTATTGCAAAAAGATTTTTGCCAACTTTCAACATATTGTCTCCGTAAATAAAAAATGAAAAAAAACAATTATTCGCCGACAAAATCAATTACAGGGTACCCGCCACTGCAACGCGCGGGTACCTTGCTAGTATATATATATATATATATATATATATATATATATATATATATATATATATATATATATATATATATATATATATATCCGATCCTCTCCCTATATATATATATATATATATATATATATATATATATAGGGAGAGGATCGGGTGAGGATTGACATCTAAGTACGGATGGTGCGGATTAATCACAGCCATCCATCTAGTCAACCACCTTATCTTTAGTCAAAAAAGTGGAGTGGCAATATCGTAAATATCCCGTCTTTTTTCAAAGTAGTTAATATCATATTAGCTTTTTTTTTTCTTAAAAAATTCAAAAAAATCTGAAAAATTTTTAAAAAGAAAGAGGATAACAAGTTATTAAAAATCGCTGAAAAAATTTCAAAAAAAAGTCGTTTTCATCGTTAAAGGTATTGTGATTTTAGCTTCTAATTTTGACTTTTTTACAAAAGTCAAGATCTGATATCACATAAGCCTTTTCTTTTAATTAAAATTTTAATATCACAATAACTTTTTTAATATCATAAAAACTTTTTCTTAATAAAATTGTTAATATCACCATAACTATCTTGTGTTTTTTAATATCATGGTTCATTTTACATGTAAAAAAAGCTTAGTATCATGGTTGGTTTATAATATCACCGTTTTATAAATATCACCGTATCATAATATCGTTAATATCACCATAATTATCATGCTTTCTTAATATCAAAGTTAATTTTCTTAATATCGTAATAAAAAAAACAATGATATTAAGTTTTTTACAAATATCAAAGTAACTATTTAAGTAAATATCGTTAATATCACAGTGGAACTCATAATATTGTTAATATCGTGGTAGGATTCACAATCACAAAGACAAAAAAGTGCTCAAAAAAATCTGAAAAAATAAAAAAAATGAAAGAAGACAATAATAGTAAGGAGCCCTCAAAAGGAAAAAAAATTAAAAAAATCATTTGCATGGTCAATTGGTACTGCAATAATAGCGCGCGTGTGTGATGTGTGTGTGATTAGATCTAGATCAGATCTGGATGGACTGTCCAGATCTGTCTATACGTCCGCATTAAAATCCAAAATCCGCACGTGATCCTCACTATATATATATATATATATATATATATATATATATATATATATATATATATATATATATATATATATATATATATATATATATATATATATATATATATATATTCTTATCTGCGAGAACTGAGAGAACCACCAAAAACATACATGCACGCCTTTTAAAATAAAATAAAAATACATGCAAATCATCAATAATCGTAAGTATCCACCTATGTTCTTCAATATCATCATGAATTAATCCTCTTTTTTCACAAAAACCTTACACACGACCGCAATATTATCGTTGCACGCCTTATAAGAACATACATGCACACCTTCAAAGAAAAATTTTGTTTTTCCGATTTCTTATCAAATTCTTTAGAACAACCATGTTTTTTTTTAAAAACATATATGTTGTTTTTAGAACAAATGTGCAAAACTACAATTATTGAAGCGTGCATGTATGTTTTTTGTGATTCTCTCAGTTCTCGCAGATAAGATGGCTCTCGCAAGAAAGTCTCACTATATATATATATATATATATATAGTTAGCATAATAATAATAATAATTATGTATTTAATTAATTAAACATGTTTTGAGAAAATAATATAATAATAGTGTTAGTAGAGGAATATTATATTATAAATATTATTTATAATATAATTTTAATTAAAAGTATTTAAAATAAATACATTATATTTAGAAAATTATATATATATATATATATATATATATATATATATATATATATATATATATATATATATATATATATATATATATATATAAGTATTTTAGCAAAAATACTCTAAGTGTTATAGTTTTTAGAAAAATTGGGCATGGCCCGTTCATTTATTCAACGTTTCCATTTTCCTCAAATGTTGCATTTTCTCAACTAGTCCGTTCGTTAAATATCTTTGCAAAGTTAGTATGTTATATATATATATATATATATATATATATATATATATATATATATATATATATATATATATATATATATATATATATATATATTCTCACTATTAATATAGTTTTAGATATAATTCGTTATATGATACAAAAATAATTACCGTTAGTTCAATTATATGTCAAAATTCATTTTTGTCACCCGAAATGTTTAGTGGGCTTAAAATTCACTATTGGGTCCATTAGCCCAATAATTTGTCCAAAACCGTTTAATCCGGTTTAAGTTACGATATATATATATATATATATATATATATATATATATATATATCAAAATAAATTTTATGTGTCCGGTAACACTTTTTGGTCAAAAATTCAAAGTTGAAAAACTGTTGTTGTACTTGGCCCACTGTTCAACGAACACCCCTATTGGGCTCAAAATATACACTTGGCCCAAAAATCAATTTTAGTGTTTATAATTACGTAACGTTTTATAATTAAATGTAATTAACACCTATAATTAAGTAAATAATCTCAAAAGTCAATCTTGGTCAAATTTCATACCATTCGACCCAAAATAATTATTTTCGACCAAAAATAATTATTTTCACCAAAAATTGTATTTTCACTAATTAATTATAATTAGTTACGGCTAATTCAATATATGCTATAATGTAATCTTTCAAGTAAAAATTCCACCAATTCACCATACGAGCCAAAATTTTATGTTTTACAAAACCCCAATAATTTCATAATTTTTAATATGGCCGATTTATATATATTTAAGATATTTGTAATTTAAATTTAAGATATATTATTTACATAAATTAAGATATTTGTAATTTAAATTTATATTGTTTAATATAAATTAGAATAAAACGGAAAAAGTTATTTGAATGTAACTTATATTTATAGTTTCGATATATTATTTACATAAATTTAAGATATTTGTAATTTAAATTTATATTGTTTAATATAAATTAGAATAAAACGGAAAAAGTTATTTGAATGTAACTTATATTTATAGCTATTGTATTAATAAATTATTAATTCTTAGAAACAAATCACCATTGTTGATTGATATAAACCATTAAAACAAAAGTACATCAAGTAGCACAAAACGTTGTTTGTTTTATTATTGTAGTTACTCTCTCGGTCGCAACAAAAAACTCTCAACCCTTATTTGCTCTTAACCCTTAAAACACCTACATACAACTAACCATGAGAAAAAATAGGATGCTTAAAAAAAAGCCCAACTTTTGACAAAGTTTGCCCTTGACTTTTAGTGATTGTCATTGCAAAACACATTGATATCGGGAACTGTCTTATGTTGAATTTTAAAGGCATTTTCTTGACAGACGGGCTTGCAACCATACGTGATATTGTCGTTAACAGGACTCCAATAAGAATTTTCATTAAGTAAAGGTAGTCCTATATGCGACTGAAAATGCAACTAAACATCTATACATTAAAAAAATAATCAATCATAAGGCAATATAATTTACCAACATTACTGATCACATGCTTTAAAGTTCCGACTGTCATTAGTACAATCACCAACATCAAAGTTATCGTTCCGGATGCTTTTAAACCGGTTATTATATTTTTATTAATCGTTAAGTTAGCATTACTATCCATCTAATATCACATTCTAATCGTTAATAGTTACAACAGCTCTGCGCCACCCTTTCAAGTACATGATATTATGAATTGTTAAGTTAGCATTACTATCCATCTAATCTCACATTCTAATCGTTAATAGTTACAACCTTCACATATGGAATGACTTTGACAAAATCACAGGTCCGCATCAACATTATGGAGCAGTCACTTCCAATGCAAAGATCATAACCGTCGGCTAGAGCCTCAACCATATCATAACTTCAAATTGCAGCAGGTATAACGTCCTAATGAAATACTCATTATTTCAAAGAGAAGCAAAGCTCGTGATTACAATACCTGTAGTTCATGACTACTGACTCATCAGACGAAACCCACTCATATCATTGCTTGTTCTTTGACGGTACAAAAAGTAATATTCGTTTTGAAATTATATTAACTTCATGAGCAACATAGCAAGTTGTCAATGCTTCCAATACTCATAACCTGATCACGGAAGCTTTGAGATAAGAGTCCAATAGTTATAAGCTTATGCCTTATAAGTGGGTTGAGACTACAGATTTTTTTATGTCTATCATGTAAAGTAACATTAGCTAAAATAATATTAACGATTTTTTTGGTGTATTTAATAATCCATTAGCTCATTCAATTGACGTAAACTGCATAATATTATTTAACACAATACTACCTATTTTGACACGAATCAAACCTAATCATTTTATCACCTCTATCTAAAATGTTTTCTTAATGTTCATCAAGCAATGCAACTAATGAGATTCTTATAAATGTCTACTTAATGAGATAAACATGCAAGTGAAGAGGAAGAATGAGACATGCACTTGCTAAATGGTTTAGTATTTGGAAAGACGTAGTTCCGGAGAAACAAAGTTGTTGACACAACATTTTTAGTGTTGATAGGACCAGTAACGCTATTGCAGGTTGGCATCACTTTCATCCATATCATATAGTTCAAGACCCCAAGCTTTGGTATCATTTTCTTTTGACAATTTGGAGACTACTTCACATGAGTCTGTACCTACATGTAATACTTTATGTATGCAATCACCATATGCATTTTAGGCATGATCATGCTTGAGAAATCTCTGATAAGAATGAAGCACCACTTGCATCTACATTTATCATTAAAATAACTGTTCTGTGTACAAAACATCTTTTTAAAAAGATGAAATAATATACTAAAACACAGCCGATCATGCATAATTAATCATATAGACACATAGTTACTAAGCTCAACATGCCAGAATAATAGGCATGAACAGGGCATCATAGTGCCCTATTTATCTCATTCATGATATCTTATTAAAATCACTATTGCCATGAAAAAACTATATCCAACATGATGCCATGATTCAATTAAAATTCATAATTCAACTAAAATTTCGAAGAGAAAGAGCAGTTACCTAAACATAAAGTTTAAGCTTGTAAAAAATAACCATTTTCTTTGATCTATATTCGTTATTCACGGGTCAAGCATAGTTACGTAGCATTAATTTGCATACCATTTGCAGCATAATTGTATCTTCTAATGCCAAATGTTATACTAAAAATACATGTTTATCCAATCTTTAACTAACTTGTTTGATCCTTTACAGGTATATGGATTTATGCTATCATCTGATATGTTTCCTTGTTAATTTAATATATGTTATATTACCTGATGAGGCGAAAAATGATCCGTTTTTAGGGGGTCATTTAAGCCCGAATCCGACTTTATTTGATCAAATATTGCCCTAAATCGTTCCTTTTGTGATTTTAGGTGTTTGGAGAGTGAATTCTGGAAAAGAAGCCATTTTGGACGTTTTTGGAGCATAAAAGTGAAGAAAACGGCAAAGTATCAATTTTCCATGCTGAAGACACTAGGTGACGGCGTCAAGAGTTACACCCTGACGGCGTCAGACATCAAGAATAAAACACCGTAGTTGATGACGGCGTCAAAGTCCATCCTGACGGCGTCAAAGTCCCAAGAATAAAATACCGTAGGTGGTGACGGCGTCACATAGGCCGTCATAAGTAGATCAAGGCCGTCCGAGGAAGTATTTGGCGGTGAGGTGACGGCGTCACATGCTTGTCTTGACGCCGTCAGCCCAGTTTTCCTATATATAGTTTTCTAGTTTTTACATTTTAAAAGAAGAGAAGTTTTGGGTGAAACCCTAAAGACGAATTTGGTGCCTCTTTTACAGGTTTTTCAAGGGTTCCAAACCCTTGATACCTTGCATTGTAATTGAGATAAGTGTTCTTCTAATTCAATCAATATGTCTATGTGTTGGTTGTTTATCTCTTGTTCTTGTCTCAATTCAATTATGCTAGGCTAGATCTCTCTTGTGTTTGCTTAGATCTAATGAAACCTAGATGTTGATTATGTGTTGATTACTTGTTTATTCTTGTTCTTGGATGAATGATTTATATGTTAGGCTTAAGAAAACTGGCAGATCTCCAAATGGTAACATGCTTGAACGTCTTAAGAAACATGAACCGAGGCGTACTAGGTCTTTATTGGTTGTATTTAATGCATGAGCCACTGTTTACAATCCCTATAGTTGTGCTGGGTCATGGTGTAGGAGGAGATAAGAGCTCATAGAGTTGGGGAGTTATGTATGCCACCCCACGAATGGTATTAAGGAATACAATCCGTCATCCATACAAGTATAACAAGTAATTAACGTGTAAAAGATATCTAGGGAGTAGTGAAGTCTAAGTAAACACAATTTCTCCAATTACTGCTCACAACCTTAGTATAATTAGTTTGTTTTCATTTTTATTCTTTTATTTTGATTATATATTAGTTTTGGGTTAGTTGAATAGCAACTAATTCCGCCCACTCCCTCAAAAACCGAGATTTTAATTGCTTTCATAAAAATATAAAAATACAAAAATAATCATCCCTCACCTTTAGAACTATTAATTAGGTTTTCTAATCCTAGCGACACTATTCCTAAGCTGAACGATCAATCCCCCGGTACTTGTCACTATACTATACTACAACGATCAGGTACACTGCCTGGTGGGGGTTGTAAGCTTCTCGAGATCCCTCGAGAGGTAAAGCAAGGTGCGATTCCCACGCATCATTACCCTAATAACATGAGAGGAAAATGCATTGAATAAGAATCTGTTAAGAATCTAATACTAAAATTACCATGAGAAAACACCATCAGTTTGGATCGTGAGGCCAGCAGAGCTTGCTGCAGAGGAACCACATAAGTTCCATGCCTCATACAACTCCACGTACCTCATTTTTCTTATCTCCTTTGCTTTTCACCTCATGGAAATGATCTTAGTTATGAAAATAATTCATTTGAGGACTTATGTTAAAACATCTTATGCACATACATCTTGGGTAGCCTGTTATGAAAGTATATATATACCATAATGAGTACCACAAAAACAAAATTACATTTGCCACATTTTAGCACTCCATGTCTAAGTGTATTTAATAATAAACTAATATAACCTGAATGAGAGGATCATCACATGCACTATCGATCAATTGTCCCCCTCCAATTAAACACAGTAAATGTGTCCAATGCACAATCTGAGCTAGTGCTCGTAACATAAAAAATCACATTTAAGTCCAAGTACACGTCTATTATGAAATTTGACCAGCTTTCATATAAAAATATACTATGGTTGACAATGAACCTTTTCCTCTGTGGAAGCTCGACGCAAAGTCTTTTGTTTAGCAGTACCAGGTGATGAATCAAACTCTATGGTAATATCCGTATTTTTAATACAGGAATGATGATCATTCATTTAATGGTGAATGGCTAGATAACAATATTTAATGGTGAATGACTAAATAACAATATTTATAAAAGCATTATACATACCTACTCACGATTTGTAGTTTTTTTTTTATTAAAACTTATTTATTGGAATTCTAAAAATAAAAGGATGCTCACCTGTTACTACCAGGTTGATTTCTTCCAACCACCACTACCTTCGGCATCATCCTTAATTATTATCAGAGTCCTTGCAAGATCTCGATCCTCCTCTTGTTTGAGCACCATCATTTCCCCAGCTGCTGCAGTAAAAGACATATTAGAGCTTCAGACATTTATCAGTACACATCTTACCTCATTTTTTATCATCAACGACAATTCCCTTATGTATATCTTTTGAAGAACCTAAAGTTAAAGAAATAACTTTACTAACAAAGAATTAATTTGCATACATATGAGCTAAAGCATCTTATACTTCGAAACTTTTTTTAGCCATTACCTGCATCATTTGTTTCGTGTGAGTATCCTCCCGTTGCCGAAATTTCTCTTCTCCGTGTTTCACCTTCTACCGTAGTTGAACCATAACTAACGAAAATAAGAAAAAAACGTTGTCAACAAACCTTAACCTTTACTCTTTTAATATGAGTTTAGGCCTAAACTCCTAATTGAATCATCAATCTACTACATTTACTTTCTCCAACAATAACTTTCATACATTACATCAAACACGTGAAAGGCATATCTAAAATAAGCTATCAATATGATTTTTTTTTGTATTGTCTCACAAAAAACAAAATTGTTTTCAAAATTGCATAAGATTCGGCTATAATTAAGGAAATGCTATATCAGTTTAGGAAAAATTAAAATTTAGCTATAATTACGGAAATGATATGTCATTTTTTAATTTTAAAAAAGAAATTGCTGAAATTTCGGTAATGAAATTAAATAATAACGTATTTCTTGTTACACAAATTAGACAAATCAGGGACATGTTTTTGAATTATTTTGAGCTAACACATTTTTAAAATTCAAATATGCTTAGTTGATTGTTATTCATACCTTTTTAAGGTCATGAGGTTATCATCACAAAGTATCCAGTAAATAGATGCAGTCGGTTTTGTGGCTGGATAACTGCAGAATCATAAGACATGAACATAAATATTATGAACAAAACTTTTATTCAAAATAAAAAACATTACCAAAAACAAACCAAAAACATGAAAATAATTATAATCAGGGTTAAATAAACATAGATTTCTTAACACAATCAATTAGAAACATCATATAATAACCTGGAACACATACAATTTAAGGTTATAATGACACATGTAGCCGGATTTATGGTATTTGTGATGTCGTCGGAAATCTACAATCAATATTTGATACTCGATGTTGCACAAAATCATACAACGAAAAACGGCTACTTGATTGTAAATCATACCATTGTAATGCGATACACACAATCATCACAAACGTTCTGGGAAAATTGATGGCGTAAACGGATAACTGCATAAGAACTAAACATTAATATTTAATCAAGAAATAATATTCAAATTAAAAACCTAATCGCACACCTAAATGAATATTCAATATAGCCGGACGGTTGTTGGTATCCGTGATGTCGCCGAAAATCAATAAAAACATATTTGATATCGCAGGAATTAAAGAACAAAATCATTATGAATATGATAATCAGAAAATAATATTCAAATAAAAAAAATCGCAAACCTAAATTTGTATAGCCGCCGGAGGGTAGTTGTTATCCATGATGTCACCGGAATTCAATCATAACATATTTGTTGTAGCAGAAATTGAATAACACAATCATTATGCCTGAATTATAACATATGCTATAATTAAGGTAGTGATATATCACATTTAAATTTTTAAAAACATAGCTCTAATCGTGGGTAATCATCATCATATTTCCGGATTTCTTGTTACTTTCTTATTTTAAAAACAATCCATACCATTTGAATTTCAAATCAATGATAAAATTTCAAATCAATGATAAAAAGATTTGAATCAGAAAATCGAACAACATCACAAACATTAGGAACCCAAATAATCATGAAATATATTAAAAATAATTTCAAAATAATAAACCACTACGCATACCTAATTTCGTATAGAAGCCGGATTTCAATCGCCACATCAATTCGCCGGATCACGGCTGAATACCATAACCGAAACATGACAACTACTATAGAAATCATTGATTTTGTTATTTTTTGTGAAACGGATTGAATTGATTTGAAATCGGAGTAAAACAGCAAGATCCATAATTATTTAGGGAGTATTTTTAGGAATCGGTTATTTTGGGAGTGATTTTAGGAATCGGTTGGTGTATTTATTGAATGAATGGTTTTGGGTCAAAATAATAGTGCCAAGGTGGATACCTACATGGCATTTCTCTCACCTCTACCTAATTATTTACTTGCCATGTCATCAATTGGAAACACTCTAATATATAGGTTGGGATATATATATATATATATATATATATATATATATATATATATATATATATATATATATATATATATAACACTTGGTAACATCTTTGATCATCATAAAAACATGACATAAACAAGATTTGAAAAGTTTTATGAATCCTTACAAAGTGTTGGTGTTTAACGTGGCTAGGAAGAACAAGAGGAGACCCAAAATGCTTCAAGTTTAACCCAAATCACCTTCTATATTACCCAAAACACTTGATTTTTATACCCAAATTAACTTGATCTTCAAAATTTATGTATGTATTGTTTGTGTGTGTGTGATCGGATTTGAGAGAAAACAAGGAAGAATACGATGAGTTTGAGATGAAAAATGGGAATATTACATGTAATATGGTTAATAGATTTGGTTAAAAGAGTGTTTGTTGGGTAAAAGGGTGTTTAGTGGTTATTAGGCTAAATTGCATATGCTTATTTGAGGGGGAGGGTGAGGTGGCCGGTTATGGCATCCAAGGAAGAGTGGGAGATGATATTTTTACTCCCCGTGGGTGTATCGTGTGCCGGTTTAAGCTTAAATGTTACCGAAATGTCCCGGTTTGACGTTTTTAGACACGTATACCATATACGTAAAATAAAGTTTTTAGCCACTATTTTGTCAGAAATGTAATAAAATTTCATTACTGACTCAAAATATATTTACTGGATTATTACCATAGGTACTGTAGTGTCGGTTCGCGTGCGGCGTTGTTTTTCAGAAAAATGCGAGAAAGCTCTCAGTAAATTACGAAACTTGTCAGTAACTATTCGAAATGGAATATTTTATGCTTAATGACAAAAATAAACCTTTTTCAATGATGACTGTAAGCTACAGTGTGCGGGACAGTTCCCGAAAATGTTCAGAAATGTACCGAAACATGCAGAATCATGCAAAAATGCATATAATACCTAAAATAAAAATAATAAATAGAAATTTATTATTAAATTAATGTGTGAAAATTTACCATTTGTCACATATCACTGGTGATATGACTAGTGCTATCACCTGTGATATCACAGTTGATGTCACATAGGATATCACCGGTGATATCACATGTGATATCACAGGTGTTTGAGCTTCTTCAGTTTATTTTATGGATATGTTGTGCTTTCTTCAACCACAATTGCAATTTTTGACTAGGCCATATTCTGCAACCGAACATCTGAACGAGGAAGAGATGAAGCATTTTGTGAAAGAACGAAGAAATATAAGGATTATGGAAGTAACTAGAAAAGTGCATGCCATATAATATAGTTTAAATAAGAAGCATTTTAAATTATTATCAACTTAAAAAATTACAACTAATACAACTTTAATATGAAACAACCAGATAAAAAAAACACATCAAACGAGTTTTGAATATCATTTTTTTGCTATTTTCAACAACTTATAACCTACCACATGTAAATCAAAAGATATCTCTGTTGATATTCATTTTGATAACTTGCAAGTTCGTACTACTTTACATTTTGTAATATCACAAGTGTTTCAGCTACCTTCTATTTGTTGAATAAGTGTTGGTGATGGAGGAACCTGTGATATGACATGTGCTATCACCGGTGATATCACAGTTGATATCACATGTAATATCACAATGGATATCACCAGTTATATCACCTCTGATATCACATGTGATATTACAGGTGTTTGAGCTTCTTTAGTTTATTTTATGGATATGTAGTGCTTTCTTCAACCACAACTGCAATTTTTTACTGGGTTGTCTTTTGTAACTGAACATCCAAATGAGGAAAAGATAAAGCATTTTGTGGAAGAACGAAGAAATAGAAGGATTATGAAAGTAACTAGAAAAGTGCATGTTAATTGTTGTACACAATGATGTAAACTTATATACTTTTGAGTTATTTGAATGAATATATATATATATATCTCTATATTATATATAACAGGAGGCGTTACACGTAGATAATGCCACGTAAACGCCACCTCATTGCCCAGTAATTCATTATGTGCCATGTCATCACATTGTTGCCATGTAAGCAATTTATTTATTTATTTTTTTAATTCAAATTTAATTTAATTTTTTAAAATTCATTTTTTAATTTATTATTAAACAAAGTTTGAGTAGGAAAGATTATTATTTATTTATTTTAATTCAAATTTAATTTAATTTTTTAAAATTCGTTTTTTAATTTATTATTAAACAAAGTTACGAATTAAGCTATTAAAATCGAAATAATTATTTATAAAAATAAATCTTGATGGGCTCGAACTTGGGATGTCTAATAAGATTAATAAACATCTCATGTTTCAACCACTGGACCAAGTCATTTTTTGTGTTTTACAATACACAATATTTAAGTAATCTTTAAATAACTAATATTGTTAAGCTATATTTAAGGAATAGATATAACTTAACAATAATATTGTTAATTATATACGTTTTGTTCATTCACCATAATATCATTCATACGTACTTTTTTCTCAAAACCCTAATATCGTTCATCCATCCTCCTGCACAATGATCCATAATTTTTATTTGCCCTTTAATGATTTATTGTGCTCATAATTGTTGTATAACTTTTCTTTTGTCGTAGATTTTTGTTGTATATTTTTGTTGTATAACTTTTTCCTTCATATGCAGAAACTGATGATAAGCATATGCTATGCATATAACGTATGAATGAAATAAACGAAGTGAGCCTTATTCAAACTCATAACTTTACGTTTATAGATTAAGAAGGATGACATGATTCCTGATTTACTGACCGGGTACTGATCTGCATAATCACCCTTTGGTCATCAACGGGAGTGTATTTATGCTGGTACTAATTTTTTTTTTATCATTATCTATTTTATTATCAATGTAATAAAAAAATTGTTCTTCAAAAATAAAGATACTAATGTTGTTTAAGGTACTGGGTGGCTTACCATTTTTTTAATTTTCACACACAATATTGGTTTATATGTAGGTGGATGGGAAGTTCAATTTTAGTCCAACCAGTGTGAATTTTTTGACAGAAGTTGCAAAGGTTATCTTTGCGCTTATCATGCTTTTAATCCAGGTAAATCATTCCCTTCCCGTGACACGTATGTTTATGGTATCACATTTGTCTTCTTTTTTGTTATAAAATCCTTTAATTTAATCATGTTTTACGAGTCTGTAGTGCGTTTTTGTATGTCGGCATGAAAATACATGGGAGATAGATGTCATTTAGATTTAAAGGTGAGTTACTGTAGTTATGGTCTAGGCATGAAAATACAAGGTGAGTTACTGTAGTTATGGTCTAGCTTACTATGTGTCTTGATATGTATGTATATTAATTGATTTAGTTTTAGCTTTTCATTGTTTCGTTATAACTTTTTTGGGTCCAACGCTTACTATTTTAAGTCATTTCATATTCCAGGTTGCATGAAATTTGAAGTCCCGGGGTGATAGACGTCGCAGAAGAGCAACTTGGTACTAATCTGATCTATGTTACGTAACAAGTGAAAATTACATGGGAGATAGATGCCATTTAGATTTAAAGAAAACTCATTTAGACAAATACTATTGTTAGTAACAGACTTGCACTACAAATCTAAATTTGATATGTGAACCACATATTAAATAATGCGTACATATATTGTTGTTTGAATGAAAATTGTTTGAAGGGAATATTGCTATTTCAGAATACAATTTGTAATTTCGATTGCGTTATTGTGTTGATTCCATTGCAATTTGTGTTGATAATATCAGATATCTGGGCACAGTTACAGAAAATGCTTGAATACGGAACTTTCATTGTTGATATCAGACTCAGATCTCGAAAACTCAAAAGTTCGTACTATATTGAGAGCTGTTATTGAGGTAATTATTGTAACGTAGCTACTTACTTTCTTTCACTTAATAATGACAAAAACTAACTACACTCTTTTCTTTTTGATATGTATGAGGCTGCACGTTGTAGGCCTACATCAATCCACGAGTGAAGATTTGCAAAGAGGTAGGCGATGGGATACACACGCGATCAAATATTAGAAGCTGAAGCATTAAGGTATGGTTAGTATGTCTATTTACCAGTATGTTTTAGTCTATTCCTTGACAATAATTTCTCATCTATTTGCAGCAATGCACACTTAACATGTATTTTAAAAGGTCTAAAGCGTAATATAGTATTAAGTTATGATTCATTTGTCTTGCCAATGTAAATTATGACCCAGTAATCAAACTGTGGTATATGTATCGTCATTTTTTTCTGTTTCAGAAGCTATTATAATTTCTGGTTCACAAAGTTATGTAGCTTGCTAAGTTGGGAAATTCTCATATTTTCAGGTTCACAAAGTCTTAAGGAAAAGAAATTCTGACTCACCCTCGGCTACGTGTCCTTTGCACCCTTTGGCATTCATGAGGAAAAGGGCAGTCGCGTATTGCTTATGTATTAAACGATAAGTTTAGTGTGTAGATCATTGTTACCTGGTTTGTAATTGTTATGAATATAGAACCAATGTCTGTAAGTAGCGGCATGGAGTTGCAGATTTTTAAAAATTTCGACGCAAAAATTAAGCAAAAGTTGCAGCCATTATTCAGATACTCCTGAAAGTATTCCTTCATTCATTGAAGAGAATGTGGGAGATGAAAACCAAACCATGAACGAGGATGAGGAGGTTGATATTGGCGATGATACGGCAGTTGAGGATCAAACCGACTTTCAGAATGATAGAAGTGATATTGGTGAAGATATATGAACAAACCAATCGAAACTGAGGTTTCTGAGGATCCACCGAAGGACACTTGGATGAAGCACGAACAATCGCAGCTAGCAACAGGTGAAGCTAAAAGTGGGCCTGAATATAGTGAAATGGGTTCAGATTTTATTATTGGTCAAGAAGATAGTGGTCAGGAAATGGGGGAAAGTCAAATTTTTGTGCATCAGATTAGGTTATCTTCACCTATGCCAGTTGAAGACGAAATGCATAAGACACTCTCGGAGATATGGATGTCAGTTCTCCATTGTTAATAGTGGAAGACAATGAAGACAAAAATGAAGAAGGTGAAATAGAAGCAGATGAGACGACTCATGAGAGTTCAACCAGAAGAGCCAGTTGCTTATACGGTTTCAACGACCATTAACTTGAATGAAAGAGCTAAGCTAAGGTCTTGGCAAAGATTGGCTGGGAATCAACCATCACCCCCTGTTCCTAGGTGGACGCCAGGCCGGGGTGCTCCAACATTGGCTCTTAGGGTATGTAATTTTAATTCTTTCATGCTTCTTTATGTATCTGTATGTAATAGATCATCGTTGGATCTTTATATCAACTTTTTATGGAACTTATAGGAATGTGATAAAAATTGTGGCTGCACGTGATGTTGACCTGCTTGATCTCTCAATATCAGGTACTTCTGAAATGTTTAGCTATGTTCTTGGCCATTCATTTTTTTTAAACTTTGCTTCTTATGTGGCCTTTGTATCGACCATACAGCTCTTCAAACCGCTGTAATCATAGGCAATAAACAAACAGCCGGGGTGCATATTGGGGTTGGAGTTTATAGTACCACCAGTCACTGGTTATTTATGATTTGCATGTAGAATGACCCTAATGACGAGATATATAGAATCATTTTGTTGTTGCTACCCCAAAACTGATTATCCAAAACTGATTGACTATTTGACGTATAGATAAAAAGATTATTAGGGGGTGTTTTGGGTTGCTTATTAGACTACTTATCTGCTAGCTAAAATGTTTTTGAGTTTTGTATAGCTTTCACATTAAAATTGGTAATCTTCAGGGTATGCTATAAGATAGGCAAGAACTTGCAGTTAAACTTCTATCAAAGACTTCCAGTCAAGGAATTAATGAGTTCATGAATGAAGTTATATACATTTCAAAACTTCAGCCCGGAATCTTGTCAAGCTCCTTGGATGTAGTATTGAGGGGGACGAGAAGTTGCTGATATATGAATACATGCCAAACTTAAGCTCATCCATCAAGTAAGTTGCATTTATTTTTTTCAGTGTTACTATATTTATTATGTTTCATTAACTGTGAAATTTAACTCACGCTATAATACCAGTCTCCGTTACCTTATTTAGTTAGCAGCAGAGAAAGAAAGTGTAGTCCCTGATGATCATGCAAAACTACGACGAATTTGCGTGTCAAGGTTTAAAATGGCAGTTACACCCTTGGAGAAAGGTTGTAATCCAGTATGTGAATAGAATTTCTAACAATGTTTTCATAGATTGATGGATGTCGTTTAATTAAAAACAATTTTTTTTATGTAAATGCAGGGTCAGGGCATATCAAGAATCATAACCATTTTAACCATTTTAAATGACACATAACTCAAATTAACCCATTCATAAATAAACGGATAAAAAATGTTGATGAATAACCATTTATTTGCAACATAAATTAATTTCGTTTATAGTTAGATCTTTAGACATTGTTTGTGATATTTAATAGATAGTCATTTCAAGAGGTAGGACGCGCATCAAATGGACATTAACGTGTCAAGTATAGGTGGTCACGTATCACCGTATCAAAGCCCGGTACCCACAATGTTTCTACATGGGTCTCCAAAGGTTAAATTAATTTCTGGAAATGCTATTTGTTGTCAGCCTAATCAGATGAACAAACAAACAAATGTATCTGCAGTTTATTTCTCAGCACAGTCTAATAACACTTTCAGGTGCACTCGATGGCAGTGCTTGCATCCTAAGATCCACCTTCAGAAACTTTTAATTCTGGGTTCAGCGACACAATGCGACTATGGCGCAGGCCATCAGAAAGGTTTGGACCGATAATATTTTCTACTCCAACCGTAGAAACCATACCTGATCTTAATGGAGTGCAAACCCAAGTTTAAAAAATTGGTTGACGACTTAAATACCACTTTACTTGATGAAGTTTGGAATGCTGCAAGAGAGCTCAGGTTACTTGCTAGGCATAATATGGATAACCGTATCATTATAGCAAACAATAGGGCCATTAGCTTACTGGCCTACTTCGTTCAAGTGATGAAAAAGTCCAAGAAAATGCTGTCACTGCCATTTTGAACTTATCGATAAACGATAACAACAAAAACACCATTGCAAACGTAGATGCAATTGAACCTCTGATTCATGTTCTTGAAACAGGAAGCTTCGAGGCCAAAGAAAACTCTGCTGCAACACTTTTTAGCCTCTTAAAACTGAAGATAACCAAGAAATACAGAACTTTTTCACATATGTGCCTTCCAGATTGTTCACGACATGAATCGGTTTACATATCCAATTTGAGTTTAGAGAGGTATTACTTTATATGCATGAGCATTTTTTGTTAGTATCATCTTATAAATGTAGAACTCATGAATCCATACACATTACTGTAAGGATATTTTAGTTGTCCATTTTACAAGTGATGATGGCATTCTTAAGACAAAACTATGCATTCCAGCTTAGTTTTCATGCTTTTGGATAAAATTATAGGTAATATGAGATGGTGAAGAAACTCAAGGAGAGGAAGCATATCTGTGGTATGATAACAGATGGTGTGAACGGAAGTGTAATTGTTAGCACAGTTTCAACCAGTAGAGCAATCTTCCAAAGGATGAAAAACTACACCATTTATGCCGTCACCATCACCATCCGTATTGTGCTCAGGTTCATGGTAATTGCTCTTTACTGGAAATTTGTTACTTGGTTTTAGATTATAAGCTTAATGTTTAATGTATTCGTGCAAATTGATTCATTAAAACTGAAGGAGAACTTGGTGATCAAACAAAGATATGGATTCGATGATAAAGGCTACAAAACACCTGGAGAAATCATGGGTACCATGAGGATATCAAGGGAGATGGTTAGGAAGCATGAAGTTAAAGCTCTGATGAAGCTCAAACATCCGGTTCAAGTCGAATATCTGCACCACTATCTCCTGTGAAGCAATCAACCAACTGCATTTTTTGAATGTATAAATAATTGTGTATATACAAGTGACATGTATCATAGTTATGATCTAAAACAAAACATAATAAACACCGTACATTGAATACAAACGGTGTATACAAATAAGCTTTATTTCACATTTGCGTTTATTTGGTTGTATACTTTGTTCTTGCGTATCACTTTATAACTTTTTTTTATATATATAAACATTGTTTTCTTTTCGTTCTTAATGCGTTCAATAAATACTTTGGTGTGTTTATAACTTATTTTCATTAGCTTAATTTTTCCAACGATTTTCATCAGGCTCGTCCACCAATCGGACGGGCTATGCTACTACAAACGTTGTGTATAAAGAAGTATTATTTTGCATTTGAGTTTAAATAATATACAATGTTGTTGCAAAGAACATTGTAACAAACACAAACAATTAGACAAACAGTGGTACTATTCTTTTAAAAATCTTTGTATAATAAATAATCTTTTAACACCAATATTAAGCTAAACAAATTAACTTAAAAATACACTTTCAAAAAATAGAAACATATAAAAATTATAAGATCAAGATAACAAATTAAATATAGTGAGATGAAAAGACCATAGGTTAACTATACACTTTGAGTAGTAATGCTTAATCTACACAAATTCCATCTTAATAAAATAACTTTCTCTTACAATTATACAAACATAACTAATACCAAAAGAAAAAAACGCGACGTGCTTAAAGTTATTTTAACGTTAACCAAAGAAACAACAAAAAATTATTTACTTAAAAATACATAGCCCAAAAAAAACTTTAAAATAATACTTAACTTCCTCTTAAAATTCTAAACAAAAAAAAATATAACCAATGTTCATAACCATAATTTTAGATAACTAAAATGATCCAAATTATAATTACAAGTCATGCCCGCCCATCGGGCGGGCTTTGAAGTCTAGTATATATATATATATATATATATATATATATATATATATATATATATATATATATATATATATATATATATATATATAGTGAGGATCACGTGCGGATTTTGGATTTTAGTGCGGACGTACGGACAGATCTGGACCGTCCATCCAGATCTGATCTAGATCTAATCACATACACACACGCTATTATCGCGGTACCAATTGACCATGCAAATGATTTTTTTAATATATATATATATATATATATATATATATATATATATATATATATATATATATATATATATATATATATATATATATATATAGTGAGGATCACGTGCGGATTTTGGATTTTAGTGCGGACGTACGGACAGATCTGGACCGTCCATCCAGATCTGATCTAGATCTAATCACACACACACGCGCTATTATCGCGGTACCAATTGACCATGCAAATGATTTTTTTTAATTTTTTTCCTTTTGAGGGCTCCTTACTATTTTTGTCTTCTTTCATTTTTTTATTTTTTCAGATTTTTCTAAGCAGTTTTTTGTTTTTGTGATTATGAGTCCTACCATGATATTAACAATATTATGAGATCTACTGTGATATTAACGATATTTACTTAAAATGTTACTTTGATATTTGTAAAAAAACTTAATATCACTGTTTTTTTTATTACGATATTAAGAAAAGTTACGGTCATATTAAGAAAATTAACTTTGATATTAAGAAAGCATGATAATTATGGTGATATTAACGATATTATGATACAGTGATACTTATAAGACGGTGATATTATAAACCAACCGTGATACTAAGCTTTTTTTACATGTAAAAATGAACCATGATATTAAAAAACACAAGATAGTTATGGTGATATTAACAATTTTATTAAGAAAAAGTTTTTATGATATTAAAAAAGTTATTGTGAAATTAAAATTTTAATTAAAAGAAAAGGCTTATGTGATATCAGATCTTGAATTTTGTAAAAAAAGTCAAAATTAGACGCTAATATCACAATACCTTTAATGATGAAAACGACTTTTTTTTGAATTTTTTTTTCAGCGATTTTTAATAACTTGTTATCCTCTTTCTTTTTTTAATTTTTTCAGATTTTTTTGAATTTTTTAAGAAAAAAAAAACTAATATGATATAAACTACTTTTAAAAAAGACGGGATATTTACGATATTGCCACTCCGCTTTTTTGACTAAAGATAAGGTGGTTAACTAGATGGATGGCTGTGATTAATCCGCACCATCCGTACTTAGATGTCAATCCTCACCCGATCCTCTCCATATATATATATATATATATATATATATATATATATATATATATATATATATATATATATATATATATATATATATATATATATATAGAGAGAGAGAGAGAGGTGGGTTCTATTAAAAAACCCACTTTGGTAGAAAAATGAGAAAAGTGTATAAATCACCCCTCCCATTCCCCCCTTTTTTTTCCCAACTCAAGGGGCTTGATTGTAACTTCTTTTATTCTTTATGGGTGTGTTTTGTAAATTCGCACCTTTCATATATAATGCCTAATTTTCTCTCATTTTTTCTTTTTCTTCTTTCTATCATTTCACGCGCCATCTTCTTTCTCTCATTTTATCTCATTTCTCTCTCAATTTCAGATTTATCAAATGGAAGATTAACGAAATCATATTCACGAAATCATCTCATCACCAAATCATATCATGTTATCTGATAATCGTATCGTGTTAACTCATCATAATTTATCAAATCGAAGATCAAATTAAGGTATGTTACTGATTTCGATTATGGTTATGATGTTTTTGCTACTTAAAATCAATTATAAAGCTTATATATGTGGTTGTTGTTGATTTATCTATACGAATTGTTGTTTTATGAAATTTGAATCGTTAATCATCATCTTTGTTAATAGATGTAACGATTTTCTGAGTTTTTGACATGATTCATTGTATAGAATAGTTATTTTTGAAACGAAATTCAGAAATAAATACATGGAAAACATATTTAAAAAAACTGCACACCAAGTGTTTGATAAAATGTCTGAATGAGATTTTATAACTGCGATGCACTAATTTTACACCGTGGGTATATTACATCTTTCAATAGTAGACACATATTCATATGATTGTGAATGTTTTGTTAATGCTGAATATTTGATTATAAAAATATCTAGGATAAGCACTTTGTGAAACACCCTCTAGAAAAAAGAGTACTTTTGGCCATTAATTATTTCTTGTGAATAAGGTGTTAAATCAATTGATAAGCTGATGTTAGTGTTACTATATTGGCCTGTAGGGATGCTTTTATATCCATTTCCCTTTGCAATGCTTTTTTGCATCCAAAAGAATAAAAGTGTAATAGCTTTTAAACATTAAAGTACAATATCTGTTTCTTGACTACCAAAAGTCAAAATGGATTATAAAAGATTACAATATATTAGAAAGTCACATAATTATATTATGTGACTTTCTATAATGAAGATGTACTTTAATGTTTAAAAGCTATTACACTTTTATTCTTTTGGATGCAAAAAAGCATTGCAAAGGGAAATGGATATAAAAGCATCCCTACAGGCCAATATAGTAACACTAATATCAGCTTATCAATTGATTTAACACCTTATTCACAAGAAATAATTAATGGCCAAAAGTACTCTTTTTTCTAGAGGGTGTTTCACAAAGTGCTTATCCTAGATATTTTTATAATCAAATATTCAGCATTAACAAAACATGGACAATCATATGAATATGTGTCTACTATTGAAAGATGTAATATACCCACGGTGTAAAATTAGTGCATCGCAGTTATAAAAGCCCATTCAGACATTTTATCAAACACTTGGTGTGCAGTTTTTTTTAAATATGTTTTCCATGTATTTATTTCTCAATTTCGTTTAAAAAATAACTATTCTATACAATGAATCATGTCAAAAACTCAGAAAATCGTTACATCTATAAACAAAGATGATGATTAACGATTCAAATTTCATAAAACAACAATTCGTACAGATAAATCAACAACAACCACATATATAAGCTTTATAATTGATTTTAAGTAGCAAAAACATCATAACCATAATCGAAATCAGTAACATACCTTAATTTGATCTTCGATTTGATAAATTATGATGAGTTAACACGATACGACATATAACATGATATGATTTGGTGATGAGATGATTTCGTGAATATGATTTCGTTAATCTTCCATTTGATAAATCTGAAATTGAGAGAGAAATGAGATAAAATGAGAGAAAGAAGATGGTGCGTGCAATGATAGAAAGAAGAAAAAGAAAAAATGAGAGAAAATTAGGCATTATATATGAAAGGTGTGAATTTACAAAACACACCCATAAAGAATAAAAGAAGTTACAATCAAGCCCCTTGAGTTGGGAAAAAAAAGGGGGGGAATGGGATGGGTGATTTATACACTTTTCTCACTTTTTTACCAAAGTGGGTTTTTTAATAGAACCCACCTATATATATATATATATATATATACATAAATGATGTCAACTTTTGGTCATTTTATTATTTTATCATATGTGATATTACTCATATGTATTATACCAGAATTAGTGTTACATTCTATTGCTTTATTACCTGTGATAATACTCATATGTAGTATAACAGAATTAGTGTCATATTACATTACTTTATCACATGAGATATTACTCTTAAGTAACTAAGAATAATAATTTAAATGCTCTTTATCTTCCTTAAAGTGTTATATCACAAGGATAAATAAGTGTCACTTACAAATATCAAAATGAATAAAAATGAAGCAAATTATGAAAATAGAAACTTGACGTATTCTCAAAATCAAGCAAGTGTTACATTAACTTAGCATTGTTTTTTTAGCAAAATAAGAATTCACCTAAAGAGGTTTTAACGCTTTTATTTCTACTAATAGTATAATATCACAAGTGATAGATAACTTTAATTATATTTTTTTTAAATATGTGCTTATCCATTGCGATTAATGACAAAAACACCATCTTGTAACTGAAAATTATAAAAGTAATAGAAAATACATTGGTGATAATATATAAAAAAATATTTAAAGCAATGAAATATCTCAGGTGAATTAAAAGTTAAAAAAAGCATACTTGTTATTAGGGATGACACTCGTTGGCACTAGGCACGGGTACCTCTAACCCGTCACCCGCCCACGTAGTTTTTTTTCTCACCCATCACCCACCCGTCACCCACCAATGGGTATAAATTTCTACCCATGCCCTTGCCCGTGGGTATTTGTTGCCCATGGGTAAACCCATGGGTTAGTGTTATGCAACAAAATTACAAAACGATGATATGAAAATTAACTATGAAACTACGTAATAAGATACCAATCAATTTGCCAAATACAGCTTTGATTATTTGATCTTTCATACTCTCTTTTTAGTCTTGAAACTCAAACAAACTTTTAGATTAATGTGTTTTTTTTAGACTTGGTAGTAACTGTTAAATGTATATCTGCAACATCATATATATTTTAATTAGTATAATTAATTTTAACATGGGTTTATGGGTACACGTACGGGTATTTTGACGGGTATACCCGTGCGTATTTTAAATGGCTGTCATGGGTTTACCCGTGAAGGGTATGCCTCACCCGTCACCCACCCGCCACCCACTGATGGGTAAAGGTTTTCACCCACGACCTACCCGTGGGTGAAAATTGACACGTTTACCCACCCATTTATGGCGGGTACCCGCAGGTTGTGGGTTTTTTCTCGCCCATTGCCATCCCTACTTGTTATATATCACAGAATATCACTTGTGATAATATATAAAAAAATTATTTAAAGCAATGAAATATCTCAGGTGAATTAAAAGTTAAAAAAGCATACTTGTTATATATCACAGAATATCACTTGTGATATTCTGAATATCACATAATATCATTTGTGATATTCAGAATATCATTTGTGATATTCAGACTATCACTTGTGAAAATTCTGAATATCACAGAATATCACTTGTAAAGTTCAGACACGTATGAAAACATCTGAAAATGACCAAAAACGGACGAAAATGTAAGAAAATGGACGAATATGTATGAAAATGGACGAAAACATATGAAAGCGTAAAAACACGTATGAAAACGGGCGAAATCGTATGAAAAATGGATGAAAATGAAAGAAAACGGATGAGAACGTATGAAAACGAATGAAAACATAAGAAAACGGATGAAAATGTATGAAAACAGACGAAAACATAAGAAAACAGACAAAAACGTAAAAAAGCGTAAAAACACGTTTGAAAACGGACGAAAATGTATGAAAAATGAAAGAAAACGAAAGAAAACAGATGAAAACGAAATAAAACAGATGAAAAGGTATGAAAACTAACAAAAACGTAAGAAAACGGACAAAAACGTATGAAAACGAACAAAACGTAAGAAAACAGACGAAAACGTAAGAAAACGGATGTACACGTAAGAAAACGGACGAAAACGTATGCAAACAGACGAAAACGTATGAAAGCAAAGAAAAAAAACGTGAATGTAAAAGAAAAAAAAAACGTGAATTAGTAAAAGAAAAAAAATGTAAATTATAAAAACGAAATAAAAAAAAAAGGCAAAAAAAAAAGAAAATAAATAAATATGAAAGGCAAGGAGACAAAGAAAGAGGGAAAAAAATATGGACTTAGGTTTAAATATTAAATTTTAGTTTAATCCCCACTAAAATATGGAAAGTGATCTATTTAAACCCTAAAATCACTATGACTTATTAAAATGAACCCTAATTCCATAATAATGTTTAGTAAATGACTTAACTTGCATTTTGATCATAAATCTTTCTAATTATGGAAACCTACTATTTATGAAAACTCACTAAATAAGAAAACTTGCTAAAAATGGAAAGTTACTTAAAATGGAAAGATAGCCTAAAAAGGAGTAATCTGATTTGAAATAAACTAGTAAATAATTCTCGGCTTCTAATTCTTCTAGGTTCTGTGAAGAAGTAGTGATTCCTATTTCTATTTGATCCTTTATCTTATCTTCTTTGTCATCTGGTTGAGGTACATATATTCTAACCTTTCAGTAAGGTTTCTTATGACTCATGATCGGTTCCATTGCCACTATTATGATTTCTGATCTTTATACGCATGATATCTTTGGTTCATTTGATAGTATGATTTCGTATGAAGACCCTTTTAAAAATATAACCTAATGACTTTTGAGAAAAACTATTTTTGAAATGACTTCTGTGATTTCGATACGATGCCAGTTTTATATGAGGGTTTTAGTGACTTTTATGAAATGTGTTTTTAAAAGAATACTTTTACGATAAAAAGGTTTTAAATAATTTTCAAAAGTCCTTAATCTGTTTTATTCTCTAAGATTTCTCATGACTTTCTTTAACATCTTTTGATTATTTAACTTCAAATTTTGAACCTTTCTATGAACCTTTGCTATGAACCTTTTTGCTATTATGAACCTTTGATTTGAACCTCATGATATGAATCTTTGATTTGGACCTTTGACTTGAACCATTGGTATGATCCCTTGTATGATCCATAATTGATCGATCCATTTCTGTTATGAATTGCTTTGATATTTGTTGTATACTATATTCCATTTCTTATGGCATTCCTATGCCCTTATATGCTGCCCATTATTTGATTAAACTGTAGCCAGTCATGGGGAGTCCATGACCTTGCCACTGATGCACCAGTGGTATTGACACTATCTGTGCAGGTGGTCTTTGTCCACAGCGTTCCCTATTATGCTATAGCACCATGGCCATTATTATTATTGTATGTATGCTTAGCCTAGAGCTTGGTATATATATATATATATATATATATATATATATATATATATATATATATATATATATATATATATATATATATATATATATATATATTTGTTTTTGCAGGGAGCGTATGGATGCATCCTAGGTACTTTGTTTCGTTTTGAATTTGGTGAATGGGTATGTGTGTGCAATACACTCCATTTCACATTTGGTACATCGAGCTAGCTATTCTATGTACAATTTGATATATGATTGTTAGGCATTTTTGTTACTTCTACAATATATGTTATCCTTGTTGTTCTAACTTCTTTATTGTTACTGACTTATGCTTTTCTAAGTTCATTTGCTTACACTTATGATTCGTTCCATTTTCCTTGATTCATTTGATATTCCTTATATGTATTCCCTTTACTCATATTCTGTTGATTCTATCATATGTTCCATATTCTTTGATATTCGTCTCAACAGGTTTGCTTGGATTCATTTTGGATTCACTTTCGTTTCCCTTTTATTATTAGCTTTTGTTTGTTTATATCTGTTCACTTGGTTTTTTAAGCTCAGACGCATTTCTTTTCCTGCGGCAGGTTATTTAGAAGGAAGCTGGGTTTGAGGGAAGAGTGCTTAGGAGCTTTTAGTGGACTACACGGTTGATAGCTCCCCATGGATTAGAGATGGACTTAGAAATTCCCATTTGGTTCTTAGTTTGTAATTAGTTTAGAAGCTGTTATGCTTAGTTTTAGCACCTTATCATTTATGAGATTTGCTTTGTAACCCTTGTATTATTTAATGTTTTCCACTTGATTATGTTCTGATTCGACCCCGTAATGTTACACTTTAGCCCTTTTTGGGTTGGGGTGTTACATAAACAACACGCACGCGTTTGGTAATATGAACAATATGATTGTGTCAATTATATTAACATAACTAGTAGATATAGAGCTACTGAATTAACAAGGAAACACACATGACTATACTTGAAAATTTAGTGTCTATATTTGGAAAGTATTTATCTTGAGACATTCAAAGATAATGTAAATTACTACCAAGATAACAATCCTTGTAGCTCTCACTAAATTAGAGATCATTACTATAATTCCTTATTCAGTAATAAGAACACAATGCTCCCACTGAATTTGACAATATTTTACATGTTTCATTAACGAGTGAAAGGAAATAATGTACTATTCACTTTCCTACATCTTTGAGAAAATCCATTCGTAACAATTACTTATTTACTAAAAGAATTAACTTGAAAAATTTGAGCGTACAATTTCTTCCTCAATTAGGTCTACCATTTCAACAATTGTATGTAGTACCTTTAAATGATAAAAGCAAAACAACTAGATAAAATATGCTAGTTTGTCTTTTATCATTTTTATGGTAATTCGTCTAGTTTCTAATTTAATAACTCATAAAGCAATAATCTTAACTATTAAAGTTTGCTATGAGTTATGTATTTAGAATATAGACAATTCTAATTTTCCTATTATACCTTATCATTCATGAAAAGAATAGAATTAAGTCTCACACTTCTCTTATGGAAAGAAGACTATGATTATTCTTTTAGTAAAGTTGACTCTAACCAAAAACCCATACGGGTGAAGATCAATTCACTTGTTAAAAGAATAACTTACGTTTACGGTTTAATGTTAGATTAATACATTTAAAAGAATTTACAAAATTCAATTTTAGTATTTTCGATAATTCATATTTTCAAGCTGCTAGTAATGAAAGTGTGGAAAACTAGAAGGGGGGTTGAATAATTTACCGTTTAAAAACTTTAAACTTGTTGTATCAAATGTCCATTTTTAGCTTGTTCTAATATAAAAGATGTTACTTGTAGTTTATGACTAATATAATTTAAAACATGTTATCACACAAGTACAATTAACAAGTCACAACACATACAATCACACAATGCAAACATTAAAGTAAGACAATAAGTAAAAGGAAAGTGCAAACCGAACACGAGGATTTATAGTGGTTCAGTCACGGATCTCCTCTCCGCCCTACTCCAATCCTCGAGTACCCAACTCGAGAGTTACTTCACTAGATCAACAACCTCCCTTTTCGGCGGAGAAAACCTTACAATCGTCGCTTACACTTTTACCGACACTAAGCTAGATGTCGAGTTCTTTTACAAGGGTACAACCACTCCCGTTCGTCGCTTACACTTTACCGACACTAAGCTAGATGTCGAGTTCTTTTACATGGGTACAACCACTCCCGTTCGTCGCTTACACTTTTACCGACACTAAGCTAGATGTCGAGTTCTTTTACATGGGTACAACCACTCCCGTTCGTCGCTTACACTTTTACCGACACTAAGCTAGATGTCGAGTTCTTTACCAAGGGTACAACCACTCCTGCTATGTTTTGTGGCCCAACATAAAAACCTTGTGTTTTATTGCACAAACACATAAACCATCTAATCTATATTGTTATGATACAATGATGATCCAAGACATAAAAGTCTAATGAATATGCATGCCTAATCTACATGAACTTCTTGAATAAGAAGTCTTCAACCATTGAGGATGTCAAGTGCCCTTGAATCTTCATATGTTGGAATTCTTTAATGAATGATGACTTCAAGATCTTGTAACCTTCTTGGTGGATCATGAAGTATGATATGCTTACAACAAAGATGAATGTTAGAAGCATTATGATCATTATGGAAAGGGTGATCTACATGGTTTCCTACTTATCTATGTGTGTATGTTTATTTCATCTTTTCATCACACTTCTAAGTAAAACATGAACTTCTTTTTATAGGCAAAACAAGTAAAGAAGTTTTTCAAAACCATGTTCTATAAACCATGTTCCAAAACCATGGATTACTATTTACAATAACTTTCCATATCTAACAATGTCACATTAGTTTACTTCTAGTCAAACACACAATAGATAAATCCAAAATGTGTAAGAGTTCTTATGGAAAGTCAAACACTCAACCTTTCCATAAATGCACATGATGTGATGTATATATATTTCTGTTTAAATATTAAGATATATATGAAAGTAAACTTGTATATATTATCTAAGTAATGTTGTTATAGTAAGTTAATAAGTTACTAAAAATGTTTGATTCCTAATGTCATCACATTTTTATCATTTTCAAAACTTACTAATATTACTTAAACACCTAAAGTGGCACTTATTCTATTTGACACCTAAAGTGCACTTTGACACCTAAAATACTTAAAGACCCTAAAAGTATTTTAGTCATTCTAAATGGTTGGTCACGGGGTTTGATCATAATGCTACATAACAAACATGTACGAACCTGTGTTGTAGCATACGATGACTCGAGACATTGAGAGGTGTTGAATGTTTGTTGAGACAAAGTATGATTACAAGTAACTTGTACATTTTACGTTATGTATCAAGTTATACGTTTGTCATCAATCAAAACAAACAAGACTGCATAGATTAAATATCGTAATATTTGCACTAACAATCTCCCCCTTTTTGATGATGACAAAATATGTAAACGTGATGGAACGCAAAATGTAAAAAGTTACTTGTGTCCGTATAACTTACTTGTATCCGCAAGTATCCGCAACACCTTCTACATTTCCTTCTCCGTTTATACTCTTCTCCCCCTTTTTTCGAAACAAAAAGGGGTGTGTCCTTGGAGTTAACGTCCTTGGAGTTAACTTAGGTTCTCCCCGAAATGGCGAGCTTGCATCATCCCTAGTGAAGTTAGTTCTTCAACTCCAATTTCCTAAGGTTGTTGCATCCCTTAGGTTGTTAGGGGATCCATGGATCAAATTAAGTTCCTTGACCTACATCAAGGTTAGTGTTGTGCAACATAAAAATTATAAGAAAAATGCATGATGAATAAAAAGCATTTTGGACTATGTTGACTTATCTCCTTCTTTTTGTCGAAACACAAAATTGCGTCGAAGAATGAGAATAAAGAAAAATGCGTGCATGCTTCCCCTAGATTGTAGCTCCCCCTTGATCAATACTCCCCTTTGCTAGGGTCCCAACGTATATTGACACAAGAAATAAGAAAGCTACAAAAACAAAGGTTTAGTGCATGATTAGCTCCCCCTTGATCAATACTCCCCTTTGCTAGGGTCCCAACGTATATGATACAAGGATAAGAAAGCTACGAAAGACACCAAGGTTAGTGTATGATTGACTCCCCCTTGATCAATACTCCCCGTTGCTAGGGTACCAACGTATATGATACAAGGATAAGAAAGCTACAAAAGACACAAAGGTTAGTGTATGATTGACTCCCCCTTGATCAATACTCCCCGTTGCTAGGGTACCAACGTATGTGATGCAAGGATGAAGAACCTTACAAAATAAAGGTTAGTATAAGACAATAATTTTCCTATGCTTGACGGAAGCTCCCTTTGTTAAAGGGCGTCAATATGAACCTACAAAACAAAAGTTAGTATAGTGAAAGTTTTGTCTTTAGAAAAGCATGTCTTCTACAACAACGTGTATAGACAATGCAATAAGAGTGCTTGATGGATATTCCTTCTACGTCGAGAAGCACCTAAAAAGAAAGAAGGAAAAAAAAATTCGATGCAAAAATCATCCTTAGATGATAATGCTATATACGATCTAGCGTATATAATGGTGAACCTACAATGAAAGAGTTAGTGCAATATATTTCATCTCAAAGAAAAGTAAGATGAAAATATATAAATGATATAAGCGACTCAAAGTAGAGAACCATGAAACCAAAAAAAATCTCATGAGGTGTATGCTTCTAAAAAGAAATGTAATCATAAGAAAAACGTGAATATAATATGATAGGAACCTACTAAGCAAAGCCTAGAAGGAACACATGAGGTTGAAATGTTTAAAGAGGATGGTGCTAATGGTGTTAGAGAGAATGCGAATATGAGAAAAATATAGAAATTTCTGCAGGTCTGGCGGCACCAAAGGAATACACGGGCGGAACCCTGGTTTTGGTTCTGCCTGGTCCGCTGGGCCAAAACTGGGAATACCCAGAAATTACACGGGCGGAACCCAAAATTTGGTTTCGGCATATCCGCCAGACTGTAAAATCTTAACAGACCAGGTTTTCGACGGTCGACACGATTTTCTAATTTCGAAATTTTTCCTAAAACAGAAGCACACTATTAAATCTGATTGGGAAATGACAAAGAGACAAGTAAAAACAAGCGTATCGATAGAGTTTGAACGATGGCTAATGATTTTCATTATACTTTAGTAAAAGTATAGAAAATTTGACAACATCACAAGATTAATCGGAATAGGTTTTACACTAATCCATGGTGGTGATGATTAGTGAAAGAGTTGATGAAGGTGGTGGTTATAATGCATGAATTTAGAAACTCGTATGTATAGCAAATGCTATGATGAATGAGCATCTGGACTTATGCAATCTAAGATTCACAACTTAAAGGGAGAAAGGAAAATGTGAATGGGAATTGATATTCAATAATGGCTATGGGTTATGATTTGATCGATTAGGATTGACGCTAATGAAAATGAAATACGTTTAGAAATAGTGACCTAAATCGAACGACAATGGATGAAAGAGTACTAACATGGTTTAGTCCTACATGACCTTTAATGACATTATCATCTACCAAAGATGATGTATCATGCCACAATTTATGCTTGAATGGGTTAAAAAACAAAAAGTGAAGACAATAGGCACCTAGGAACAAGAATACCATATGAAAAGAGTAATAAAAAAAAATGCTAAATACCTATATGAGGATGAGAATGACATCATATGATGCGAGAGTGTTGGTTAGACCAACGTGTTGACAAAGTGTTGGGAATGATGGCTTTGATTAATATATCGTTTGCGCTGACAATGACGTGCATGATATGTGACGCGGAAGAAGAGGATGAGATCCTAAGATGGTGTTCTTGAAAATGAGGTTTTGAAGTCCTAGTTTTGAGAGAAGAATCCTAGACTCCATTTGTTTTAGTTTTTGGTTGTGGAAGTGAAGAGCTTTGTCAAACACATGATGTGTTTTTCACTTGATGAGATATTGGGGGTGAAAGAGGCTTGAACTATTAAAAAGAGAAAAGGTCAAAGGCTTGAAGCACTTGTGGTCTTGTGAACCGATTTTAACTAAATGGAGTGTATCTATGTGTTGGTATTTAATGGTGTAAGATACATGAGTAGATGTTCTTTAAATACAATTTGACACAATACAAATATGTGAATGAATTTCTCTCCTCCTCAATAGGTGGACATCCGACATATTGTCTAGTGCATTGTATAAGGAATGATGATGAAGTGTTTAGGAGGTTGTAGTTTAATGAAAACGATGAGCTTGGTAATGTTTTTGCGGATGTTGGTTAGCATACAAAGAGCTTTATCCTTAAAGTCATGTAGCTCTTCTCTATCAATGCGAGATGATCGTATGACGAGGCATGTGGTTTTCTCAAAAGAGGTGGAAAGGTTTAGAATATTGGTATGGAGGTGACTATGAGTGATCTTGAGGATTGAGGTTAGAAGACTCTTTGTGAATGTGGGTAATCATTAATGGATGATTGGGAATCATGGAATTTTGAGGTTTTTTGTTGATTGACGACTGAAGGTGAATGTGTGAAATGAGGTGATGATGACTTGACAACACTTGAAGCTTGGATATCTTCTTGTGAAGATGACTAGGTGTATGATATTGACTCTTGGTTTCTTTGAGGGGATGGAAATGGTGGACGACTCGATATTGGTAGAACAAAGGATAACTCGGTTTTTCAGGTCACATTGGTGGTTTAAGGTTTGAGTGATGAAGGGTCATGAGAGTGATTTGATCATCAAAGACCAAGAGATGTGTTAGTGTGTGAAAATGGAATATGTTAAGAACGTTCTTAAGAAAGCTCTTTGGAACAAGAATCTAAGTGAAATTACCAACTTCAATAGATCTTATGTATATTCCTTAAGAGTCATTGTTGCTCAGGTTGTATGAGGTTGGCTTTGAGATTGCTTTTGAACATATGTTGTTAAAATGATGATTTGAAGTTTAATGAAACATGTGCAGAAGTTAAAAGTATTACCAGTACTTTGATAACTTGTGAAGGTGAACTACTTAAACCTAGTGTAATTAAATGTGCGCTTCATGCTCATTTGATGGTGAAGGTTCTAATCGTATAGGTGGTAAGGTATGGTTTAGTTTGTTAAACGAGTGTTTAGACAAAGGGCTTTTTGAGCAATGCACTCAATGGATTCAAATGAAGGTAAGGATGGTGGATTGGTTTATCTAGGTGGTAGCTCTTCTAGTGTGTCCAAAGAATGATGTGGTGAGTGGAGGCTCTAGATCCTAGAACTTGCAGATGTTGATTTAAGATCATTAACCCAATGGGGTATAATGAAATCTCATGTAACACAACCGTTCATGTTCAATGAGAGAATGACGCATAGGATATACAATATCCTTTTAATGATCAAAACTTGACGCATGATTTCTTAGGCATAATGTCTTTCAAGACATCTTGTTTTACTAAATGAAGATATGAAGCCAAAGTGTTTATGAAGCTTATGGGCTGAGATATATCACAAGGTGAATGTGATGAGATGATGGTGAAAGAACAAGTGAACTTAAGAGCTAAATGTTTAAGGATGAAAACCTATTGACACTTGTTTTTGTTCCTATTGATTGGGAGAGTACTATGATGAGTGTTCAAGTTATGATGAGTGTTTTAACAAACATTGTTAAAATACTTGGGTGTTGATTTTCGGATATGACATTTAATGACTACGGTAGTAAGTCAAGTTTACTTGAATATTTCGAACGAAATACTTAAGTTGTCAATCCTACTTAGTTGAGATTGAATAGCGTAAAAGGATAGCAAGACTCGATAATACATCTATAACTTAAAAGTAAGTTATGACTCGATGTAAATCCTTATTGTCTTGAAGGATGACACATTATTTTCATGTTAACCAAGTGAGGTAACATATGTAGATACAAGACAATATCTATAGTCATAAGTTGGACTTGTGATTTCGATATTGTATGTAATCTTTGCTAATAACGAGTCCGGATTAGTTAGGAAGTTGTCAATTTACAAATCAAGCTAATGAATGAGTAAAGGACAAAAGAATGCAGTGAGTGTGTGTAGTGATCACAAATACTCAATGGTTCAAGGATTGCAAGGAACAAGTTTCCGGATTCCTTCCTCTAAGGAGAAAAGTATCTTGGATTATTCTTGTGAAGTTTGAAAGTATTATTATGGATGAATATCTTATAGGTGCAGGTGAGATGTCCTAATCCTAATATGAGTGAACATTAGTGAGAAGAATCATCTTGAGTGAGGGATTTAATGAAAATTTAAAAAGAAATCTGCAGGACTGGCGGAACCCTACGAATACACGGGCGGAACCCTTTTGAGGGTTCCGTGTGTTCCGTTGGGCTATTTCTGGGTTTCTCAGAAAATGCACTGGTGGAACCCATTTGAAGGTTCCGCCTGATCCGCCAGACACCAGAAATGAGGCAGTCCACTATTTCGAGCCTCGAGACGAATTTCAAATTTTTCAAAAACTCCTAAAAACAAAACTTAAATATAGTACTGATTAGGAAATGCAAAAGTTGGATATAGAAAAACTCTAACCGTTAGACTTTGACCGGGGGCTAGCGAATTTCACTATACTTAGTGAAATATCCATAAACTTGAAAATTTGACAACCTCACAAATGTTGTCTACCTGCATATCCGTTAGTACAAGAAAATGTCCAAAGATAACAAAAGATCCTAGAAGAACATATATCCATGAAACACATTGTTTGACTACCAAATTGTTAAAATTTCAAGTTGTGCCAAACATTCCTTAACAAAGGACATTTATCGACTCCCGAAACCCGTTCAAGTATCCTAATAATACATGAAACATATGCACCCAATTAGATGTGATAGATTAAAACTAAAAACACATATTCAAACACATGTTAGCATATAGATCGAGCCGAGGATTATGAGCTTCCTATAAATGGAAATTAAGCTAAGCATTGAAAATTTATAACAACACAGTGTTATCGTCCAAACATGGTATGGTTAGTTTATATGATCAATCAAAGATGAGTTTCTATCTTATAGCACAACACATTCATTAAACATCATTGTAGAAGCATATATACCAAACACCATTTTACAAGAATACTACATGTTTAAAACTGTAGTGACTTATTTAGACGCTTGACCATATTCCAAGTTATTTAATTAGTATTACTTAATTCTCATTCCTAAGTGAATTATGCAAAATAATCGCATAACATATGCAAGGAAGAGTAACTAAAACAATAAGCAATACAAACATAAATTTTCAACTTAGTACACACAATCTAGCAAATATCCTATTGTGTATAAACATGAAATAGACAAACAAGCAAATGAATATCATGACAAGATTGACACTCATGAATCACAAATAAACAATGTGCAATCACAACTTTCAATAAGCAAATATCATATATGCATATAACTAAACCAAGTAGTCATTTAGCATAACATAAAAAGAAATATACTTTTCGTCACTTTGCGTTTAAATATGACGATGTATGCCAAGCATGATTAGTTTCCTTTATATATATGAATATCACAAAATTCTTTAGTTTCAAAGAAAATAATGTCAATGTTCAAAGGATACTAACTTATATTGCCTAACTCAAAAGTTTAAGTTTCTACGTCAAAGTGAAACTTGATATTTTGAACACATTGAAGTATTTGGTTTGTTCTACTTACTTCAGATTAGATTTAGGTCATGAGGGTATTTTTAAATGAAAGTAGACTCAATTCCCTTCAAAATGATAGGTGGCGCGACTCCTACGGACTTACGGTTAATTAGTTATGAATTTTTGAACTTGGACAAAAACTGTGTACTGAACTGACGGATTTCATGGAACCTTTTTGAGGGTTCCGCCCATAGAGGATGAGGGTTCCGCGGGGTCTGATGACAGATTCACTAAAACTCATATTTTGACATAAAGAAAACATGTAGGACTTACTTGATTTGATAGTAAACATATAAACCATATATTTAACAACATTTCTACTTATGTGACTTATCTTAACATTTACGGAGGTGATTTTTCAACTAAATTTGTAGTTATCCAAAACACTCATTTTAAAACCATAGTTTTTGTAAATTAGCTTTAAGCATATAATTTGACACTTACAAATTTTAAGAAATGTTTTCTTTTATTTTTCAAGGACACCTTCAAGCTTGTATATGTAACAATTCGCAATTTCAGGTTAATTACTATTCTCGGAAAATTCACTATTCACTTTTACTATTCATTTTTACTATTCATTTTTCCCGAAACTTTCCCGAAAGTTAATTTTTGTTTGATATTCTCGAGTGATAAATCATTTCCATGGCAAATTAAATGTTTGACATTCGTCAGATCATTTTCGTGAAAGTTATTAAGGAATTACATGGAATTACACGTTTTAGGGTAAAACGTCAATCAGAAATTCTACGCACAACGAAATTCAACCCCGTCAAGTGACCCCGCATCAGAAAAATGTTTGACACACTCATGATTTATTTGAGAATAAATCATGACTGAGAAAAACATGACCAAAATAAGCCTCGGCCGTGAAAAACTGGAATTTTCAGTTTTAAGCGTTTTTACTCAGCCGTAACCTTAGCCTATACCTGCACCGCATTTCTAAGACTATTTGAGTTTTCAACTTATTAGAAAAAGTCAACATATTTTTCCCTCCTCCATTGACCAAAAATCATTCCTTGATTTTATATGTCATTCCTTGATTTTTAGGCTTACGGTTTGATGTCTAAAAGACATTTAATACCAACCGACACTAGACTGAGCCCAGTCTAGACATTATAAGTCATTTTAAATCATTTATAACCTATTAGAAAAGTAATATTTTACTTTTCTCAATTTTACGCAATATTCGTATGTTTTACGTATTACGCGTTTTAGACCCGTGTTTCCAGTTTTAGCAGGGTTTTAGCACCCCAATGGAACCTAGCACTCATTTTATATTTTATTATGGAGTATAATGACATGTTTAACTATTCTTCCAAGTTTCGTATTTTTACGATACCCGGTTTACGTTTTGTGACTTAACAGCTTACCGTTAGCGATTCTCGGGACTAAACTCACTCCGTAACTTATATAAGGTCAAGAATCATCCACCTAGCCCCCCTCCCTTGTGCATGAACGTGTATAAGTGAATCACCAAGGCCTTGTTGGCTTGGTGATGAGCCTTGGAAAGTATATGGCCTAAAAACAACCAACTATGCATCATGTGTAGCTTTCTTAGCCATTTAAGCCATTAGGCATCATGTGTAACCTTTTTAGCCACATTTCCTAAGTAAACTAACCTCCTCAACACACTATAAAACCCTCCCCTCCCCTTTTTGGTCGTTCATACCATCACAAACACAAACACATTCATGATTTTCTCTCTACTTCAAGTATTATTCAAGAATACAAGTTCCATATCAATTCCAAAGCTCTAGTAAAGCTTTGATTGATCCAAAGTCCTTGTTTCTTCCATCCTTTGGTGATCTTCCATCCACACAAGAAGTGTCTTGTAGAGACTTCAAGTGCCTTCTCAAGTAGTCACAAGTTGGTGTCAAGAGATTAGAGAAGTTGGAAGCTAGAGATCCTAGTTCAATCAAAGTCCGTACCTTACATGTTACTTACCTTTCTTGTAGAAAGCCAAAAGTTGTGAGCCAAACCCTAACTTGATTCTTGTTAAATAATCATGTTCATGTTATTTACATATTATTCTTGCTATATTATGTCTTGTAGTTATGTCCATGATGTATAAAAATGACCAAAACAAGTTATTGTTATTGATTGTTAAAACAAGTTACTAAAACAAGTAAACTAGTGACTTTCTTGGAGAACCACGACCAAAATGGTAAAATTATGATATTGGATTATTACATATTGTAGTAGAGGACTTAAAAAGGAAACCATAGCAATTTGAACCACCCAAAACGAGTATACGAGTCAAAAGTTACGCCCATTTGAAATTACCAAAGATTTCCGGCAAAACTGCCAAATAGCTTCCTGATCAAATTTGGGTTTTGAAAGTCCCACTTCTACTCCGATTCATCAAAAAGTTAAAACACGAAAGTTGTCCGGAACGATGTTTTCGTTCAGGAACAAAGAAGCTCGAGACCTAAAAATGCTTTCCGAGTGATAAAATTCTTTAAATTCTAAACAGCCCATTTTTAGGCAAAAGTCACTAGATTATGGTTATACTTTGAAAGGAACAAGAGGTTTTATGACCTATAATCAAAACCACAACCATGGCTAGAGCCAAGGTTGTGTCTCATGACCTTGAAACAAGGACTAAGGGTCATGGCTAGGCCATGACGAAATGACCATACCAACTTACATAGGCGTAAACATGAAACAATGAATTAGGCGATAATATGAACAAGCAATTTGGATCTACTTCACTAAAAGGAAACCATGAGATATTACCAAGATAAAATGGTCATTCAAGACTTATGAAACTACCCCTAATAACAATCTTCATGTACTAATAAACTTTCCTAAGTTTATTCAAATATCGGACATGTAACTTTTCGAATCAAAACTTATATCTATATATTTCATCAACTACTACAATAGTAGGGAGCCTCATGTGAGGAGTTCATTATATAAGCCGTCGAGTTGAGTTGTGGATTTACGAGTTAAAGTGTCCTGGCTCCTCGAACGCTTACTAACATGACTTCTGAAATATGTCAGCCCGAACGGTAGTAAACGATATACAAAACATACATGTTCATGAATCTTTTCTTTCAAGGACATACAATATACATCATACCACATCATGGACTAAATGCAAGATATATATATAGGCACTCCGTTATATTCTTTACTCCGATCCTAAGTCGCAACATTCTATTATAGGTTGCTCATAGAAACCTTCACGATTCAACCGTTACATTCATTACTTGCTATCTTACTTAAGGTGAGTTCATAGCCCCACTTTCCATTACTTAATTGTTTTACAATTCCTTGGGGGGAATACATGCTATTTCTAAATCGAATACAATGCTTTCTAATGTATGCTTCACGACGATGTTTTATTATCACTAAGTACCAACCTTGCTAAACCGAGATCCTTTATTATGAACCATTTAGTCACTAGCAATAGTGAGCGCGAATATTAATAATAGGCCTATTGGGATTGACGAATCCCATTTGTTTTGACTAAGTGCAAACAAATGCATTAATATTTGAGATTTAGGTATGTTAGCAAAGTACCTACCGGGATAAACCGCCGATTGATATTGGTACACGTTAACGTTATGGTGTCATAAGCTTAGTGAAATAAATAACGATTTTGTTTTCCAAACATTGGTGTGAGCCTATAACTCACACTACCAACATATTGTGTTCAATCGATTTAACAAACTCTATGAATATCACTCAACCTTTGTGTTGACCTCTCAAGCATGTATTTCAGGTTCATGACGATCAAGGATGGCACGGAAGGACACGGATACTCAAGAGGGCTATAAATTTTATTATCATTCAAAACTCATTTATTATACATTGTAAACATGGAACCAATTGGGACCTCATTTTTTTTAATCTCTGATATTTATATATTTTGAATGATACATCTTTTAAAACGACTCAATTGGAGTTCGTTTTCTATTATTGTGACTATTGTGCCGTCGAGTAACACCCAGTTCGAATTCCGCTGCATCCATGAATTGGGGGTGTTACAGATTGGTACCAGAGCCATGGTTATAGAGAAACGGGTCTAATTGAGACCTAAACTATAACCGCAATTACAAACAAAAACATTTTATAGCCTTCCGCTCTCCGTGTCTTCCATCCTCCAGACGATTATGGACTTAGTAAGCATGTTATGCTTCACAAACATATTAGTATATTCATATATACCCATTTTGAGCATTTCCCCGTAAGCATTAGTATATTGATATATAAACTCGGTTTATTTTCAATTGTTTATCTAAACAATGGACTAAACATATCTGTGTATGCCTATTCTAGGGCATTACGACACAACCAGATTCTCCCAATCATGTTCCTACTCCAACATTTTATGTCCAAGACATTGTAACTGATTACAATGGTCTTTCCAATTCCCCGGACATTGTAACTGATTACAATGGTCTCGTCTATTTTCCAAGACATTGTATTATACAATGGTCTTAATCATTTCTCAAATGTTTTGAGTCACACAATGGTCTAATTTACTTCCGAGACATTGTGATTTACGTAATGGTCTCTGGAATTATTCCATCACATCATCAATATCATTTCATATGATATCAAAAACCCATCACAATCTATCGATTTCCAAACAAGAAATATGAATTTCTAAAGGACAAACTAATCCATCATCGACAAAAGCTGAACTTTCTCTACATCCATCAAAGTTTTCTTCTGAAACCTTCATTGTTAAAAGTTTGTAATTCTAGCCCAGTATAGACTGTTTTAGAATTACTTCAACTTCCTTTCCACACATATCTACCCGTACTATCTTCTATGCAATGGAATGTGAAAACATACGTTACAAGTCTCTTATGGCGGGACTTGCAACTGAATGGTTTGACATCGCCTTTGTTTAGTGGACAGTTTCCCGAAAGCAACGGACGTATCACAAGTATACCTAATTTAGGTATTTGAAAATTTTATCGAACCTTGGCTAAATATAGACTAGTCACCTATATTTAACCTAGGGACAGTGGAATATAGTCTGACTAACTATATTCGACTTAAAATTTTCAAATACTGAGAATAGTTGTACTAGGGTTATGTTTAGATTGATTTCCTACATGAACACGATAAACCACCAAAATACATTAAAACAATCTAGAGACACGATAGTGTCTTACCACTCAGCAAGATCTTAACACCTTATTTGTATGATCTAAATTTCATTCTTGAAATTTTTCGTTTATGAGATAATCCGAACTACTATCTTGGGATAGTTATCAATTATTTTCTTCATCCTGTAGAAGTACTATCCTGTTTAGGTCCTAAGGATACCATTCCATCATAAACTTTTAAAATCTCTTAAGATTTTTAAAGCAAACTCAACATCTATACCTAAGTGTATTAACATTAAGCATACACTAAGCACTTTTGTTCATCAACATATCACAACATTACCTTCACAACCGTGGCAAACACAAGCTCATTAACAGATCTTGATGCACTTTTAAAGCTCAAATCATCCTTAGTTACATCACAAGCACCCTCATCAGCTTTACAAGATTGAATATTCATTTTGTACTTTTGGAACACCAGTATCATCTCGTAATACACTACCTTGTAACTCACCGACTAAGTATGAATGTTGTGTAGGATGATTTGTAATTATTTGAATGGATTGGGATGCCTTTTCATTTAAATAAAGACATTGTAAATCACTAAACCATAAGTTTATATTTCCTTATCTACATTGTTTGGGATGCCTCTCTATGTAAATAAAGAATTATAAACAAGTGGGCTTATTTGTATCCGAAATAACATAAGTATGAAGTCAATAAACACTAGATACAACAACCGATTACCTACTAGGCTATGATTGCAATTACTATCTCAGTTCCTATTAATATTCGACTGCTATATCAATTTCCTTTGATAATCGACTATTACCATACCTTTCCTACATAAAAGTAAGCCTCATCCTACACCATACACTGAAATGACAAATCAAATTACATCACCAGTAATCCCAGACTTTAGTCCTCATAAGTAACCACACCTGTTCATCGACACACGACGCAGACCCCTAGAATTCCAAGTCGGAGACAGGGTTATGCTAAAGGTATTGCCTTAGAAAGGCTTAATACGACTCGGTAAACGAGGGAAACTAAAACCAAGATACATCGGACCATTCAAAATCCTAGCCAGGGTTGGCCATGTGGCGTACAGACTTGAGCTTCCATTAGAACTCAGTAGTGTACACCCCACTTTCCATGTATCCAACCTAAAGAAATGCTTGTCGGAAGAATCACTTGTGATTCCACTCGATGAAATTCAACTCAATGACGATATTCAATTTATTGAGGAACCCGTAGAAATCATGGACCGAGAGGTCAAACAACTCAAGCAAAGCCGTATTCCAATTGTCAAGTTCGTTGGAACTCACGACGTGATCCTGAATACACATGGGAACGAGAGGACCAGATACGTAAGAAATACCCACCTCTTTTTACCAACAAAGTTTCTACTCCCAACGCAATTGATCTCCGGGACGGAGCTCTCATATGGGGTGGAGACTGTAACAATTCGCAATTTCAGGTTAATTACTATTCTCGGAAAATTCACTATTCACTTTTACTATTCATTTTACTATTCATTTTTCCCGAAACTTTCCCGAAAGTTGATTTTTGTTTGATATTCTCGAGTGATAAATCATTTCCATGGCAAATTAAATGTTTGACATTCGTCAGATCATTTTCGTGAAAGTTATTAAGGAATTACATGGAATTACACGTTTTAGGGTAAAACGTCAATCAGAAATTCTACGCACAACGAAATTCAACCCCGTCAAGTGACCCCGCATCAGAAAAATGTTTGACACACTCATGATTTATTTGAGAATAAATCATGACTGAGAAAAACATGACCAAAATAAGCCTCGGCCGTGAAAAACTGGAATTTTCAGTTTTAAGCGTTTTTACTCAGCCGTAACCTTAGCCTATACCTGCACCGCATTTCTAAGACTATTTGAGTTTTCAACTTATTAGAAAAAGTCAACATATTTTTCCCTCCTCCATTGACCAAAAATCATTCCTTGATTTTATATGTCATTCCTTGATTTTTAGGCTTACGGTTTGATGTCTAAAAGACATTTAATACCAACCGACACTAGACTGAGCCCAGTCTAGACATTATAAGTCATTTTAAATCATTTATAACCTATTAGAAAAGTAATATTTTACTTTTCTCAATTTTACGCAATATTCGTATGTTTTACGTATTACGCGTTTTAGACCCGTGTTTCCAGTTTTAGCAGGGTTTTAGCACCCCAATGGAACCTAGCACTCATTTTATATTTTATTATGGAGTATAATGACATGTTTAACTATTCTTCCAAGTTTCGTATTTTTACGATACCCGGTTTACGTTTTGTGACTTAACAGCTTACCGTTAGCGATTCTCGGGACTAAACTCACTCCGTAACTTATATAAGGTCAAGAATCATCCACCTAGCCCCCCTCCCTTGTGCATGAACGTGTATAAGTGAATCACCAAGGCCTTGTTGGCTTGGTGATGAGCCTTGGAAAGTATATGGCCTAAAAACAACCAACTATGCATCATGTGTAGCTTTCTTAGCCATTTAAGCCATTAGGCATCATGTGTAACCTTTTTAGCCACATTTCCTAAGTAAACTAACCTCCTCAACACACTATAAAACCCTCCCCTCCCCTTTTTGGTCGTTCATACCATCACAAACACAAACACATTCATGATTTTCTCTCTACTTCAAGTATTATTCAAGAATACAAGTTCCATATCAATTCCAAAGCTCTAGTAAAGCTTTGATTGATCCAAAGTCCTTGTTTCTTCCATCCTTTGGTGATCTTCCATCCACACAAGAAGTGTCTTGTAGAGACTTCAAGTGCCTTCTCAAGTAGTCACAAGTTGGTGTCAAGAGATTAGAGAAGTTGGAAGCTAGAGATCCTAGTTCAATCAAAGTCCGTACCTTACATGTTACTTACCTTTCTTGTAGAAAGCCAAAAGTTGTGAGCCAAACCCTAACTTGATTCTTGTTAAATAATCATGTTCATGTTATTTACATATTATTCTTGCTATATTATGTCTTGTAGTTATGTCCATGATGTATAAAAATGACCAAAACAAGTTATTGTTATTGATTGTTAAAACAAGTTACTAAAACAAGTAAACTAGTGACTTTCTTGGAGAACCACGACCAAAATGGTAAAATTATGATATTGGATTATTACATATTGTAGTAGAGGACTTAAAAAGGAAACCATAGCAATTTGAACCACCCAAAACGAGTATACGAGTCAAAAGTTACGCCCATTTGAAATTACCAAAGATTTCCGGCAAAACTGCCAAATAGCTTCCTGATCAAATTTGGGTTTTGAAAGTCCCACTTCTACTCCGATTCATCAAAAAGTTAAAACACGAAAGTTGTCCGGAACGACGTTTTCGTTCAGGAACAAAGAAGCTCGAGACCTAAAAATGCTTTCCGAGTGATAAAATTCTTTAAATTCTAAACAGCCCATTTTTAGGCAAAAGTCACTAGATTATGGTTATACTTTGAAAGGAACAAGAGGTTTTATGACCTATAATCAAAACCACAACCATGGCTAGAGCCAAGGTTGTGTCTCATGACCTTGAAACAAGGACTAAGGGTCATGGCTAGGCCATGACGAAATGACCATACCAACTTACATAGGCGTAAACATGAAACAATGAATTAGGCGATAATATGAACAAGCAATTTGGATCTACTTCACTAAAAGGAAACCATGAGATATTACCAAGATAAAATGGTCATTCAAGACTTATGAAACTACCCCTAATAACAATCTTCATGTACTAATAAACTTTCCTAAGTTTATTCAAATATCGGACATGTAACTTTTCGAATCAAAACTTATATCTATATATTTCATCAACTACTACAATAGTAGGGAGCCTCATGTGAGGAGTTCATTATATAAGCCGTCGAGTTGAGTTGTGGATTTACGAGTTAAAGTGTCCTGGCTCCTCGAACGCTTACTAACATGACTTCTGAAATATGTCAGCCCGAACGGTAGTAAACGATATACAAAACATACATGTTCATGAATCTTTTCTTTCAAGGACATACAATATACATCATACCACATCATGGACTAAATGCAAGATATATATATATAGGCACTCCGTTATATTCTTTACTCCGATCCTAAGTCGCAACATTCTATTATAGGTTGCTCATAGAAACCTTCACGATTCAACCGTTACATTCATTACTTGCTATCTTACTTAAGGTGAGTTCATAGCCCCACTTTCCATTACTTAATTGTTTTACAATTCCTTGGGGGGAATACATGCTATTTCTAAATCGAATACAATGCTTTCTAATGTATGCTTCACGACGATGTTTTATTATCACTAAGTACCAACCTTGCTAAACCGAGATCCTTTATTATGAACCATTTAGTCACTAGCAATAGTGAGCGCGAATATTAATAATAGGCCTATTGGGATTGACGAATCCCATTTGTTTTGACTAAGTGCAAACAAATGCATTAATATTTGAGATTTAGGTATGTTAGCAAAGTACCTACCGGGATAAACCGCCGATTGATATTGGTACACGTTAACGTTATGGTGTCATAAGCTTAGTGAAATAAATAACGATTTTGTTTTCCAAACATTGGTGTGAGCCTATAACTCACACTACCAACATATTGTGTTCAATCGATTTAACAAACTCTATGAATATCACTCAACCTTTGTGTTGACCTCTCAAGCATGTATTTCAGGTTCATGACGATCAAGGATGGCACGGAAGGACACGGATACTCAAGAGGGCTATAAATTTTATTATCATTCAAAACTCATTTATTATACATTGTAAACATGGAACCAATTGGGACCTCATTTTTTTTAATCTCTGATATTTATATATTTTGAATGATACATCTTTTAAAACGACTCAATTGGAGTTCGTTTTCTATTATTGTGACTATTGTGCCGTCGAGTAACACCCAGTTCGAATTCCGCTGCATCCATGAATTGGGGGTGTTACAGTATACAAAGTAACATTTAACAACAAAATTTCTAAATATACTTAGCGAAACATTTTTCATATTATATTCCGCTTCAATGGTAGTTTGATACATGGATCGTGCTCCATTTTAAAAACCATTTGTTTTGAAAATAAGAGCTACGAAGCTCTGATGCCAATTGTGGAAAACTAGAAGGGGGGTTGAATAGTTTACCATTTAAAAACTTTAAACTTGTTGTATCAAATGTCCATTTTTAGTTTGTTCTAATATAAAAGATGTTACTTGTAGTTTATAACTAATATAACTTAAAACATGTTATCACACAAGTACAATTAACAAGTCACAACACAAACAATCACACAATGCAAACATTAAAGTAAGACAATAAGTAAAAGGATAGTGCAAACGAACACGAGGATTTATAGTGGTTCGGTCATGGATCTCCTCTCCGCCCTACTCCACTCCTCGAGTACCCAACTCGAGAGTTACTTCACTAGATCAACAACCTCCCTTTTCGGCGTAGAAAACCTTACAATCGTCGCTTACACTTTTACCGACACTAAGCTAGATGTCGAGTTCTTTTACAAGGGTACAACCACTCCCGTTCGTCGCTTACACTTTACCGACACTAAGCTAGATGTCGAGTTCTTTTACATGGGTACAACCACTCCCGTTCGTCGCTTACACTTTTACCGACACTAAGCTAGATGTCGAGTTCTTTACCAAGGGTACAACCACTCCCGCTATGTTTTGTGGCCCAACATAAAAACCTTGTGTTTTATGGCACAAACACATAAACCATCTAATCTATATTATTATGATACAATGATGATCCAAGACATAAAAGTCTAATTGATATGCATGCCTAATCTACATGAACTTCTTGAATAAGAAGTCTTCAACCATTGAGGATGTCAAGTGCCCTTGAATCTTCATATGTTGGAATTCTTTAATGAATGATGACTTCAAGATCTTGTAACCTTCTTGGTGGATCATGAAGTATGATATGCTTACAACAAAGATGAATGTTAGAAGCATTATGATCATTATGGAAAGGGTGATCTACATGGTTTCCTACTTATCTATGTGTGTATGTTTATTTCATCTTTTCATCACACTTCTAAGTAAAACATGAACTTTTTTTTATAGGCAAAACAAGTAAAGAAGTTTTCCAAAACCATGTTCTATAAACCATGTTCCAAAACCATGGATTACTATTTACAATAACTTTCCATATCCAACAATGTCACATCAAGTTACTTCTAGTCAAACACACAATAGATAAATCCAAAATGTGTAAGAGTTCTTATGGAAAGTCAAACACTCAACCTTTCCATAAATGCACATGATGTGATGTATATATATTTCTATTTAAAGATTAAGATATATATGAAAGTAAACTTATATATATTACCTAAGTAATGTTGTTATAGTAAGTTAATGAGTTACTAAAAATGTTTGATTCCTAATGTCATCACATTTTTATCATTTTCAAAACTTACTAATATTACTTAAACACCTAAAGTGGCACTTATTCTATTTGACACCTAAAGTGCACTTTGACACCTAGAATACCTAAAGACCCTAAAAGTATTTTAGTCATTCTAAATGGTTGGTCAAGGGGTTTGATCATAATGCTACATAACAAACATGTACGAACCTGTGTTGTAGCATACGATGACTCGAGACATTGAGAGGTGTTGAATGTTTGTTGAGACAAAGTATGATTACAAGTAACTTGTACATTTTACGTTATGTATGAAGTTATACGTTTATCATCAATCAAAACAAACGAGACTGTATAGATTAAATATCATAATATTTGCACTAACAGAAAGTATAAAAGATGGTAATCTGTTGTACAATAATTGGCAAACCATATCCAATTCCTAGATCATTATGGGAGTTACATCAAATTGATTCGTCAATTTGCAATGTAAGCATGTTTCATCCCATCTCATGCCTTAAGTTCTAGGTCTCACGCACAACTTAATTAAGTCGTCTAACTTAGAAAAGTAAAATCTCCATATATGGTCTCACGCATTAACAAAATTTTTCCTTGTCATTAAAGTTTAGCCTAGGTCTCACGTTTACCAAATAATAACTTCAATTGTTTCTTATAGTTAGATGGCATGTAACTTAAATTTTATAGGGTACTTAGTTTGATGTGACAATCAAAACATGTATGAAGATGCATGCAGTCATCTTCATAACATTAGTTTTCAAAACCATTTTAGTTAACCATTTTTAAGCTAAGATTAAATCAAAAAACTTTTTACTTGAGGTATTGGGTTCACTAATTAAAGAATAACCTACAATTATCGACCACTATATCCTACTGCTGCATGAGTAATAAAGACCCAAGTAATTCGGATAATTACCACAAAAGTGGCGCGTGGAATTGAGGTACCCTTAAGATGATATTGTATGTGTAATGGTTTTTTGGTAAGTCTAATTTGACGCACAAGAAAGCATGGAAACCTTGTAGGAGCGAATCTCTTAGAGAACCTGTTTCCACTTATACCTACCTTATAGTTTGTCAAACTTCGGTCGAGCCTAGTTAACCATTACGTAAAAAACATCAATCAAGAAAAAGTTTACAACTTTAGTCTTAAAAACATGTAATAAATTATAAAACTTGCTAGTCTCATCTGGGAGCCAATTACCATGCGAAGCGAACCACTGTCGCCACATAAGACCTTGCAAGAATCATAATTTATCACAACAAGTTTCACCATTATTAGTCCAATTAATTTTCTTTTTATAAAAATTACCTTGTTGAATCGATGTACTCTGACCAAACTAACTATGTAGCTTGTAAGTTTTTAACAATCTTGAACAAATCCAAAACTATTAATATTGAAACACTGATATAACTTTATTAAGTATGCGGAATCTACTTAAACAAAGCTAAGAAAAACTTCAATGATTATATTAAAACCAAACTTTGAACCTGCTTTCTATACAGATTCACTAACAACCCTAATAACTCTTTTATTGTATTCTAAAGTATTCGTATGTATAATACCACCCTAAGGCTCCTTTTATAGGCACAAGGAAAACCTTAAGTCGGTTTACAATACTTGAACGACAAGTAAACTAATTCTAACTTTAACTAATTCTAGAATATTCTAATAACTTTACATAGCAGCCCCTTAACTAATTTGCATAACAGTCCTTTATCAATAAAAGTACTTTGACTTTCTTCATGCACGAGCAGTACTTTGACCATAATACACAAGCAGTACTTTGAGCTTTAGAAGTACTTTGATCTTCATATCCCAACAATCCTCCCCTAACTTGAATTCTACTTGCTTGACTTCAAGTTTCTTTGTGATTCTTTAACATCAACATCTTTATCTTCAAGGAAAGATTGAATCTTTATCTTCTTTCTGACTTGTGTATCAAAGTACTTTTTATCAGCAACAGATGATATCTTCACAGTAACTAATCTTTTCAGCAACTCAGCAACATATGGCAAATGTACATCAAATCATAGAGTTTCATACTATTCTCATCACTTCCAGGTGTGTAAACTCCTGTGAGAGGTGAATCATTGAAAAATTTAATGGATTTAGATGTCTCTTTACCAAAGCCATTGACTCTGGAGTAGCCAATGTTTAGGTTTAGATTAAAAACCATGGTACATTGATAACCATATGATTTTTAGCAAATCATCAGCTATCAACAGATTTGTTTAGTCTTTACCAAGAGCCGTTTACTTTTGGACTAGCTAGTTCTTTTAGTACAATCACAACCATGGTGAACTAATTCCCATATAAATGGTTCTTCCACAGCCTTTACCACAAGCCTTTTTCTTGTAGGCTAGCCAACTCTTCACTATTACAGATATGGTGAGTTGAAAACCATACAATTTTTAGTAAATTGTCAACTAAAAACGGATTTGATAATCACATCAGAGTCGTACCCTCATGATGAGTCAAACTCTTTCTTGTTTGTTAAACATGGTGATTTGATTACCATTTGTTGTATAATACAAGTACTAACACCATGTGTTCCTCTCAAAACATTTTGTTACTATCATCTTGTGCTTCAAAAAGTTTTAATCAAAAGACTTTACTGGTTTTATGCAGCAAGCAGTACTTTGATAAAGTACTGTTTGTCTGGCAGTACTTTGAATAAAGTACTTATTATTCAAAAGATTTATACAATAAAAACCATACCAGTAATCATGCATCATCATCTGAAGTAGTCCATTTGATAAACAACTCAATCACTATAAGTGCTACTTCATTCTCAGCTTCAACTTCCATACCATGATCTAGCATTCTGATCATGAGATCTTTTCTAAGAGGATATCTCCTTTCTGCTAGCATGTGAATCATGGTCCCATCTTTTAGCTCCAATGAATGCACTCCAGATGATTCAAAAAATCTCCATCTTGTAATCTCTCAATTCTCTTGATTATTCCAGAGAGCATCATTACTTGTTTCATTTGTTTCCCAGATGGTTGTAAGATCACCCAGCAAGATCAATCCCACTCCTTTTGGCATTGTGTTCTCAAAATAAACTTGTACATGTTGATATAAATGATATAGATCTTCTCTGTCTATCATATGCAATATATCCCACAACAGGTTGAATAATCTGAAACTTTCATCTTCTCTATGAAATATGAGATAATCTCCTTCAGATGATTCTACAACAGAAATGTCTTCAACTAGTTCTTCTCTGTCTATCATATGCAATATGTTGTTAATGACTTTGTCTTTCAGCAGTACCTTGATGAGCAATGTCTTCAACTAGTTCTGTATCTTCATAATGCATCATCTGATCTTTTTGTTCATGAGATTTAGCCTCTACATTCAGATTCTCATCCAAATTCCTCCCCAATGTGAATGAAGAGTGCTGTCTATGCTTCTTTCTCATAGACTTAGATGCCTTCTTATATGTCTAGACACTCCTTCTTTGTTGCTTTACCCACAATCTGTGATGCTTAACCAGTGGCCAAACAAACCTCTACAATCTTCTGAACTTATCTTGCAACCTTTTTAACTGATCAGCTTGAGTAGTAACCACCTTCTTCAGCCTTCTAAACTCTCTAGTTAGAGCATAAGTATCCATCTCTCCCTCATCTCCTCTAGATGTTTGAGACCCATCTGTAGAAGTATAATCATTGGGAGATTGTGGTGGATTCACATCTTGCTCTAAATCAGGATGACCAGTACCTAGCAGGGAAGCAGTATGTTGAGAAGTACTTTATCTTGAAACAGAACCTTGCAAAGAAACATGTCTTTCCTTTGAAGCAGAAACTGACAAAGAAGTAGTCCTTCACTTGAAGCAATAGGTTGAGGTGATGCATGAGATGGTGTTGGAGTATGTGCTGAATTAGAATGCTCAGAATGATCAGATTCACTAGATGCATCAGCTTGATCTCTAATAGCTTGAGCTACCTCCAATATATGATCAGTCAAAGGTGTATTGCGCCCAGAAAACTTAACACTCTTGTTAGCCATAAAAGTAAACACCTTTGTAGAAAGTGCAACAGAGGGTAAAAAATTTTGAGGTTTAGGTAGACCCTCAAGCTGTTTGTTCAAGAATACTTGAATAAATCTAGGGTACATCAAGAATGGTGAACCATTATTGATATGAGTAAGCATACCATCCAGAATCATATTTGAAAAATTAAAAGGTTGATTGGTAGCTAAGCCCACTAATGCTAAAGCAATGTATTGACCAAACTTATCCCAAGCAGTACTTTTTGGACTCAAGCAATGAAGTAAAACATGAACAAGGTACTTCCAATGAGGGCTAAACAAAGGTTTCTGAAAAGTAAGTTTAGTAAGAGCACCTTCATACCCTATGACTCTGAGTGTGTCCCAAAGTACTTGTCTATCAAAAAGAATAGTACCTTCTTCATCATTAGACAGTAAGTCCTCTCTGATTGTAGCCTCAGTTATACGAATTTGCCTTCCAGCAACCATAGCTTGAATAAAAGCTTCATCTTCTTCCAATCCAGATGTAGCAGTAGCCCGGAATTCTTGAATCCACGGTCCAATGATGTCAGGATTGACCAAAAGAGCATAGTTAATTGAAGACCCTGTGAGGAAATCAATGATGCCATGAAAATCAACATTCAATTGTGTCTTGTCCAAATTAGCGATTATGTTGTTCTTGTTGACAGTTGGACGATTAGCCATTGATTGGTTTTGGAAGAAATATGTGCGTTGGTGATTAATTTGTTTGAAGTTTGAATATCTGGAAAGGAATAACGATGAGAGTAAAAATATATGGAAGAGATAATCACAAAAATGGATAATATTCAAAAAATCGCGGCCCAATAAATGCTTTTACCGTTATTATTGGCATTTATCTCTTCCGTAAATTAGTTATCCCATATTTTTTATCGTTGGAACAGTACCCTGACAAAACAGTACTTTCCACTAAGTACTAGGCAGTACTTTCAAACCAATACTAAGCAGTACTTTGCCCAAAAGTATTTTCCACCCTTTGTGGACTAAAATATGTTGCCTCCCCTCAAACAAAGAATAGGTACTAATGCCTCCCCTCAAATATAGCTTAATAATTAATCATACCAATACTCACCACTAAATGGTTGAATCTTGAAACATCAAATCCCTTTGTGAGTAAATTAGCTATATTATCATCTGTGTAGACTTTAACCACATTAATATGCATGTGCTCATAGCAATCTCGAATAAAATGATGCCTAATTTGAATGTGCTTGGTCTTGGAATGATAAACAGGATTCTTCACAATACAAATTGTACTCTCATTGTCAATGTTGATAGGAGTATTCTTGAAATTGAATCCATAATCCAAGAGTTGATTCTACAACCAAAGTACTTGTCCACAACAACTTGCAGCTGCAACATATTCTGCTTTAGTGGATGATGTTGCTATAATTGTTTGTTTCTTACATTGCCATGAGACTAATCTCCTTTCAAGATATTGACATCCTCCAGTGGTTAATCTTTTATCATAATTGTCCCCTGCATAATCACTGTCTGAAAAAGCTTCCAAGTGAAAAGGTGACTCCCTAGGATACCACAACCCTAATTTAGGTTGATGCTTGAGATACCTAAAAATCCTCTTGACTGCATTCATATGAGAAACTTTAGGTGAGACCTGATATCTTGCACATAAGCATACAGCAAAAGTGATGTCAGGTCTAGATGCAGTTAAGTACATAAGACAACCAATCATAGATCCGTAAAGCTTAACATCCACATCATCTCCATCTTCATCCTTTCCTAATGGTTTATTAGCATCAATAGGTGTGGATGCTGGCTTGACAGTGGTGAAGTTAAACTGTTTAAGAATGTTTGTGACATACTTATCTTGACTTATGAAGATTCCACTACTGGATTGTTTAACTTGAAGCCCTAAGAAGAAAGTTAATTCACCCATGGAACTCATTTGAAACTCTTGTTTCATGAGCTCTTCAAATTCTTTCACCATTGACTGTTTTGTGGCTCCAAACATGATGTCATCCGCATAAACTTGAACAAGCATAATATCCTTTTTGTCTCTTTTGATAAACAAAGTCTTATCAATTGCAGCTCTCCTGTAACCATGTTGCAATAGAAAAGTGGAGAGTCTCACATACCAAGCTCTAGGAGCTTGATGAAGACCATACTGATCCTTAATAACTTTGTAGACTTTGTTTAGATGTGCAGGATCTTCAAAACCAGGAGGTTGTTTAACATAGACTTCCTCTGTAATTGTGCCATAAAGAAAGGCACTCTTGACATCCATTTGATAAATAGGAAAGCCCATATATGATACAAAAGCCAGAAACAACCTTATAGCTTCTATCCTTGCCACAAGAGCAAATACTTCATCATAGTCCACTCCTTCTTCTTGTCTGTATCCTTGTGCAACCAATCTTGCTTTGTTCTTGATGACATTCCCTCTTTCATCTCTCTTGATTCTGAAAACCCATTTTGTACCAATTAATCTTTTTCCATCTGGCAAATCACATAACGCCCAAACCTCTTGAAGTTTAAATTGTAAAAGTTCTTCTTGCATGGCTTCAACCCAACTCTCTTCAGCCAATGCTTGAGATACCTTCTTAGGTTCTACTTGAGATAGAAAGCAAGCAAATAGGCACAATTGTTGATCCTTATGATTTACCTTGTTTTGTTTATAGATAAAGCTAAGTAAATCATTATGTTGCTTAGAGAGATTTTTAGCTTTTGTTCTTGTGAGCACTCCTGAAGTGGAAGGTCCAATGATTTTACTAGTAGGATGATCTTTATGAATTCTTAATGTAGGAGTTGGTGGAACTTCAAGATCATCCTCTAAATTTGTGAGATCAGGATCTTCATTGGAATTTGAGAAAATGCCTTCCTTAGGAAGCTCATCATCAATGTCTTGTAAATTAGGCATGTTTGGATCATTTAAATCATTAGTGTTGATCCAATTTGATGTGTCTAAGACATTTGAAGCACTTTCAACTTGTTCAGCAGTACTTTGATGCAAAGTACTGTCACAGTTATATGTGACTTTAGCCTTTTTCTTTTCTGCCTCATAAGCTCTCCTTTAATCATCTTCATAGGATCTTGCAATGGTTTCTTGAAAAAGCATCCTATTAAGTTCATCTTGAATAGCTTGATCTTCATCAGAAACTATGGTAGTTGGTTGAACAATACTTTGAGGTTCAACAGTACTTTGTGGTTCAACAGTACTTTTCTTCTTTGGTTCTCCATCAGGAACATCATCAGCTCTAATATTGACTCCATGAACAATGTACTGCAACTCTTCTTCATTATGAACACCTTGATTTTCTTCTCTGACAGGCACATAGTTCATAGAAGAAGCCAGAATATCAAGATCAAACATCCAATCAGGACCTTTGCCTTTTTGACTTTCTTAATCTTCAAGAAACTCAACATGAAGACATTCTTGAACCTGTTGTACACTCTAAATCCTTTGCTATTGGTACAGTAACCCAATAGAATCATCTGACTTGCCATCAAATTTTCCCAGAGAATCAATAGTATTAAGAATAGTCAGAGGACAGCTAAAAGGTTTCATAAATTTAATGTTTGGTTTCTTTCCCATAAGCAACTCATAAGGTGTCTTCATCTGATGTTTAGTGACAGATACTCTATTTAACACATAGCAAGCAGCACTTACAGCTTCAGCCCAAAACTGAATAGGTAATAAAGAATCTGCAAGCATTGTTCTAGCTGCTTCCTTTCTGCAACTCCATTCTACTGTGGAGTTCTAGCAATGCTAAACTCCCTCTTTATTCCTTTCTTAGCACAAAACTCATCCATAAGATGATTCTTGAATTCAGTCCCATTATCACATATAATGGATGTTACTTTGAGTCTCAACTAATTTTCAAGGGCTATTATAAGATCATGAATAGCATCAAAGGTTTCATCTTTAAATCCCAAGAAAAAGACCCAACTAAATCTGCTACAATCATCTGTTATAACTAAGCAGTATTTCTTCTTATTTATGCTAGCCACTGAAACAGGTCCAAAAAAATCCATGTGCAACAACTCCAAAGGTTCTCTAATGGTTCTGTTGATACAAAAGTTGGGCGTTCCTTGTTTGGGCTCCTGCTCTCGTACCAATTAGCTCTTAATGCTTGAAACCTGCGCACTAAGAAAGTAAACAAACATCGTTAGGCTTATCGTGGGATTGTCTCCCACGATTATCCTCCGGCGTGAGATTAAGTAATCGGTTTAGGGTATATTGAAGAGTTAGGGTTTGTAAATCGTACCTTTAAGGGGAATTATGTCATTTGTTGATATAAATAATTGACTAAAAACATTATTCATATCTTCCGATATCTCTATGTTTTGATAATCACAAAACTTAAACTAATCAAACCAAAGATCATGACGTAAACACGTATTTAGTAATAAATAATCACTTTCACCAACTAATCACTTAAGGTATGAATAAACAAAGTGCTTAGTGCAATTTATGATCAAAGGGGTATTTAATTAACTAATACAAAGTTTATTTATTTATATAATCTTATTATATATTTTTGAAAAACACTTTTGGTAATAAGGAAAAATGTTTTAATCATACTAAATATATGATTTCAAATATTTAACCAAAATCAGTTAGTTTTTCACCAAATAAACTTTCCCCACTAAAAGACAAAGTTTCTGGCCGTTTCAGCTGGGCGGCCCCCTTAATTATAAAGGGCGGTCCCCTTAATTTTAAGGGGACCGGCCATGATTTAAGGGGACCGGCCACGCTCCTCTGTCAGAAACTTTTGCCTATAAATACCACCTTAAACCTGGATTTTTTCCTCACCTTTTTGCACTAAAACTTTCTGTTCTAGATCTTCATTTCAATCCCAAAAATCCTTTGATCATTCATTTCATAAGCCTTTGTTTCCAAGTGATCCAAAGCCTCATTCTTTCAAGTGCAAAGAGAAGAATACTTCTATTAGAAGTATTACAACTTAGTATCATCTTGCTATCTAAGTTGTTTATTTATAATTTGTTGTTAATCCTTTATACTTTGGTGAATAAGGTGTATGTATTAGTAATCTAGATTTAGTTGAAGAATCTAGAATTGTTGTAAGTGTGAAGTGTGACTTGAAGTGAAGAAGAAGGGTTAGATAGTAGTGGTGATAGGAGATTGTAGCAATAGGAGCTTGTAGTGAAGAAATTAAGGATCTCTAGTGGAGAAGACTAGAAGACATTTGTAGATTGAAGTTGTGAAGACATTAGTGGCTTGAAGGTGTCAAGACATTAGTGCATTGAAGTTGTGAAGACATTAGTGGCTTGAAGGTGTCAAGTCATTAGTGCATTGAAGGTGTGAAGACATTAGTGGCTTGAAGGTGTCAAGACACTAGTGCATTGAAGTTGCAAAGATATTAGTGACTTGAAGGTGTCAAGACATTGGTACTTTGAAGGTGTGAAGAGAATAGAAGATTGGTGTATAGAAGATTGGTGTGTAGAAGATTGGTGTGAAGAAAATAGTAGATTGGTATGAAGATTGTTGTGTAGATTGGTGTGTAGATTGGTGTGTAGATTGGTGTGAAGATTGGTGTGTAAATTGGTGTGTATATTGGTGTGTACGGTTTTCTCCGCCATAAAGGAGGTCTTTGATCTAGTGAAGAAAACTCTCGAGTAGGTGACTCGGGGAGTGGAGTAGGGCAAGGAAGGTGTCCTTGTAGCCGAACCACTATAAATCCTTTGTGTCTTGGTTTGATCTTTCCATCTCTCACTCTTTGATTTATTACTTACTTGCATTTCACACATAGTCGTAATTGATAGTATTGTGCATATGATTGATTTCACATAAAGATCAAACTAAAATCCATTCATAAAACTAATCTTACAAAAACCAACCTAGTACATATAATTATATCTATACACTACTATACATATATATGCTTACATAAAATATATGAAATTGTATATTCTTTTCAAACACTATACATAAGCATTGTATATATAAAACCTTTAATAAATCTTGTATTTATACTTTTGTAGTTAAGTGTTTTGAAATTGTACATTATACATAAGTAGTATTTATACAAAATCATAAATTAAATAGTTTATATATTTATGCATTAAAGTGATTTGAAAGTTTCATCTTAGAAACTATCTTTTACAAATAAGCAAAACGAAAAAGACGTAAAACTATTCAACCCCCCTTCTAGTTTTCCACAATTGGTACCAGAGCCACGTCTAACAAGATTTTTAAAATATACTGTATTTTAAAACTTGTAACGATCTATGGAATTCGAAAAATATCTAGAAGGAGAATTTACGCAAAAACCACCATTATTTGAAAATGATCATTTTCTTGAATGGAAAAATAAATTTGAAAATTATGTGAAATCAATAGATCTTGATCTTTGGCATATTATTTCAATTGGTGATCTTAAACTAACCAAAATGGATTTTGAAAATCAATATAATAATCTTCAAATAAAAATTGATAAAAATACTAAAGCTAAATTACTTATTTTCAAAACTCTACCAAATGTTGAATATGAAAGATTATTTCCTTGTAAAACGGCAAATGACATTTGGAAATGCCTTTTAAAGTTTCACCAAGAGAAATGTAAAATCAAAGATGATAAACTTGATATTGCACATGAAACTGTTACTCTAGAAAATTTAATAGATAAATATTTAGTTGAAATAAACACATGTACTACTAGTTCAAATGTGATCATTGAAGGTACTAATAATGAAGAACACATGTGTCAAATCCGAAGAAAGCATGTTAATAAATCATGGTGCAACAAGGACGATAAAGACGATGTAAATACGGAATACGTGAACATCCTAACAAATGTTAATACAAATAGTGATGACAAGGATTACATGCTCCAAGATCCAAGCAATGCTACAAACAAAATATGGAGCGACATGAACAATGGAGTTGATCACCGTATAGCAAGTGAAGAGTGTACAAGTACAAATAAGGTACAATTCAAAACCAAACATTTTTGCTATAATCAATTTACATTAGAATTTTCAAAAATGGAAAATAACTTCAAACACTTTTGCAACATTGACTCAAAAATTATTTTTAAAAATGAATCTTCAACATCCGCTGAAAATAACTTTGAAAAAGAAATAATTTTAGAAGACAAAATGTCTAGACTTGAAAGTAATATTGAAATTGATCTTGAATGTAAAAATTGTCAAGACTATAAACATGAAATTAAAATGGAAAAGGAAAAAGCTAAAATATTAGCAAAATTCGAAAATAGTTCTAAATCTTTAAAATATCTACTTAACATTCAAAAGTCATTTTATGATAAAACCGGATTAGGATATACGGCAGATGAGCATTTGACAAATACATCAAAACAAATAAAATTTGTTAAACCTAATGGAAAAATTTAGAACTATTATTATTTACATCCATTGATTATTTCTCTAGCCAAGAAAGTTATTGTTTGTTTGCTAAAACAAACAAATAATGAATTCTTGTACTTCTCGACGACATCCTCTTCATATGCATTTAAGTGCATCGGATGTTCGCTACTAATCAACTCGGACCCATGAGAATCTGGGTACCAAGCTCTCTGTCATGTGTAGGTAATTAACGATCAAAGGAACTACTACTTTTTGGATCGCTCTATTCGCTTTCCTTCATTTGATGACCATTGTCTTTATGGTGTGTTCGTTACTACCTCATGACGAAGGATTCTTGTTCTACCATTCTTAATCTGCACGACTTGTGATGATTGGTGCGACCGATAGTGTTTCTATGATCAAGTCTTCTTGATCCTTTTTGCATCAGGATATTACTTCGCTTCTTCAACTTGCTTTGGGGAAAACCTTCTTGACATTTTATATTGCTCTCATGACCACTCTTAAAGAAGAGCTGGACCTGAGGTAAGTTTTCTTTTCAAAAACTTGCCTACATTACATTAAGATAGAGTATGCTTCAATTAGTATATTAATATGTTTTAATTTGCAAGTTGCTATGCTTTTAGATCATGAATACCAATATATGCATACATAACATTAGGATAATTAACCCTCTTATTTCTATGTCTATTATCATTTGCTTTAGTTTTCATCTATATTGATAATCTTCTATGATCTAGAATAGAATGCTTGACACTTGTGCTATATGATCTTACTAGTTGCATTAATAGATGTGTTATAATTAAGACTTGCTAGTGACTCAATATTACAATGTGTCTCGTATACATGCATATATACATATGTCTATATTGCATTCATTGATGAATTTCTTTGTCCTTTCCTATCTCATTGCATTTAGATGTTCAATGTCTACCATATCTCTCTCACATTTTTAGTTGCCATTAGAGATGATTACATGTGACAATGGGCTGAATCGATTCTCTTGAAATATATCTTTCACCTGAAATTTCTTGATTATCAAAATCAATATGTCATATTTAAAAAAAAAAAAAACTTCTCTCTTTGAGTTAAAACCCTTCGAATATCTATTTTATGCTTTTTCGAACAACATGCTTAATCATAAGCTATTATAACATTATTTTGATCTTTATCAAAGCAGAAACATTTTTTTTAAATCAAAACAAAATTTGTCCTAGTAGGATACAAACTTGAAAGTATTTCAAAACATTAAGCCAAGTATTAGTGAATCAAGAATACTTCATATTTGGTAATCTTCGATAGGTAAATTTAGGAACTCGATTTCTTCTAAAAGGAGAATGACTACTGGAGAATCTATTGACTAGAAATTCAATTTAACCTAACGGTTGAATTGCTTCTGTGTGAGAAGTTGGGTGTGTGTAACCCGTAAAAATGGTCGTGTTTAGCCTGAATTGAGCACCACTAGTAATAGTCTCATACTCATTCTCCAACTTGATTAAATTGCACTTCCTATATATACCTAACGCTAGTTTACTTTTGTGAACCTTGCTTCTCATTAGATTCTTTCGTTCCCAGATTTATGGCATTAAGTGAAAACTTACTTTCAAACATTGTTGAATAAAACTAAAAACATTTTATTTAAAACATTATTATTTTCTCACATATGTCATAAACTTATATGAAAATGACATCCACAATCTAATCAAATCATTTCATGAGAATCATGGTTTGCCCATATGGATCTTGTTTGTAACAAGTCTTGAAGTTCATATAATCATATCTTCCCACTTGTTTATCATAAGCAATCTTAAATTTGTTTGCACTAATCCTACTTACCATTATCTTCATATAGTTGCATACTTAACTAGTTTGCTTTATTCCTTCCTTAGTTACCAAACTTAATTGAAATATTAATAGATAACATGATTATTAGGAATTAATTGTTCACTCTAATCATTTCTATGATATTCTCTACATTCATGAATAGTATGCTCTATATAGCCTCAAGAGTTGAACTTACTTGAATCCAAATCCAAAAACACAACCTTTTTGAAAATTTTCTGCCAAAAACCCATTTCTGGCATTCTGGGAATCACCAGATGGGCGGCCCCCTTAAATTTAAGGGGACCGGCCTCCATTTAAGGGGACCGGCCATCTGATGGTCGGGGATACTGTTTTCTTTATCACTTTTTGACCCATTTCAACCTATACTTCCCAAAATTCACAAACATATTTTGTCCCATACTATCCCTCAAATTTTCCTTCCTAAACCACATTTCTCATACACTATAAATACTCTCCTCCCACCATTAATGCCATCACACCCAAACATGTCATCTTCCAACAACCAAAAACCAAAGATTTCAAGAACCGCAAGGATCTCCGTCAAACCCGTTTGGAGGAGGAAACTTGATTCTTGTCATAACCCTTGTGATGTTGTTTCAAGTCAACCAACAACTCAACCTCAAACCCACTCAAATGAGTCATCCCACAACCTATCTTCCACTAATACCCTCATTAATGCTTCCACTTTTTATGAGCATGCTCAATCCCAAAACAACAATCCCAACATCTCAATCAACACTTCACATATTGCTCATTCAACAAAGACATCATCCACTCATGAAGAACATCTTCCACCCATATCATGTTTTCATGATTACCCAAGCTCAAACATGTCTCCACCACCTAGAGTACCACCACCACTTCCTACTACCTCACATGCCACTCCCATGTTGCATGTTCAAACTTTCACCCAAGACAACTATCAAGCTCCACCACCATCACCTTCCTCCGAACACTTGAAGTTCGTTGAGGAGCTAAAAGAGGCACATGAGCTTAGTGCTCTTTTAGCATTACATTTTGCTCAACGCAATTTGGATCCACCACAATCAAGCTCACCATCATCACCACATAACAAAAACCAACTTGAGAAGCATGTTAACAATTGCCCTTGTTGCATCTTCCTTCAACAACAAACCATTGCTTTGAATGAGCACTTCACTTGGATTGAGTATCTTCTTACTAGATCTCAACAAACCCCATCACTTGAACAACATCACAACCCTCAACCAACAAACTCCACTTCAAATCCACCACCTCCAAGCTCTACAAACTCACCAACACCCATGGAACCAAGAGTTTACCTCCACTAAACCACCAAGCATTTGATATGCTTATGTTTTCTCATTTTCAAATAAAACTCCTCAACCATTTTGGGATTCAAGAAAGTTTGATGACACTTCTTGTTGGCACTATAGGATGTTCTATGTTATTTAGAATTCTATTTGTATTGCCTTTGTAACAATGATTATGGGTTGACATAATCATTTTTCTATTATTGAATGGTTTAATATATGTTTCTTATTCCCTTGTGCCATGATTATTACTTGTTAATATTATGCTATATGTATTTGCTTGTGCCATGCTTGTGCTTCTAATATTTTTCTTGCAAGAATTACTTTCTCGAAACCTTGGTGCCCTCAAACGAGGGGGAGCATACATCAAGGGGGAGTTTTCTACCCGTTTAAACTTCTCTCACGAAGCTTATTCAGCCTAACCTTTTTGATTCTACAAAAAGGGGGATAAGTGAATGTAAACTTACTAAATACTTGTCTAAATATTAATTTTTGGATTTAATAAGTTTAGGTTTTGTAATCATCAAAAAGGGGGAGATTGTTGATATAAATAATTGACTAAAAACATTATTCATATCTTCCGATATCTCTATGTTTTGATAATCACAAAACTTAAACTTATCAAACCAAAGATCATGACGTAAACACGTATTTAGTAATAAATAATCACTTTCACCAACTAATCACTTAAGGTATGAATAAACAAAGTGCTTAGTGCAATTTATGATCAAAGGGGTATTTAATTAACTAATACAAAGTTTATTTATTTATATAATCTTATTATATATTTTTGAAAAACACTTTTGGTAATAAGGAAAAATGTTTTAATCATACTAAATATATGATTTCAAATATTTAACCAAAATCAGTTAGTTTTCACCAAATAAACTTTCCCCACTAAAAGACAAAGTTTCTGGCCGTTTCAACTGGGCGGCCCCCTTAATTATAAAGGGCGGTCCCCTTAATTTTAAGGGGACCGGCCATGATTTAAGGGGACCGGCCATGCTCCTCTGTCAGAAACTTTTGCCTATAAATACCACCTTAAACCTGGATTTTTTCCTCACCTTTTTGCACTAAAACTTTCTGTTCTAGATCTTCATTTCAATCCCAAAAATCCTTTGATCATTCATTTCATAAGCCTTTGTTTCCAAGTGATCCAAAGCCTCATTCTTTCAAGTGCAAAGAGAAGAATACTTCTATTAGAAGTATTACAACTTAGTATCATCTTGCTATCTAAGTTGTTTATTTATAATTTGTTGTTAATCCTTTATACTTTGGTGAATAAGGTGTATGTATTAGTTATCTAGATTTAGTTGAAGAATCTAGAATTGTTGTAAGTGTGAAGTGTGACTTGAAGTGAAGAAGAAGGGTTAGATAGTAGTGGTGATAGGAGATTGTAGCAATAGGAGCTTGTAGTGAAGAAATTAAGGATCTCTAGTGGAGAAGACTAGAAGACATTTGTAGATTGAAGTTGTGAAGACATTAGTGGCTTGAAGGTGTCAAGACATTAGTGCATTGAAGTTGTGAAGACATTAGTGGCTTGAAGGTGTCAAGTCATTAGTGCATTGAAGGTGTGAAGACATTAGTGGCTTGAAGGTGTCAAGACACTAGTGCATTGAAGTTGCAAAGATATTAGTGACTTGAAGGTGTCAAGACATTGGTACTTTGAAGGTGTGAAGAGAATAGAAGATTGGTGTATAGAAGATTGGTGTGTAGAAGATTGGTGTGAAGAAAATAGTAGATTGGTATGAAGATTGTTGTGTAGATTGGTGTGTAGATTGGTGTGAAGATTGGTGTGTAAATTGGTGTGTATATTGGTGTGTACGGTTTTCTCCGCCATAAAGGAGGTCTTTGATCTAGTGAAGAAAACTCTCGAGTAGGTGACTCGGGGAGTGGAGTAGGGCAAGGAAGGTGTCCTTGTAGCCGAACCACTATAAATCCTTTGTGTCTCGGTTTGATCTTTCCATCTCTCACTCTTTGATTTATTACTTACTTGCATTTCACACATAGTCGTAATTGATAGTATTGTGCATATGATTGATTTCACATAAAGATCAAACTAAAATCCATTCATAAAACTAATCTTACAAAAACCAACCTAGTACATATAATTATATCTATACACTACTATACATATATATGCTTACATAAAATATATGAAATTGTATATTCTTTTCAAACACTATACATAAGCATTGTATATATAAAACCTTTAATAAATCTTGTATTTATACTTTTGTAGTTAAGTGTTTTGAAATTGTACATTATACATAAGTAGTATTTATACAAAATCATAAATTAAATAGTTTATATATTTATGCATTAAAGTGATTTGAAAGTTTCATCTTAGAAACTATCTTTTACAAATAAGCAAAACGAAAAAGACGTAAAACTATTCAACCCCCCCTTCTAGTTTTCCACATCATTCTTTATATAGGCACGAAATCCTTGTAGATTTCGTGTTCCTCACTCTTCGCACGCGTAGTGCTTATCCGGCCTATGGATCTTTATCCATAAATAGAAGATCCTTATCTAGGTCATAAATAGTTTGGTTGGGTTTGGGCTTTCGTGAGTCCAAACCATTAGTAGTATGGCCCAAATCATTGTCACGATAGCCCACTTATAGTGGACTTGGGCATTAGTAGTGTTTATCTTTTGGGATTAGTAGGCCCAAATATAGACTATACGTTATCATGTCCCCCCAGTCTAGTGTGCGCGGGTCGTAGCCACGGATGCTAGACTAGTGAGGGCAGTGGTAAGCGTGGCGGGAAGAACTTTAAATAATTACCGCCTAATATTTGGAACCATGTATCTAGTCCCAAAATATCTCAAAGATACCTTGGGAAACGGGGAGTATGTCCACGTATTTATCAGGAAGTGGGAAAAAGCGCTTGTACTTCCTTGCATTCTAGCCACACGATTAACGTTAGTGGGATCCAAGTGTCGTGCATCCGAGACAAGGGGAAACCCTATATAAGGGGCTCCTCATTTCACTGTTTTAACCACAGTGAAAAAAAGCATTTCTCCCTTAAAAAATCTTTCCTCCTCAAACTAATATCTTATAGAGGTAATTACACGTGCGCTCTTCTTAGTAAAAATGGTCAAACAGTTAGAAGAGTTCCACTCGGAAATGGACTAGGATGAACTACGTCAGTTCACCTCTGACTACTTTATCCCTCTTGCGGTGCATCTGGAAGTACCGGATACGAACGCATGTATAGCGGATTTCCCTGAGGGAAAGATAGGGGTGTACACACACTTCTTTGAATTTGCAAACCATATCCTGTTTTCTGAGCGACGTGCTTAATTTTTATCAGCTCCATATTTCTCAGCTGCACTGCATAGGTGCAACGAAAATAATAAATTTCGAAATAAATTGTCACTTACTTGCGATAAATCCCACTATCAACCTCTTCCGCGTGTTTTACCACACGTCGTGGTCGAACGGGTGGGTGACGTTTTCCAAACGTCCAGGGGATTATCAGTGTTATACTGAAAAGGTAGATGCCCTGAGGGGTTGGAGAGAGAGGTTCTTTTGGGTTGATAGCTGTGTATTTCCCACGCCCTCTGAGTTTTTTGCTCAAGGGGAGCTTCCAAGGGATGAGCGCCCGGACCCCGGTATGTACAGTGTGGAGGATGCGGAGGTTATTAATGATAACCGCATCCTAATAAATTCCTCTCCTGAGGAGTTCTTGGTGCATATGGGGATGAGCCGCAACTACTTCGGAGGAAGTGGTGCAGTGCCCACGTTTTTGGATGCAAGCGGCCGGGGTGGGTGCTCGTCCTTTCTTGTCCTTGCGATTATAATGTAAGCCTCTTTTTATACGATGATTGTATTCACTAACTTGTTCCTTTTTTTGTGTGTTTATATGTTGTGCAGAGATGGATCTGTTCGCTGTAGTGAAGCTGACGAAGCTGACGCAGGTAACTGTGGGCGTGCGCCCCTTGAGGGAGGGTGAGGTGCCTATTCTGGAGGCCATTGCTGGGTGTCTGCTGGAGCTTGCGCGGGAGGAGTCTTCTAGCGTGTCGCAGCCTTTGGTGAATGCGACCCCAGTCCAGACGGTGCCTGCGCAGGTGGTGGTGACACCTGAAATTGCGCGCGCTGAGTCGTCCACGAGTGCTGGGATTCTCAAAGTGGACACGGACTCTGAAGAGGAGCGTCAAGGTGTGAAGCGCAAGGCTGTGGTTGATGATGGTGAAGGGACCTCCAAGCGTAGGCGTCATATCATCAATGTGGATGAGTCCACAGACGAGGAGACATCATTGTCTCTTGCTGCGCATCAGAATGCTCAGACTTCTCCCTTTATGTAAGTAAGCTGAGTATTTACGGTTATACGTGTTTTTGCGCAGCACCATTCTCTAACTTTGATTATCTTTGTTTGTAGTGACGATGTTGCAGGGGGTGATGCAGCGTCCGTGGAGGGGTCAGTGCCACCTCAGGCGGCTCATACTCATGTGGAGGAGCCGGTGAGAGCTGATGAGGGGATGTCTGCGCAATAGCTGATGGAGGAGCTGGGGGCTGTTGCCGCGCGTCAGTCTGAGTTAGTTACTCAGCTGAAGGCGCGGTATGTTGGCAATGCATAACTTTTGAACCGTAACTCCGTTTTCGACGAATCAGTTGTCAAAACGACCGTGAGACCGAGAAGAAGGACACGTTGAATCATCTAAAGATCATTCAAGCCAAGCTTCGAGGCCCAAATCCACTCCGAACGGAAGTTATTGAGGTTTTAAGGTTTTAGATCAAATTTTTCACCATAAAAACCTGCATCAACTTACACTAAACACAACTCCTACTTCGTTGAATCGATCCAAATATCAACTTTATCAATCTACACTTCATCAATGGCTACTCAGCAAGATATTCATGCAGCCGGTGCGGAAAACCGACCTCCAATGCTTGAAAAAGGTGGATATCTCCCATGGACAAGCCGCATGCTTCGTTACATCAAAACAAAGCCTGATGGTAAATTAATGATCAGCTCCATTACAAATGGTCCATTCAAGCCAAGACAAGTTCAAATTGAAGGTAATCCAAATTCAACACCTCCTACCCAACCATTCGTGCGTGAACAAACAGAAGCAGATTACACAGAGGAAGACAAGAAGCAGATCGCCGCTGATGATATGGCAATGCATTTAATCCAACTTGGATTACCATGGGAGATCTTTGTTGCGGTCGACAGTTGTGAAACTGCTTATGCTATGTGGGAACGTGTTAGAAGGATATGTCATGGAACAGAGATTGGACAACAGGACGTTGAGAACAAACTTCTTACTGAATGGGAGAATTTCACATCCACTAAAGGTGAACAGATTGAATCCTACTACACAAGGTTTTGCACTTTGATGAATGAGTTAATCAGAAACAAGTTGACACCTCGAACAATTGCAACTAACATCAAATTCATCAATAACCTTCCAGAAGAATGGGGTCGTTATGTTACAATTGTCAATCAAACAAAGGATTTACATAAGGTGAACTATGATCAACTCTATGACTTTTTGAAGCAAAACCAAGCTGAGGCTAATGAAGTAAGGAAAGAAAGATTGGCAAAGAATCATGATCCTCTCGCATTAATTGCTACTACACCAACACCGCTACCAGTGAACACACAACAATCATCATCATCTTCCACTCACAACTACATGCAACCATCATACATTCAACAACCAACACCGGTCTACCAACAACAGTTCTACCCACAGCAACAACAATACGTTATTCCACAACAGCAATACCAACAATTCCAAGAACCAGAATTCACTGAAAATGATGAAGCTATTGCTGCACCCAAGCGTTTGCTTTTCTGTCAAAGGCATTCCAAGGACGCTATTCTACACCAACTAACAACAACCAAAGGATTTCATCGAACACTCGCAACAAGCAAATTGCTCAGCCGAGTTTCAATATGGGCAACGGAGGCCAAATGGTTGGAGTTTATGGGAATCAGCAAGGATATGCTACTGGAATTAACATGGGTGATGCGTGGGAATCGCACCTTGCTTTACCTCTCGAGGGATCTCGAGAAGCTTACAACCACCACCAGGCAGTGTACCTGATCGTTGTAGTATAGTATAGTGACAAGTACCGGGGGATTGATCGTTCAGCTTAGGAATAGTGTCGCTAGGATTAGAAAACCTAATTAATAGTTCTAGAGGTGAGGGATGATTATTTTTGTATTTTTATATTTTTATGAAAGCAAGTAAAATCTCGGGTTTTGGAAGAGTGGGCAGAATTAGTTGCTATTCAACTAACCCAAAGCTATTAAAATAATGAAAATGAAATTAAACTAAATTATACTAAGGTTGTGAGCAGTGGTTGGAGAAATTGTGTTTACTTAGACTTCACTACTCCCTAGATATCTTTTACATGTTAATTACTTGTTACACTTGTATGAATGACGGATTGTATTCCTTAATACCATTCGTGGGGTGGCATACATAACTCCCCAACTCTATGAGCTCTTATCTCCTCCTACACCATGACCCAGCACAACTATAGGGATTGTAAACAGTGGCTCATGCATTAAACACAACCAATAAAGACCTAGTACGCCTCGGTTCATGTTTCTTAAGACGTTCAAGCATGTTACCATTTGGAGATCTGCCAGTTTTCTTAAGCCTAACATATAAATCATTCATTCAAAACAAGAATAGACAAGTAATCAACACATAATCAACATCTAGGTTTCATTAGATCTAAGCAAACACAAAAGAGATCTAGCCTAGCATAATGGAATTGAGACAAGAACAAGATATAAACAACCAACACATAGACATATTGATTGAATTGAAAGTACACTTATCTCAATTACAATGCAAGGTCTCAAGGGTTTGGAACCCTTGAAAAACCTGTAAAAGAGGCACCAAAATCGTCTTTAGGGTTTCACCAAAACTTCTCCTCTTTTTATGAAAAAACTAGAAAACTATATATAGGAAAAACAGGCTGACGGCGTCAAGAGTTACTTGTGACGCCGTCACCTCGCCGCCATATACTTCCTCGGACGGCCTTGATCCACTTATGACGGCCTATGTGACGCCGTCACCACCCACGGTATATTATTTTTGCCACTTTGACGCCGTCACGAATCCTTCTGACGCCATCACCACCTTCGGTGTTTAATTCCTCATGTTTGACGCCGTCAAGATGGTGGTCTTGACGCCGTCACCTTGTATTTTCAGCATGGAAATTTGGTACTTAGCCGTTTTCTTCACTTTTATGCTCCAAAAACGTCCAAAATAGCTTCTTTTCCAGAATTCACTCTCCAAACGCCTAAAATCACAAAAGGAACGATTTAGGGCAATATTTGATCAAATAAAGTCGGATTCGGGCTTAAATGACCCCCTAAAAACGGATCATTTTTCGCCTCATCAATGGGGAATCAGAATATGCTAAATGTAGGGAATCAGAATGCAGGAAATCAGTATGGTCAGTATGCAGGGAATCAGATGGGTCATTTTGTTGGAAATCAGAGGGGTCAGAATGTTGGTAATCAGGCAATGGGTAATCAGAATAGAAATGTTGCAGCTCCAGTAGTTGGGAATTTGTGAAATGTGAATCAGGGTAATCCGGTAAAGTGTTTCAACTGTCAGGGTGTAGGTCATATGGCAAGGAACTGTCCTACTAAGCCGAACAAGAAAGATCTAGAGTACTTGCAGAAAGCAGTGATGTTGGCACAAAAGGTTCAGGCAGGGTTTCAGTTGAACGCAGAGGAGAATGATTTTATGGCTCTTATGGATGACATGGAAGATAGAGAAGATATCGATGCGAACTGCATATTCATGGCGAATCTTCAGGAAGCTAAGTATGACACAAATTCTGACACACTTCCTGTTTATGACACCAATGCACCATCTGAGGTATCAAACTTCAACACATGTCACAATAATGATATATTTGATATGTCTCCTCATGAGGAACACCATTCTGAGAAGCTAGCACCCACTTATGATACATACCTGGACACGCCAAGTAGTAGCGATACTCCTTCAGCAACTCCAGATGTGAATCATAATGGAGGCTTCGTTTCACAGCATGCTGAGAATGATGAGGAAACACGTGCTTTGTTTGAATCATTATTGAATAATTGTCGTATTGAAATTGAGAATGTGCAAAAGGTCAATCGCGATGTTAAGGCCGCGAATGTTAAATTGACCGCTGAGCTTGAGAGTTACAAAGAAAACGTTAAAGCTTTTGAATTTCATAACAAAAAATTGTCTGAACTAGAAACTGGTTATCAAAATTCCGTTTCAAGGGAAAAACAATTGCAACTCAAGTTTGATACACTTGATGTTAATTCCTTCAAAAAGATAAAATCTTTAAACGCGAAAATTTCTGATTTACAAAACCAACTTTCTAAACAAAAATCAGCTTATACCAATCTTGAAAAAGAAAGGGACGAGCTGAAAAAGGACTTTGCAAAGAAAGAAGATAAACTTTTGGCCGAAATCGTAGAGTCAGAACACATGATTGCACATTTAGAAGAATTAGTGGTTAAGCCGGGTCAGTCAAGTCAAACAATGAAAATGATTTCAAATCAAACTAATCCGATTTACCATACGAAACATAAAGTGGCTCTTGGTAACAACACCCCCAGTAATCTCAAGAAAGCTCAGCAAGAACAGAATGTTTTGTATAATTGTAATGTGATTTACACCAAACATGATCCTCCTGTCGTTCGGGATTCTGTGCAAACGATAGAACATGTCGAAGAGAGCATAAATAAAATAAAACAAAAGGATTTGAAACCCATTGATTACAACAAATTGAACAAACTTTCGGGAATTACTTTTGTTCCACAAAAAGAACCATCTGTGTTTTCCATAAAATGACCATTCTCAAAAATGTTTTCTAAGAAAGTAATTGTTTCAAAATCTCTTTCAAAAATGGAACAAATGTCTTCTAACAACACTTTTAATACAAGTGTGGCTAGAGACATTCTGGATGACGTTAAAAAGAGAATTCAAGAACTTCAAAATATTGTTGCTTCTAAAACTACAATCAATATTAACAACTGGCATTCCAGTTTTCATATTGAGCAGAAAAAAGTTTTTGAAAACGAAATTACTATCCCACTGAATAACATCAGTGCGAGGGAATTAACATGGGTGATGCGTGGGAATCAGCAAGGATATGCTACTGGAATTAACATGGGTGATGCGTGGGAATCGCACCTTGCTTTACCTCTCGAGGGATCTCGAGAAGCTTACAACCACCACCAGGCAGTGTACCTGATCGTTGTAGTATAGTATAGTGACAAGTACCGGGGGATTGATCGTTCAGCTTAGGAATAGTGTCGCTAGGATTAGAAAACCTAATTAATAGTTCTAGAGGTGAGGGATGATTTTTTTTGTATTTTTATATTTTTATGAAAGCAAGTAAAATCTCGGGTTTTGGAAGAGTGGGCGGAATTAGTTGCTATTCAACTAACCCAAAGCTATTAAAATAATGAAAATGAAATTAAACTAAATTATACTAAGGTTGTGAGCAGTGGTTGGAGAAATTGTGTTTACTTAGACTTCACTACTCCCTAGATATCTTTTACATGTTAATTACTTGTTACACTTGTATGAATGACGGATTGTATTCCTTAATACCATTCGTGGGGTGGCATACATAACTCCCCAACTCTATGAGCTCTTATCTCCTCCTACACCATGACCCAGCACAAATATAGGGATTGTAAACAGTGGCTCATGCATTAAATACAACCAATAAAGACCTAGTACGCCTCGGTTCATGTTTCTTAAGACGTTCAAGCATGTTACCATTTGGAGATCTGCCAGTTTTCTTAAGCCTAACATATAAATCATTCATTCAAAACAAGAATAGACAAGTAATCAACACATAATCAACATCTAGGTTTCATTAGATCTAAGCAAACACAAAAGAGATCTAGCCTAGCATAATGGAATTGAGACAAGAACAAGATATAAACAACCAACACATAGACATATTGATTGAATTGAAAGTACACTTATCTCAATTACAATACAAGGTCTCAAGGGTTTGGAACCCTTGAAAAACCTTTAAAAGAGGCACCAAAATCGTCTTTAGGGTTTCTCCAAGACTTCTCCTCTTTTTATGAAAAAACTAGAAAACTATATATAGGAAAAACAGGCTGACGGCGTCAAGAGTTACTTGTGACGCCGTCACCTCGCCGCCATATACTTCCTCGGACGGCCTTGATCCACTTATGACGGCCTATGTGACGCCGTCACCGCCCACGGTATATTATTTTTGCCACTTTGACGCCGTCACGAATCCTTCTGACGCCGTCACCACCTTCGGTGTTTAATTCCTCATGTTTGACGCCGTCAAGATGGTGGTCTTGACGCCGTCACCTTGTATTTTCAGCATGGAAATTTGGTACTTAGCCGTTTTCTTCACTTTTATGCTCCAAAAACGTCCAAAATAGCTTCTTTTCCAGAATTCACTCTCCAAACACCTAAAATCACAAAAGGAACGATTTAGGGCAATATTTGATCAAATAAAGTCGGATTCGGGCTTAAATGACCCCCTAAAAACGGATCATTTTTCGCCTCATCATATACCCTTACACTTGAGATTTGCTTGTCCTCAAGCAAATGAGCTTTTATTCTACTCAAAAGACAAGTTAGGGGTCATTTAACACTAATATAAAAGTAATTACAACAAATAATCATTCCACTAAAGACCAATAGACAAGCACGGAGGTCATACACAAGCACCTCACAAATAGTGTTTAGATACTCACATCTCTCGGGTGTAATAAAGTAATATAACATTATGGAAATGGAAGATATCTCTCACTACCTGTCATAGCAAAATAGATTACCATAGGCTTGGGAAAGGATCAAACCTCCACCACATGGCGTAAGCACCTAGGATAAACTATCAAAGAGGTCTTTTAAAGGGTTATAACGTTAGGTGTAGGGATATGAATTACACGGTTTTGTTGGATAAAGGAAGTTTTACTGGTGGCGAGTTAACAATCTCGGTTAATTACATGTACAAGATGGCGTTACTAAGCCAAGACTAGACTCGACTTAAGCTAATAAAATAAAAAAAAAATAACAAAAACATAAAATAAACATAGAATGAAAACGGGATGGTAGTCCGTATGTTTTTTCTCTTTTTCTTTTCTTTTTTTTTTTTTTTTTTTTTTTTTTTTTTTTTTTTTTTGCATACACTCTTACCCTACCATCCGAAATAATTCATCATAGGGGATGAGAGTTCCCCTTACACTTGAATCTTTACATACTTTACATTAAACTATTCTAGTGACTCGAATTAAGAAAATTAAAACACTTGGAGCACTTTTAAGATTAACGCACGTATGGGGGTAATAAGTGATGTTCTTCCCCATTACTCCATAAATTAAGTACTTACCCATGAGTCCCAATCGTCCCAAAACAATATGTACAAGGATATGACTCGACTTAGCAACCATGTAATCAATTAGAAAGTTAACTTAGGGTTTAACAAATAACAATAATGCACTAAAAATGAGCGCATACACGTGTAACAATTCGCAATTTCAGGTTAACTTTTATTCCCGAAAATTTCACTATTCACTTTTTACTATTCACTTTTACTATTCACTTTTTACTATTCATCTCAGAAATTTTTATTTCATATTCTCGTAAGTTAAACTATTTTAACGATAATCCGAGAGTTTGACGCTCGTCGGATCATTTCTGCAAAAATCACAAAGCCGTGTCCGAGATTTACTTTTAGGTTTAAACGTCCTTCCAGCATCCCGATATATCCATAAAACATTATAAACAATAGAAATATGATTTTCTCTCATTTTATGACAATTCCAAAAGTTTCGGAATTTTACGTTTTTCAGTTCAGCATTTTACGCGAATTGCGCGTTTTAGACCCGTGTTTCCAGTTTTTAGCAGGGTTTTCGCACCCGATAGAACCTACCACTCATTTTATATTTTATTATGGACTATATTGACTTGTTTAACCATATTTATAAGTTTCATATTTTTAGGATACCCGGTTTTACGTTTCGTGGCCTAAAAACTTACGGTTAGCAATTTACGGAGTCAAAACTAGCTACATACTTAGGATATTATCATCCAAAGACCATGACTACTCATCTAGTCACCCTTATCATGTATAAACCGACTTAGGGGGGTAGGAGTCACCATTTTGTGGCTTGATCTTGACCATTGATCTCTAGGATGTTTACAAGTGTCTAAATTAACCATAGTTACATTCTAAACCAATATATAGTTAACTATTTTTCTCATCCTATAAATAGCCAACTAATAACACATAGAAAACTTGCACCACACCTTCTTATAACCTTTAAGTCCTAAAACCTAAGGCACTTTTCTTATATTTTGTAAGAAAGTTAACTAGTTTTTGAAAGAAAACTAGTGTTTGATCTTCAATCTTGGAAATTTTCTAAGAAAAGTTGTTATAACTTTAAAGTCTCCAAAAAGACGTCGTTATAATCTTCAAATAGCTTTGGACTTCAAGAAGGCGTCGTTATAATCTTCAAATAACCTCGGGTTATCATAGGTTGCAAAGGAGGAAAGCTTGTTCAAACAAAGTCCTAGTTCTTGTCCTAGTTTCCCTTTTTCATTAAGGCCAAAAGTTGTAAGCAAACCCTTATACACTTTCTTGCTCAATATCATTTCATGCTTATTATGTTTCTTTCATGCTATATATGGTCTTTGTATTGTGTTCATGATGTTTAAAAATGGATAAAATAAGTATTGGTATACATATGTTAACTTATGACAAGTAAACAAGCAAACTAGTGATTTTTATGGAGAACCACGACCACAATAGTATAACTTTGATATTTGACACTTAATTATTGTTAAAGAGGACTTAACAAGGAAAACATAGCAATTTGAATCACCCAAAACGAGTACACGAGTCAAAAGTTATGACCATTTGAAGTTAGCGAAACCAAAACGGCAAAACTGCCTAAATAGCATTCTGATCAAATTATGATTTTAAAAGTCCCACTTCTGGTCCGATTCATCAAAAAGTTAAAACACGAAAGTTGTCCGGAACGACGTTTTCGTTCAGGATTAAAGAAGCTCGAGACCTGAAAATGCTTTCTGAGTGATAAATTTCTTCAAATTCTTAACAGCCCATTTTTAGACCAAAGTTACTATATAATCATTATAATTAGATGAGACCAAGAGGTCTAATGACCTAAAGCCAAGACCACAACCATGGCTAAAGCCAAGGTTGAGTCTCAAGACCATGGTAACGATGACCAAGGTCACGGAAAAGCCACGGCTAAAGACCATATAACTTTTAAAGATCAAAAAGCCTATATATATATATGTTATCAAATACTACAATAGTAGGGAGCCTCATGTGAGGAGTTCATTGAGTAAGCCGTCGAGACGAGTTGTGGATTTACGAGTTAAAGTGTCCTGGCTCCTCGAACGTTTACTCCATGACTTCTGAATTATGTCGGCCCGAATGATAGTAAGAGATATACAACCTATACATGTTTCATAAGCCATTTATATTTCAAAGACTTACACTATATACTAAGTACTACATCATGAACATTATGCAAGACATATATTGGCAATTCGTCGTATTCTTAGACGTTACTCCAAACCTAAGTCGCAACGTTCTATTATAGGCTGCTCTTAGAGACTTTCGCGATTCGACTACCACTTTCATTTCTCATTACATAAGCTTAAGGTGAGTCATAGCCCCTACTCTTTTCGTACTTGTTTTAAACTCTTGGGGGGGGATACATGCTCAACTACTTGCTTACTTGTACAAATACTCAAAACGTTTATACGTGACTGTGTTATACTTGATTGTCTTATACTTGATGGCATTATACTTGATCTAATACATACATGACTGTCTTTTATCTTTGGGAAGTGGCTCCCAGTTGTCTTTGGGAATTGGCTCCCAGTTGTCTTTGGGAATTGGCTCCCAGTTGTCTTTGGGAATTGACTCCCAGTTGTCTTTGATACATCCTAACATTTGCGAATGTTTGGATACATCATAAAAGTGAGGTCTTCGGAGATGAAGTAGAGACTCACTACTAATTGCTTAATTGTCTTGATGAACTTATACATGTCTTTATTATACTATATTGTAGCAGTGGGTTGTGAACACACAGGTTACAAGTCTCTTATGGCGGGACTTGTAACTGAGTGGATTCACGATGCCTTTGCTGTGTGATCATTCTTTAAGGCTTTTTCAACTGTTTTAAGACAAACTCTATGAACTCACCAACCATTGTGTTGACACTTTAGCATGTTATCTCAGGTTAGTAAGGCGATAGCTAGTGCGTGGAACTTAGAGTCAAGCTGCATATTCTGAAGACTTACGCTTTTATCATTTACCATTCAAAACATTTGTATACATTTATGTATCATACTTTGGAATCTCATGTTTGTAACTTTGAATTCATTAATCGAATGGTAACTTTTCAAAACGTCTCATTTAGAGTTCGTTTTCTATAACTTGTACTTTGTATTATGAAGTAGCACCCCTGTGACACAGTCTTCCGCTGCGGTATTTTGGGGGTGTTACAGATTGGTACCAGAGCCTTGGTTATAGAGAACTAGGTTGCATTTAGTGCCTAGACTATAACTGCTATATACGTTGGGACCTTCCTCTTTATTTGCCTTACACACAATACATACACATGTGCTTTTTGGTTAGACGTTTGCTTAGTTCCACGCTGTTAGATGATGTGACTTTAGTATTATAAGGAGCCCCAGAGATTCGTCGAGTCATTAAAAACATGGAGCTCAGTAATAACTAATTAGTTAACTTGATCTTGTGACAGTTCTTGTTTGATGAGACACAAGATTTGAGTTAAATAATATTATTGCTTAGCTTTAGGGATTTGATGACTTGATTATCTTACTATCGGCCTCAGAAGGCGGATTTTGTGTCGGAAATTCTTAAGTAGGATGATTTAGAATCTCCTTATTTAAATGGATTGGGACGCCTCTTCAGTTAAATAAAGAAATTGTAAATCACCGAACCATAAGTTTATGAGACCTTACTTGCATAAATTTGGACGCTTCTTTATGTAAGTAATGTGTTATAAATAAGTGGGCTTATTCACATCCGATACAACTCCTTAACCAGAATCTTAGACGAATCAGAGTGAACACCACTATATTAGAAATCCCGAATTCTCTTAGACATACCGTAAGTAGTTAACATCAACTGAACTTCGGGACGAAGTTCTCCTTAAGGGGTAGAGACTGTAACAATTCGCAATTTCAGGTTAACTTTTATTCCCGAAAATTTCACTATTCACTTTTTACTATTCACTTTTACTATTCACTTTTCACTATTCATCTCAGAAATTTTTATTTCATATTCTCGTAAGTTAAACTATTTTAACGATAATCCGAGAGTTTGACGCTCGTCGGATCATTTCTGCAAAAATCACAAAGCCGTGTCCGAGATTTACTTTTAGGTTTAAACGTCCTTCCAGCATCCCGATATATCCATAAAACATTATAAACAATAGAAATATGATTTTCTCTCATTTTATGATAATTCCAAAAGTTTCAGAATTTTACGTTTTTCAGTTCAGCATTTTACGCGAATTGCGCGTTTTAGACCCGTGTTTCCAGTTTTTAGCAGGGTTTTCGCACCCGATAGAACCTACCACTCATTTTATATTTTATTATGGACTATATTGACATGTTTAACCATATTTATAAGTTTCATATTTTTAGGATACCCGGTTTTACGTTTCGTGGCCTAAAAACTTACGGTTAGCAATTTACGGAGTCAAAACTAGCTACATACTTAGGATATTATCATCCAAAGACCATGACTACTCATCTAGTCACCCTTATCATGTATAAACCGACTTAGGGGGGTAGGAGTCACCATTTTGTGGCTTGATCTTGACCATTGATCTCTAGGATGTTTACAAGTGTCTAAATTAACCATGGTTACATTCTAAACCAATATATAGTTAACTATTTTTCTCATCCTATAAATAGCCAACTAATAACACATAGAAAACTTGCACCACACCTTCTTATAACCTTTAAGTCCTAAAACCTAAGGCACTTTTCTTATATTTTGTAAGAAAGTTAACTAGTTTTTGAAAGAAAACTAGTGTTTGATCTTCAATCTTGGAAATTTTCTAAGAAAAGTTGTTATAACTTTAAAGTCTCCAAAAAGACGTCGTTATAATCTTCAAATAGCTTTGGACTTCAAGAAGGCGTCGTTATAATCTTCAAATAACCTCGGGTTATCATAGGTTGCAAAGGAGGAAAGCTTGTTCAAACAAAGTCCTAGTTCTTGTCCTAGTTTCCCTTTTTCATTAAGGCCAAAAGTTGTAAGCAAACCCTTATACACTTTCTTGCTCAATATCATTTCATGCTTATTATGTTTCTTTCATGCTATATATGGTCTTTGTATTGTGTTCATGATGTTTAAAAATGGATAAAATAAGTATTGGTATACATATGTTAACTTATGACAAGTAAACAAGCAAACTAGTGATTTTTATGGAGAACCACGACCACAATAGTATAACTTTGATATTTGACACTTACTTATTGTTAAAGAGGACTTAACAAGGAAAACATAGCAATTTGAATCACCCAAAACGAGTACACGAGTCAAAAGTTATGACCATTTGAAGTTAGCGAAACCAAAACGGCAAAACTGCCTAAATAGCATTCTGATCAAATTATGATTTTAAAAGTCCCACTTCTGGTCCGATTCATCAAAAAGTTAAAACACGAAAGTTGTCCGGAACGACGTTTTCGTTCAGGAACATAGAAGCTCGAGACCTGAAAATGCTTTCTGAGTGATAAATTTCTTCAAATTCTTAACAGCCCATGTTTAGACCAAAGTTACTATATAATCATTATAATTAGATGAGACCAAGAGGTCTAATGACCTAAAGCCAAGACCACAACCATGGCTAAAGCCAAGGTTGAGTCTCAAGACCATGGTAACGATGACCAAGGTCACGGAAAAGCCACGGCTAAAGACCATATAACTTTTAAAGATCAAAAAGCCTATATATATATGTTATCAAATACTACAATAGTAGGGAGCCTCATGTGAGGAGTTCATTGAGTAAGCCGTCGAGACGAGTTGTGGATTTACGAGTTAAAGTGTCCTGGCTCCTCGAACGTTTACTCCATGACTTCTGAATTATGTCGGCCCGAACGGTAGTAAGAGATATACAACCTATACATGTTTCATAAGCCATTTATATTTCAAAGACTTACACTATATACTAAGTACTACATCATGAACATTATGCAAGACATATATTGGCAATTCGTCGTATTCTTAGACGTTACTCCAAACCTAAGTCGCAACGTTCTATTATAGGCTGCTCTTAGAGACTTTCGCGATTCGACTACCACTTTCATTTCTCATTACATAAGCTTAAGGTGAGTCATAGCCCCTACTCTTTTCGTACTTGTTTTAAACTCTTGGGGGGGGATACATGCTCAACTACTTGCTTACTTGTACAAATACTCAAAACGTTTATACGTGACTGTGTTATACTTGATTGTCTTATACTTGATGGCATTATACTTGATCTAATACATACATGACTGTCTTTTATCTTTGGGAAGTGGCTCCCAGTTGTCTTTGGGAATTGGCTCCCAGTTGTCTTTGGGAATTGACTCCCAGTTGTCTTTGATACATCCTAACATTTGCGAATGTTTGGATACATCATAAAAGTGAGGTCTTCGGAGATGAAGTAGAGACTCACTACTAATTGCTTAATTGTCTTGATGAACTTATACATGTCTTTATTATACTATATTGTAGCAGTGGGTTGTGAACACACAGGTTACAAGTCTCTTATGGCGGGACTTGTAACTGAGTGGATTCACGATGCCTTTGCTGTGTGATCATTCTTTAAGGCTTTTTCAACTGTTTTAATACAAACTCTATGAACTCACCAACCATTGTGTTGACACTTTAGCATGTTATCTCAGGTTAGTAAGGCGATAGCTAGTGCGTGGAACTTAGAGTCAAGCTGCATATTCTGAAGACTTACACTTTTATCATTTACCATTCAAAACATTTGTATACATTTATGTATCATACTTTGGAATCTCATGTTTGTAACTTTGAATTCATTAATCGAATGGTAACTTTTCAAAACGTCTCATTTAGAGTTCGTTTTCTATAACTTGTACTTTGTATTATGAAGTAGCACCCCTGTGACACAGTCTTCCGCTGCGGTATTTTGGGGGTGTTACAACACGGAAGGTTAAGGCGATTTGGGTGTACATTTAAGTGGGGTGTAACAAATTCTTCCTTTAAGTAAAATGCTTAAAGTTAGAAACGAAAAGATAGGCTCGGAGGGGTGTACTAGGGGTTTCGTGTACTAAAAATGAGTACAACGCTAAGGGTGTGGGAAAAATTAGTTGACTTAACTAGCCAAGTAATATGACTTAAATGGTCAAGTAATTGTGATACGGGTTTAACACAAGGGTGATCCTAATGCCTCTTATCATGTAGTAAATCCTACCACACGAATGTAGTCTCACTAGCGGTCTCGGGATGCATCACTAACGCAAGTTCTAGAATCTAAATGCTACCGGTACACTCATAAGCACCAATAATAAATGCTTTTCCTATCAAATCTAAAGGCGAACCTCACATTTTTGGGTGGAAAATTTTTCTGAATATACGGTTATGTGCTAGTCATACAACCTCCTATCCATGAGATGCTTGCTATGGCTAAAGTTTCACTCCTAAATGTTGTAAAAAAATTTAAATTTGGCGCTAAAATTACACTAACAAGTATTTCTCGTAGTTTTATTACTCATCTACTATCAAACAAAACAAACTCAAGCGAAAGTGCATATGTAAGGTATCATCTTTTTACCCTCCCCTTACACTTAAGATGAACATTGTCCCCAATGTTCAAGTAAAGAATGTAAAAGTTAAAAAAGTAAAGAGAATGAAATCGAATACTCCCCTGATTCGCTCGGTATGGATTTTAGGTTGGCCAGGTTAAATCTTCCTCCAAGAAAATGAACAATCAAAGCTTCCCTTCCAGAATATAAATCATCTTCTTGTCATAAATAACCTGTAAATCCTGACAAAAGTAGACAAGGCAACCTCGCGTAAAATTGGCGGCATCCTATATAAGTTACTAAATCCTAAAAAACAAAGTAAGATATAATGCTTGTGGAATGAAGTTTGCAGATTTCCTGGAGATTATAAAACTTAATAATTCACAAAAACCATAAGACTCCGTTAGAAAAACAAAACCGGTAAAATTTCCAGATTTTACATCCTGACGCCGTCAAGAGCAATACCCTGACGCCGTCAGAATGGACCTGCAGAAATTCTTATGTTAAGTTTCCGGAAAATTTCTGGAAAAACTTTGTCCTACTTCCTGGAAAATCCTGCAAAACTTCATTATGATTCAATACAAGCATTTGACTCTAACAAATACGAATATACATGTTCATTTAATATTGTGGAGAATCATGATCGGTTTGTTTCTTAAAAACATATTTGGGGTTTCCCCTTACACTTATCTTTTGCAAAAATACCTTTAGGTTGAAGTTAAGACTAGGCTAAACAACATAATAAAGTATTTCCACATTTTAGTAGAGAAACATGATCAACCAACAATAAAAATAAAACATGCATACGGAAGCAAATAACAATCAAACAAACAAAATCACACAAAACATGGGTTGCCTCCCAAGAAGCGCTTTTCTTTATTTACGAGTCTTGTAGCTAGACTCAAAGTCATGGGTTACTACGTGATCTCATCATTGGTTCCACTCTCTAGGTCGTCTTCTAAACCAGTTTTGTATTCCGGACCTAGTTGCAAGCATTCTTTGTAGAAACCAAGCATCCTATTTCTAACATACTCTACTCCTCTACGTCTATCCTCCTCATTCCTATAATAAGCCGCTTGCTTACGTTCCTTTTCAAAATTAGAGAGAAGGCGATATTGTTCGATCTTGTAGGGCATTTGATAAGCAACCTCATCATTGTCTTTCTTGAACCTAACTATCCCTAAAGTCGGATCATAACTCATCCTAGTGGCTTCAACAAAAGGCTTCCCGAATATAATTTGGCTTAGGCAAGCATCTATCACGGGACGAGTGTCTTCCACTATCATAAAATCAATCTCATAGGTGAGATTCCCTATAATCACATGTACTCCCTTAACCCTTCCTGCAAAATTACTTATCCAATTTTTACCGGGCATCATCCTAAAATTGAGTTGCTTCTTCATCACCCAATTATAATAGGTCCTAGTCATTATGTTTACGGGGGATCTAAGGTCGATGTAAGCTTTCCATATATGCATGTGCCCGATATTGCATGGGATGTTAATGTTGGAGGGATCTCCCATTTTGATCAGGGGGTCGCCAAAGATATATGTTTTCTCGGGACTATCGAATAAATCCTTATGGTATTCCCGTTCCTCCTCGGTTGGCAACTTATCAAAGTATTTCTCTATAGGTTCTATCTCCTCCAATTTCTCATCCTTTTTAACCTCAACTTCCCTACTCTCATCCTCACTATTGGCTTCTACTCTAACTTCATCCTTGTCACTCTCCTCTATCTCCCTATCTATCGGCTTAATGGTGACAACATTGACAAAGTGGACATGTTTGGATGATGAGGGGTCCTTAACTTGGATTCCACTATTGGTGTCCCTAGTGTCCTTTCTAGGTGTGGCTAATGTTTGGTTTTTGAGGGCTTTCAACAAGTTGTCGATCTTGTTGGTCATCTCCGTTTGTTGTTGGTTGAATTCGGTTTCAAACCTAGCTATGCGAGCTTCTTGAGATGCCATAAATTTCGACATCAATCCTTCAAGATTGTTGGTACTACCATAGTTGTTAGAAGGATTGTTGTTGAAGGTACGGTTGGATGGTGGACCGTTTGATTGGTAACGATTAGGCGGATTGGAAGAATTGGGTTGATTTTGCTTCCACCTAAGGTTTGGGTGATTTTTCCATAAGGGGTTGTATGAATCACCGTATGTGTTTGGCTCGGGCTTGAAAGTGTACCACTTATCTCCCGCTTCGTCGGTACGCGTGGATGCGTAGTCCGCAAAAGCTATTCCGGGGAGTTCCACACAATCACGAGTGTCATAGGGACCACTACATAATTCGCATGAAGAAGTGATTTTGTTCACTTGGCTTGAATGCTTCGGAGCTTCGTAAGATTTCATGAGAAACTTGACTTGGTCCTCAAGTTCCATGATCCTACGGTCGGGAGTGCTTGAATTGTTCGAAGGCAAAGATATTGCCTTGACCGTTTTGTTCAAATCACGGGGATCATTCCAACTTTCGTTGTCATAGAGAGCAAGATCTTCTATGAGTTCCCATGATTGTTCCGCACTAAGATCACGTAGCTTACCACCGGCCGATTGGTCAATGGTTCGCCTCGTGGAGATGTCGATATGGTCATAGAAGATTTGGACTTGGAGCCAAAGATCTATGCCATGATGAGGGACTTTTTGGAGTAAGTCCTTGAAACGAGTCCATGCTTCATAAAGAGATTCATTTTGACGTTGTTGAAACATCAAGATGTCATTCCTAAGTTTAGTAGTTCTCCCCGGTGGGAAAAATTGAGCAAGGAAACGAGTGGTGAGATCATCCCATGTGGTGATGGATCCCGCGGGTAAACGCTCAAGCCATTGACTAGCTTGATCCCGTAGAGAGAATTGAAATAGGCGTAAACGGGTAGTCCCTCTAGTTTCAACACCTAGGTCTATGGAATCTACGATTTTGAGGAAGTCCTTAAGGTGTTGGTTTGGATCTTCGGAACGAAGTCCATGGAATGCACATCCGCTTTGCACCAACCGGATGGTGTCGGATCGCAAGGGGGTCACATTGGCTCCGGTGAGCTCAATGGTGTTTCGGTAGCCTTGGTGGCTAGGTCGGGAATACTCTCCTAAGGTTCGGGGCCTAAGGGGTTCTAGTGGTGGGTTTTGTTATGGTGGGATGATGGGTTCAAAGATGTTACCACCTTCCATGATGTCGGATGGTAAAGAGTTACGAACAAAGGCACGAAGAAATAAGATAGACTAAAGAAGACCTAAAAATAAAAATAAAAATCTTACTAGAAAGGAATCTAGCAAGTAGACCTAATAAAAAGAAATCCTAACCTAGACAATAACTATTCCCCGGGCTGCGGCGCCAAAAACTTGATGGCGCCGCACTCTTTGCGAAAGTTGCGGAATAAATTTAAAGATAGACAATCCCCGGCAGCGGCGCCAAAAACTTGATGCGTGGGAATCGCACCTTGCTTTACCTCTCGAGGGATCTCGAGAAGCTTACAACCCCCACCAGGCAGTGTACCTGATCGTTGTAGTATAGTATAGTGACAAGTACCGGGGGATTGATCGTTCAGCTTAGGAATAGTGTCGCTAGGATTAGAAAACCTAATTAATAGTTCTAGAGGTGAGGGATGATTATTTTTGTATTTTTATATTTTTATGAAAGCAAGTAAAATCTCAGGTTTTGGAAGAGTGGGCGGAATTAGTTGCTATTCAACTAACCCAAAGCTATTAAAATAATGAAAATGAAATTAAACTAAATTATACGAAGGTTGTGAGCAGTGGTTGGAGAAATTGTGTTTACTTAGACTTGACTACTCCCTAGATATCTTTTACATGTTAATTACTTGTTACACTTGTATGAATGACGGATTGTATTCCTTAATACCATTCGTGGGGTGGCATACATAACTCCCCAACTCTATGAGCTCTTATCTCCTCCTACACCATGACCCAGCACAACTATAGGGATTGTAAACAGTGGCTCATGCATTAAACACAACCAATAAAGACCTAGTACGCCTCGGTTCATGTTTCTTAAGACGTTCAAGCATGTTACCATTTGGAGATCTGCCAGTTTTCTTAAGCCTAACATATAAATCATTCATTCAAAACAAGAATAGACAAGTAATCAACACATAATCAACATCTAGGTTTCATTAGATCTAAGCAAACACAAAAGAGATCTAGCCTAGCATAATGGAATTGAGACAAGAACAAGATATAAACAACCAACACATAGACATATTGATTGAATTGAAAGTACACTTATCTCAATTACAATGCAAGGTCTCAAGGGTTTGGAACCCTTGAAAAACCTGTAAAAGAGGCACCAAAATCGTCTTTAGGGTTTCACCAAAACTTCTCCTCTTTTTATGAAAAAACTAGAAAACTATATATAGGAAAAACAGGCTGACGGCGTCAAGAGTTACTTGTGACGCCGTCACCTCGCCGCCATATACTTCCTCGGACGGCCTTGATCCACTTATGACGGCCTATGTGACGCCGTCACCACCCACGGTATATTATTTTTGCCACTTTGACGCCGTCACGAATCCTTCTGACGCCATCACCACCTTCGGTGTTTAATTCCTCATGTTTGACGCCGTCAAGATGGTGGTCTTGACGCCGTCACCTTGTATTTTCAGCATGGAAATTTGGTACTTAGCCGTTTTCTTCACTTTTATGCTCCAAAAACGTCCAAAATAGCTTCTTTTCCAGAATTCACTCTCCAAACACCTAAAATCACAAAAGGAACGATTTAGGGCAATATTTGATCAAATAAAGTCGGATTCGGGCTTAAATGACCCCCTAAAAATGGATCATTTTTCGCCTCATCAATGGGGAATCAGAATATGCTAAATGTAGGGAATCAGAATGCAGGAAATCAGTATGGTCAGTATGCAGGGAATCAGATGGGTCATTTTGTTGGAAATCAGAGGGGTCAGAATGTTGGTAATCAGGCAATGGGTAATCAGAATAGAAATGTTGCAGCTCCAGTAGTTGGGAATTTGTGAAATGTGAATCAGGGTAATCCGGTAAAGTGTTTCAACTGTCAGGGTGTAGGTCATATGGCAAGGAACTGTCCTACTAAGCCGAACAAGAAAGATCTAGAGTACTTGCAGAAAGCAGTGATGTTGGCACAAAAGGTTCAGGCAGGGTTTCAGTTGAACGCAGAGGAGAATGATTTTATGGCTCTTATGGATGACATGGAAGATAGAGAAGATATCGATGCGAACTGCATATTCATGGCGAATCTTCAGGAAGCTAAGTATGACACAAATTCTGACACACTTCCTGTTTATGACACCAATGCACCATCTGAGGTATCAAACTTCAACACATGTCACAATAATGATAAATTTGATATGTCTCCTCATGAGGAACAGCATTCTGAGAAGCTAGCACCCACTTATGATACATACCTGGACACGCCAAGTAGTAGCGATACTCCTTCAGCAACTCCAGATGTGAATCATAATGGAGGCTTCGTTTCACAGCATGCTGAGAATGATGAGGAAACACGTGCTTTGTTTGAATCATTATTGAATAATTGTCGTATTGAAATTGAGAATGTGCAAAAGGTCAATCGCGATGTTAAGGCCGCGAATGTTAAATTGACCGCTGAGCTTGAGAGTTACAAAGAAAACGTTAAAGCTTTTGAATTTCATAACAAAAAATTGTCTGAACTAGAAACTGGTTATCAAAATTCCGTTTCAAGGGAAAAACAATTGCAACTCAAGTTTGATACACTTGATGTTAATTCCTTCAAAAAGATAAAATCTTTAAATGCGAAAATTTCTGATTTACAAAACCAACTTTCTAAACAAAAATCAGCTTATACCAATCTTGAAAAAGAAAGGGACGAGCTGAAAAAGGACTTTGCAAAGAAAGAAGATAAACTTTTGGCCGAAATCGTAGAGTCAGAACACATGATTGCACATTTAGAAGAATTAGTGGTTAAGCCGGGTCAGTCAAGTCAAACAATGAAAATGATTTCAAATCAAACTAATCCGATTTACCATACGAAACATAAAGTGGCTCTTGGTAACAACACCCCCAGTAATCTCAAGAAAGCTCAGCAAGAACAGAATGTTTTGTATAATTGTAATGTGATTTACACCAAACATGATCCTCCTGTCGTTCGGGATTCTGTGCAAACGATAGAACATGTCGAAGAGAGCATAAATAAAATAAAACAAAAGGATTTGAAACCCATTGATTACAACAAATTGAACAAACTTTCGGGAATTACTTTTGTTCCACAAAAAGAACCATCTGTGTTTTCCATAAAATGACCATTCTCAAAAATGTTTTCTAAGAAAGTAATTGTTTCAAAATCTCTTTCAAAAATGGAACAAATGTCTTCTAACAACACTTTTAATACAAGTGTGGCTAGAGACATTCTGGATGACGTTAAAAAGAGAATTCAAGAACTTCAAAATATTGTTGCTTCTAAAACTACAATCAATATTAACAACTGGCATTCCAGTTTTCATATTGAGCAGAAAAAAGTTTTTGAAAACGAAATTACTATCCCACTGAATAACATCATTGCGAGGGTAATCCATTTTGAACAAGCTTTCTTAAAAGAAACGGCCGACTTTGTCGAGGACCACAAATCTCTGGTAAACGAAGCTAATGATACTCGTGAAAACATGAATGTTTTGGAAAACCTAAATGATTCTCTCTTCGAAGCTGTTATGACCACTGATATTATGTCCATCATTTTACAAACATATTCTGTTCAAGACGATGAAAGACTAAGAGCTGAGACCTCCGCAATTGTTTCAAAATATGAAAATGCTCTTATAAAGCTTGAAAAAGAAAATGTGTCATATTTTTAACAACTTGATCGAAAAAAGGAAGAATGCAAGTATGACAAATTGTCGTATGAGCGTGCCTTAAAGAACATGAAAGAGCAAAATGATCTTTTGAGGGCTCAGCTTGAAAGTCAAAAAGGAAAGGGTAAGGAAACTAAGTTTTCAAAACCATTGACTTCGGAGAAACCAAATGTTTCAAACACGGTTCAAAAACAAAAAATGTCAATTTCACGGTTTGCTCCAAAAGTCAATGAGAAAAAGGATTTGACAAAACCAGTCACTCCAACACCCTTGCCTCAGAAAAGTGAAAATGTAAAGATTGTTGATAAAGGAAAAGCGGTTGTCGAAACACCAAAAGTGATAGCACCTGGCCTTTTTAGGATTAGTCCCACTAATGCGTTTGCCTCCACTTCTAAGACAAATGAGTGCAAAAAGGATACTTCTAAAAAGTCTAGTGATGCTAAAAACGACAACAATATAAATCCTAACGCGTGTGCCTTACCTTCTACAGGATTAGAAAGCACCTCTTGGAGCAGCAGACTAAAGCCTAGGAGCAATACAAGGAACAATAGAGTCTCGCCTGTCTCTACGAGTAGTAGCAAGAATAAAGTTGAAGAAGTAGAAGAACACCCTAGGAATTTATCGCTTTGTAATAAGAAACATGATTCATCTGAATGTAATGTCGAAAGTACTGGTTCTAATGCATGTAATGACTCTGTTTGTTTAATATGCAAGAAATGTTTAATTAAAGATGTTCACGATGAATGTGTTTCTAAGAATGTGTATGTTACACCTGAACAGAAGAATGTTCCAAAAAGACCTAGTGCTAGATCTAGATCTATAGAAAGATTAGTTGCACGCTTTAGGTCTACCACTATTAGTCGAATGCCTAGGAACTATCTTATGTATTGTATGTGGATTCCGACGGGTTGAGAGTTCATTCTTAAGGACGGCAAACTAGAAATAGCTCAAGCTAAACAAGTAGCAATTGTCTATGAGTGTGATTTATATTTTACTCCTAACCCCTTGGAACCAAATTCAAAACGGTTTCCAAATACAAACTCTTCTGTTCTTGGCAGGTTATCGAAATATGTCTTTGGATCGTCGACTCGGGTTACTCCAAGCACATGACCGGGAATTTAAAGCTGCTGATCAATTTCATCTGGAAATTCATGGGAGCTGTACGCTTTGGAAATGATCATGTAGCAGCTATTCAGGGTTATGGAGATCTTCAATTTGGAAATTTTTTAATCACTCGAGTTTACTACGTCGAAGGGTTGGGACACAATTTGTTTTCAGTTGGGCAGTTTTGTGATGCAGATTTAGAAGTTGCATTCAGGAGAAACACGGTTTTTATTAGAAATTTGGTTGGTGATGATCTCTTAACTGGTAATCGTGGTATAAACTTGTATGCTATCGACATCAACCAAATGGCTTCTACATCACCAATTTGTCTTATGACAAGGGCAACCGAAACTAAGTCCTGGCTGTGGCATAGAAGATTATCCCATCTCAATTTCGACACGATCAACAAGTTAGCCAAAGACAACATCATCACCGGACTTCCTAAGTTCAAATACACCAAGGAACACCTATGTCCATCATGCGAACAAGGAAAAAGCAAAAGAGCATCATATAAACCTAAAACCGTACCTAGTTCGGAAGCAAGGTTATATTTGTTGCACATAGACTTATGTGGCCCAATGAGAGTTGAAAGCATTAATGGGAAGAAGTATATTCTTGTTATTGTTGATGATTATTCAAGATATACTTGGGTAAAGTTTTTGAGATCAAAAGACGAAGCACTAGGCATCATCATCACCTTTCTGAAGCGTATTCAAGTTCTACTTCAAGCTCCAGTAAGAATTATAAGAACAGACAATGGCACAGAATTTACAAACCAGGAGTTAAGAACTTACCTTGAAGATGTTGGAATCACACACCAAACATCCGTTGTTAGAACTCCACAGCAAAATGGGGTAGTTGAAAGAAGAAATAGAACTCTTGCGGAAGCTGCTCGCACAATGCTGATTTTCTCTAGTGCACCACTTTTCTTATGGGCTGATGCTATAGCCACTGCTTGTTTTACTCAAAACCGATCCCTAGTCCATCCGAGATTCAATAAAACCCCATATTAGCTAGTGAACAACCGTAAACCTGACATATCTTACCTTCACGTATTTGGCGCTTTGTGCTATCCGACGAATGACAGAGAAGATCTAGGGAAGTTAAAAGCTAAGGGTGATATTGGTATCTTCATTGGATATTCAGAAAACTCGAGGGCATTCAGGGTGTATAATAGAAGAACGAAAAAGATAATGGAGACGATGAATGTGAAGTTTGATGAGATTTCACAGATGGCTTCTGAGAGATACGCTCTAGAACCCGCGCTTAATCCAATGGCTTCTAATCAAAACGGATTAGGACCCGCACCAAAACAGCAAACTTCTGGACACATCAGTTCATGACTCGTACTTCAAGGAGCTCAGTCAACAAACACGGATAAACCAACAGAACAAGAACTAGAAAATTTCTTCGAGGTAATGTTTGATGAATATTATGGTGGAGCTTCGACAAATGCATCTCAACAACATTCCGCTGCATCCGCTCAAAACCATCAACCACCACCACCACAAGATGCATCCACAACAATCGAAGCTGAAGCACCAACTACATCAACATCATCTACATCTACTCAAGCAACTCCAGTACTTGAAACTGTTCTACCAAGCGTTGATGAGCAAAACCAAAACACTAATTTTCAAGAAGAACCTACAAATAATTCAAACGATGTTGCGTTAGAAGAAGAAGAAATATTTGAAAACCCGTTTGCAACAGACTCTGCTGAATCTTCTTCAAGGTTACAAGAACCATCTAACACACATTCGTTACACCCAAGGTACCCTTCTACGTTTCAATGGACAAAAGACCATCCAATAGAACATGTTATTGGTGAACCTTCAAAGCCAGTTCAGACAAGGAGACAACTTGCCACCGATCTCGAATTGTGCATCTACGTTTGCTCAATCAGCCTCAAAGAACCAAAGAACATTCGGGAAGCAATGGCAGAAAACCCTTGGATTGAAGCGATGCAGGAGGAATTTCTTCAATACCTGTTACATGATAGTTGGGAACTTGTTGAACGACCACTTGATAAACGTGTTCTTGATCTCAAGTGGTTCTGGAAGAACAAACTGGATGAGGAAATGACTGTTATTCGCAACAAAGCTCGTCTCGTGGCTAAAGGCTATCCACAAGAAGAAGGGATAGATTTCGAGGAATCATTCGCGCCTGTAGCTAGACTTGAAGCAGTCCAGATTTTCTTAGCCTATGCAGCTCACAAAAACATCACAGTCTATCAGATGGACATTAAGACTGCTTTCTTGAATGGAACTCTGAAAGAAGAAGTGTATGTGAGTCAGCCAGAGGGATTCATCGACAAAGATCATCCAGACTACGTCTACAAGCTTAAGAAAGCAATTTATGGTTTAAAACAAGCTCCAAGAGCGTGGTATGACAAACTATCATCTTTCTTGCTTAAAAACAATTTCACAAAAGGAACGGTTGATGACACCTTGTTTATTAAAAAATTCAAAGATGACATTTTGATCGTCCAAATTTACGTGGATGACATTATTTTTGGATCAACCAATCCTAACCATTCAAAACATTTTGAAAATCTCATGAAAAGTAAATTTGAAATGTCCATGATGGGGGAACTAAAATTCTTTCTTGGTTTACAAATCCATCAATCCCCTCGTGGTATTTTTATCAATCAAGCTAAATATACAATAGAGATTTTGAAAAAACATGGAATGGAAAATTGTGATTCTGTTGGTACACCAATGGTCACTTCACCAAAGATAGGTGCTGATTTGTTTAGAAAACCCATCGATCCGAAAAAATATCGGAGCATGATCGGTTCTCTCATGTACCTAACTGCTAGCCGACCCGATATTCAATTTGCTATTTGTTTGTTAGCACGGTTTCAGGCAAAGCCTACCGAACTTCACCTTAAAGAGGTTAAACGGATCTTTCGATACCTACGAAGCACCATTAACATGGGACTTTGGTATCCGAAGGATTCGGGGTTTAATCTAATAGCATTTTCAGATGCAGACCATGCTGGTGATCAAGTTACAGCAAAGAGTACATCAGGTGGAGCACAATTTTTGGGTGAAAAGCTAGTAAGCTGGTCGTCAAAGAAACAGGATTGTACTGCGCTATCAACCGCCGAAGCCGAGTATGTGTCTCTATCTGCGTGTTTTGCCCAAGTTCTTTGGATGCGGACACAGCTCACAGATTATGGCTTTACTTTTGACAGAATACCTATGTATTGTGACTCAAAAAGTGCCATAGCCATCTCGTGCAATCCCGTACACCACTCTAAGACGAAGCATATCAAAGTCCGCTACCATTTCATCAAAGAACACGTGGAAGAGGGTACTGTTGAATTATTTTTCGTTAAGACTGATTACCAACTCACCGATCTGTTTACTAAAGCCCTTCCAAAAGAACGGTTTGACCATTTAGTTCGACGAATTGGCATGCGAAGCCTAAGTCCTGAGGAGCTAGAACGTCTTCTCGAATCTTCTTGAAAAAGCTTTCAAAATTGCTTCGCTGTAAATATTTTTGAAAAACAAAATACAAAATTTGAAAAACCAACAAAAACAAAATACAAAAATATAAAATTTTCAAAAATATCCAAAAACAATATAAAATCAAAAAATCCAAAAATATTCTTCTCACGACATATCTCTCGTATAAATCAATATTTTGTACGTCTCTAGAAATGTCATTCAACAATGATACGGACATGTACAGATGCTTGAGCGGGAGTTCTTTAAAATGTTTCTCTAAAACATGTCGTTTCTCAAATGTTTCTTCACTATGGCTTTCGTATACTTCAGTACGAAACCCGTACTTAAACGGTGACTTCTGATTATTTTTCAAATCAAGGACTCGTACGTTCAATGACGAACTCTTTTTCAAAAGCTCGAGTATAAACAAACGAAAAGGATTTCAAACATAAACTCGTTTTTCTAAATACAATTCTTGAGCACTTTTTCAAGATTGTTCAAAAGATTTCTCAAAATCTTTCAAATGAGTGCTCAAGATAACTCCCTCAAAACCCTTAATTGATTTTAAAATGTGCTATCATTAAGGGGGAGTACAAAAACACAAAATGTTCCAAATTCATGCAAAATCTGTCTTTCTCTCCAAAATCTTTTTCTTAATCAGTTGATATCAAAAATATCACGTTATGCTATTTTTGAGGGGGAGAAGACATGATTAAAATGTGATCAAAGATGTTTTCAGATTGTGGCTGAATCTCAGAAGAGCTCGACTCAGTAAGTACCAATGAATTGACGAAGCTTAAAATGTCAGTAATCGAAAAGACTTGTCCTGGACGGGTAATAATTTCAAGCTAGTCTAACTAGTGGTGTAAGCGTGTCTCGAATAGGACTTGTCTGAGTAGAATGTACCGTATCGAGAGACTTTCTTTGGACTTGACCAGGATGGGTAATAACTTCAAGCTAGTCTAACTAGTGATGTAAGCGTGTCTCGAATCGGTCATGTTCACTGAAAGTGGATCAATTCAAAAAGTGCAAACTCCTCACGCATATGCAAATTTCTTAAAAATTCATGAGCACATGTGAAGGGGGAGTCCTTCAAAAGAAATGAAAAACTCTCGAAGTGTCAACAATGTGTTTTACTATCATAAACACTTTGAGAGATTTTTCATAAATGGTTTCATGGAAATTATAGGATAGTCATGGAGTTATAAGGTGACTAAGGTTAGGAAAAACCGTCCTATGATCCGCCAGAGCCGGAGGGATCTATCCAAGGACAAATCCAATAGATTAGAATTAGAAGTCCTTAGGTATGATTGAAAAAAGGAGAAAATGAGAAAGGAGAAAGAAGGGGTTGAAGACTTAAAAAGAAAAGTTATGAAAAAGGGTGAAAAGAAATAGCCCTACATATGTTCAACCTTAGGGCAGACACCGGGTTAAATTCATATGCTACTGGTTGTTACTAAGGTGACACCGGTATTGAAGATAAAGACGTCATGGACCCAGTGACGCACTGCACTAAACCTTCTAGCCACTCAAGTTCGCTTAAAAGAGCTTGTTTCATTCTCACGGGGAACCGGCATAATCTATCGACCTGTCTATTAGAGATGGTTGATATTGAAGCAGGAGACCTCTCCCTAATCTCCGCATAGGAAACCAAATTTGCACTTATAGAGTCTAGAGCCTCGAGATTCATCAAAAGATCTCATAGGAACACATGATATTTCTACACTGGTTGTTCATCATTAAGGACGCCAGATGTAAACTTAAGAGTCCTACGCGGATCTTAGCAATCTGCCAGAACATTTATGAGAGGATTCACATTTGTGATTCTCAATGATTGAATGGAAATTCCTGCCAGGGTTAACATCAAACAGCCCTGACAGCAGGTCACTTCGGTAATTCTTTATGGGTTATGCTTAGTGTTCGCGGTGGTTTCAAATGGTCTACAGTCGTGGAGTGATCCACAGCGACTCACCCAGTCATTGAGCTACTAAGTAGGTCTTGTAAGCTCTCTCGAGAGTATCTGATATGGGAACGGCCATGTAAGGATTAGAAGGAGTCTTCACACTATGCTGTTGACAATCTCTAATTCCTTATCTGTAAGTACCGGATGTTTTATTGCTAACTGTTTATATGCAGGGACACTTCATCTCCATGGCGACAGATTTCACATGCTCATACATACATCTAGAAGTTAAAGAAAGCTCCCTCAAAGATCTATACAACACAAAGTTCTAAGAAAGATTCTATGCCAAAAAGAAGAATCTACAAAGTATAAAGACTAAAGATCATAGTGAAAGAAAGGGAACTACGTGCATATGAATATCAAAGTCCAAAGATGTATGAGCATGTTGGAATGGCAAACAACCACCACAGACGCAGAAGTGACGAAAGGCAGATAACTCCACATCACAAAGGAACAAAGAACGATGAAAAGTCAGTCATCAAAGATCACAAAGCATGAAGGAACAAAGACTAAAGACTATTCTACTACGACACACAATAGTCAACAACTAAGAACAAAGAAGACCTAATCACCTGGAACATCATTCGAATGACTACCCCTTAGGGGGAGATTGTTAGCATTGAAAATTATATTAAAAAGTGATGGTCATTCTCATTTATTGTAACGTTGTAATGTGTCGTAGTTTGTGTTATAAGAATAGTCAATGGGCCTTGGTCTTGGTAAGCTAATATGTTATTAGTTATGTTTTATAAGCCTTTATAATCCATGTAAACCAAGTCCAAGCCCAAGCCCATGGAAAGCCTCTTAAGGCATCATGTATGGAACTATAAAAGGCACCTTACCTCTCATTTATAAGGTGTGCTTGTGTTTGTATTGTGTGTGTTTTTTAATAAAAGTTCTCTTCATCTTTACCTCTCTTTTATACTTATTAACGCCACACCTTATTCATCAAGTCACCATCTTTACTTCATCTAGTGCTTATATTTGTGTTAAAGTTGATATATCTAAGGTCCTACAACTCTTTATAACAAGGTCATCGACATAAACTTCCAAGTTGCGACCTACTTGTTTTTCAAAGGCCATGTCCACCAATCGCTGGTATGTTACGCCCGCGTTCTTTAGACCAAAGTGCATTTTTGTGTAGCAATATACCCCTTGACTTGTGTTGAAGGTTGTTTTTTCTTCATCCTCCTCTGCCATCTGAATTTGATGGTACCCTTTGTATGCGTCTAGGAAGCATTTAAAGGGATATCTACATAGGGATTCTATCTTCCAGTCAATTTCTGGTGGCGGGTAGCAGTCTTGTGGACATGCTTTATTAAGATCAGTGAAGTCTACACACATTCTCCAACTGCCATCACTCTTTTTTTACCATTACTGGGTTAGAAAGCCAGTCATGTTAGTAGACTTCCCGCATGATGCCTGCGTCTACCAGTTTGTGCACTTCTTCCAAGATGGCTTTTGTGCGATCCGGAACTTGGACGCGCTTTTTTTGTCGTATTGGAGGAAATCCTTGTCGAATTTGTAGCTTGTGCTCCGTGATAGATCGTGGTACACCAGTCATGTGCTTTGGTTCCCACGCAAAGACACCTAGGTTCTTTTGCAAGAGTGCGCACACAGCTGCTTTACCTTTGTCAGATAGAGATCCTCCAATCGATATTTGTTGCTCTGGGTAATCAGGGTGAATGACAACCTTTAGGTTTGGTATTTTAGCTGCACGCTGATCTGGACCACTTTCCGCCTCACTGGTTACCACGTTGCATTCTTTAGGCGGCACCATGGTATTGTAGAGGGTGACAATCCCTCCTTCTACTGGAAATTTGAGCATCCCATGTGCTGTGGATGGTACAGCGCGCATGGATGATATTCCAAGTCTCCCAATGATGCCATTGTACGGTGAAGGAGACTTGATTATTATGAAGTTTGTCCACGTTGCTGTAGAGTGTTGTTCATCGCCCACAACTACAAGTAAGCATAATTGCCCCATAGGCCATACCTTTTCTCCTGTGAAGCCAGTCAGCGACGTCGTGGCCGGTATTAACTGACTTTGTATCTCAGGTCGCAGCCTTTTGAAGCAGTGTTCATACAGAATGTCTGCGGATGCTCCTCCATCGATATACATGCGGCGAATATCGTGTCCCCCAGTATGTATTTCAATGGTAAGTGGCTCTATTACTGCATTGTCCGCAGCTAGAGTGGGGAAGGATGTCTCATTCTCTAAAGAGTATTTTTTACTGACCTTTTGCTTTGTTTTGCGCTGCCATGACTGTATCATGTAGATAATGTCCGCTCTATCTTTGGAAGGTTCTTTTTTACCTCCATTCTTTTGTTTGTCCTTCCCTTCTTTAATATTCTTAACGAGGTGGTCCATTCTACCCTCCTTTACTAATTTGTCAATTAGTTGTCGTAGCTGGACACACTCGTTGGTGGTATGGCCCTTTTGTCCATGGTATTCGCAGTATCTGTTCCCTATACGCTTGTCCTCTGGGGTGCGCATTGGCGGGGGTTTTGGGAAGTTTGCGCCTTCTATTATAAATATTTCCCTCGGGGTCTTTGTGAGGGGGGGTATACTTGTCATTATCTCGTCCACTTCCCTGACTGCGATAATTCTTGCTGCGATTGCTGATCTGGTCATTGGATTGTCTCCTAGGCTGTTCTTGCTGCCTATAATTTGAATAGCCTTTTTTGCTGTCCGCAGCGGCTACTTCTCCTTAGATAAAGGATCTTGTGCGCTTCATTAGTTCGTCGAAGGTTTGGGGAACCTTGTCATTTAATTTCCTAATGAGTTCTGGGTTATTAATCCCATTCATGAACCCTGAAATTTTTAGGACTTCAGGACATGCCTTGACATGTATACATTCATCTTTGAAGTGCTCCATGTAAACATTGGTTGATTCTCCTTGGCGCTGTTTTACTCTGGCTAATTCAACAGGGTTTTTAGCGCACTTCTTTCTTTGGGTGAAGTTTAAGCGGAATGCTTTTCGTAACTCTTCAAACCCGTCTATGCTCCTACGTGGAAGCTTGCTAAACCAAGTGCGCGCGTTCCCCACTAATGTGGAGTTAAACATATGACACCACACAGGTTTTGGCCAATTTTCGATAGTAGCAGCGGATTCAAAAAATTTTAGGTGGTCATAAGGATCACCCGTTCCATCATATGTTTTAACATTAGTGGGCATGCCCATTTTCTTATGATCGGAGTAATCGCTGATGCGTCATGTAAATGCATCAATTTTCTGACGATGCCAAGAAAGAGATATGTCTTCGTCCTCCTCCTCGCGGCGTCTTCCTCTGGACTTCCAATGTCCTGTCTCTTTGTCCTCGTTGTCCGAGGAGTCACTCGAGGAATAGTTGTCTCTTTTATGACGTTTGCGTCGTTTCTCCTCAGAATCTGAACTTAGAGGACTTTCACTTGGGGGTTCTCGCCTTCCCAATCTATCCTGGATTCTTCTGCTACCAGATCTTGAAGAGCTGTCGCTCGGTGAGCGTTGTCGCCCAAGTCTGTCTTGTATTCTGCGGTTACCAAGTCTAGAGTGGACATTGGTGCGCATTCCATCATCCTCATATTCTTCTGAGTACTGCGAGTCAGATGTTGTACCAAGCCTATCATGGACATTGGTACGTCTTTCATTATTTTCATGTCCTCCCCTCTGGTAGCGCGGTGGGGATGTTTCACGTTCAGGACCAAAGTTGAGCCGGGCTTGCAGGCTCATACTTGACCTTCTCCTTGCTTCTTCTTGCATGAGGGCAGTTAGGGTTTCATAATTTTGGGATACAAAATTACTTAACGTTAGCTCAGGTGCGAGAATTTCTGCTTAACATTAGGCGCCCTATCTCGGTTAGGTGCGCCAGGTGGCACAGTGTTGTCCACTATAGGTGCCGTTTGGTGGGGAGTACTGAAGAGGGTGCGCTGAAGTTCTTCAACGCTTGGAACCACCGTAGTGGTTTGAGTAGTCCTTGTAGGCAATTCCACCGCTGGGAGAGGTAGGGTTGGTCCCGTTTCTTGGTAACCAGGCGCACTGGTTGTTCCAGAGGCCTGCCTAGAGGTCGAGTCTTGAGGGTTCTTCCTCTGGGGGTCACCACGTGTTTTTTCCAACTGCGGAGTCCGCTGGCTTGAGTTTTTGTTCTTCGTCATTCTAGTTCTTAGTGTATGGTCCCACTGATGGCGCCACTTGTTGATACAAAAGTTGTGCGTTCCTTGTTTGGGTTCCTGCTCTCGTACCAATTAGCTCTTAATGCTTGAAACCTGCGCACTAAGAAAGTAAACAAACACCGTTAGGCTTATCGTGGGATTGTCTCCCACGATTATCCTCCAGCGTGAGAGTAAGTAATCGGTTCAGGGTATATTGAAGAGTTAGGGTTTGTAAATCGTACCTTTAAGGGGAATTATGTCATTCTTTATATAGGCACGAAATCCTTGTAGATTTCGTGTTCCTCACTCTTCGCACGCGTAGTGCTTATCCGGCCTATGGATCTTTATCCATAAATAGAAGATCCTTATCTAAGCCATAAATAGTTTGGTTGGGTTTGGGCTTTCGTGAGTCCAAACCATTAGTAGTATGGCCCAAATCATTGTCATGATAGCCCACTTATAGTGGACTTGGGCATTAGTAGTGTTTATCATTTGGGATTAGTAGGCCCAAATATAGACTATACGTCATCAGGTTCTTTCTTCAATATTTTTGCACGAAGCTTTGTGTTGTTTACCCTTCTTGCAGGCCAAGCATGAATGATCAGTCTTGTATGTTTTAGAAGGTAAACCTCTAACTAAATTGCCTTTGACCAACTTGTTGATAATCTTGAAATTCACATGTCCTAATCTTCTGTGCCAAATATGTGCTTCTTCCATTGTTGCCCTTGCTACCAAACATGTTGCTCTTTCAGTAGGATTAATATTCTTTAAATCTAAGCTATATACATCATTGGTTCTTGGTACTCTCAGCATTACCAGGTTTTCATCAACTAACTTGAACTCAGGGGAGATAATAAGACATTATGTGTCAAGGAATAACACAGGATATTTCTTGTCACAGATCTGAGATACTGACAGAAGATTGAATTTAAGCTCCTTCACATAGCGAACATTCTCAAAATCAATACATCCAGTCTTGATGGTTCCTTTGCCAGTAATTCTCCCTCCATTAGGATCATTCCCAAAAGCAACTCTTCCACTAAAATATGCCTTAAAATCTGACAAAAGCTCGTTGTCTCCTTTCATGCTGCCAGAGCAACTACTATCAATGATAATATGATCCTTAAGCACCTCTTCTGGGTTGCCCTGCATAAAGATGAAAAGGGTTAGTTTCTATTAGGAACCCAAGTCATTACTGACTTGTGTTCCCCTTGTGGAGTGACATACTCAAATTCTTTGAGTATGTAATAACCACTGTTTTTGGAAACATTATCAAGAATTAGTGTCTTTGATCCCATAACCTGTGTTAGATTTTCATCAACACTCCCTTTTTCTCCCTTACTTGCTGAAAGTACTATTTGTCCCCCATCAGTACTTTCTTTCTTAACCCATTTAGTTTTAACAATATGTGGTGGGTTCTTTGATCTAGGTCCTCTTCTTGAGGTGTAAGGCCTTCTAGGTTGATAAGAATTAAATCTCCTTTATCTTACATTAGAACCAGTGCTAGCAGTACCTTGATTGGGTGAATACTTAGCAGTACTTTGAGAAGGTACTGATGGTTTGGAAAAAGGTCTTCTCTGGTGAGGGTACCTATAGTCTTTTGAGAAATTACTATGGTTAACCCCATGTGAATGATTCCAAACTGGTTTATTCTTCCTTGGCTTGTGGTTAGTGGACTTTGGGAATTTACTTAAATATTATGAGTGAAAGTCACAGTCCTTAATCAAATGATTAGGAATTTAGGACTATAGCAAACAAAACATAACTTTTGATCCCCAAATCCTCTTCCATTAGTTCTATGACCAAAACTAGCTTGACTTTTTGGTGAACTATGAAAAGGTTTTCTAAAGGTAGCAGTGTTTTGAAAAGTTTTTCTTGAAGATACTATTGGATGTCCAGCAGTACTTTGAGAAGTTTTTGGAAGTACTGCTTGTTTGGAAAACACTTTATCACTCCCTAAACCCTTCTTATCATCCCTAGGTTTCTCAACTGTCTCTCTTAAGGATTCAGAACCAGATGGACTTGAGTTAGATTGACATGTAAGCTTCTTCATAAACTCTAAATTGTCTAGTCCAAAACAAGAAACATCTATCCTATGTGGTTGAAAACTACCAGTGGGTGGAGGAACTTCATTGTATCCTTTTTCTTTCTTAAATTTAGGAGGTTTTTGACTAATTGATTCCTCATCACTAGATGTGTTTTCTTCTAAGCTAATGAATTCTTCATCACTAGTTGAAATCTTCTGAATTTATTTGTTCCTTATCACTAGATGGGTTCTCTTCTGAACTACTATACTCAACATCATAACCTAGGCCAGTTTTAATGTTTGCTATTCTTTGTTTCTCTACAAAGCTAACATGTGACAGACCTGATTCTTTCCAACTAGCAAGTTTTGCTAACAACTTATCCCTTTCTTTAGTGATCTTTTCAAGTTTAGAAACCTTACATCCTAACTTCCATTCACTCAGCTTTAATTGATAGTCTTGTTGCTCATATTTTTCTGCCCAAGCCATTTCATTAATTTCATGAGTGATTATTTTGGCTTCCATTGACTCTAAAGTCAATTGATAACCAACTACTTCAGACCTAGGCCTTCTATAATTATCTCTTTCAGTCTCATATTCTTTAAGTAACTTTTGATAAAGATTACTACATTTAGAGCATACCTCAGAGATAGTGGATGAACTTGGTGAAGTAGCTACCATAGCAATCTGAACAGGTTCTTCTTCACTTTCCATACTCCAATCAAAGCTTCCTAGACCATCTCCTGATTCCAAAGCAGCAAATCCTGGTTCCTCATCAAAAGTTGTGCTCCAATCAAACTCTTCCAGTGCAACCATAGAGTAGGTTACTGGTTCATCATCAAATTCATTACTCCAGTCAACCTCTGATAGATTTTCTTGAGCCACCCAAGCTTGTGATTTTGGTTCAGCAATTGGAACTTCCTTTCTTTCAACCTTGGGTTTTTCAATCATTCTATTTGCCTGATACTTTGCAAACTTGCATTCTGATGCGTGGGAATCGCAACAGGCTTTACCTCTCGAGGGATCTCGAGAAGCTTACAACCCCCACCAGGCAGTGTACCTGATCGTTGTAGTATAGTATAGTGACAAGTACCGGGGGATTGATCGTTCAGCTTAGGAATAGTGTCGCTAGGATTAGAAAACCTAAATACTAGTTCTAAAGGTGAGGGATGATTATTTTTGTATTTTTATATTTTATGGAAAGCGAATTAAAATCTCGGGTTTGAAGGATTTGGGCGGAATTAGTTGCTATTCAACTAACCCAATACTAAGATGCAATCAAAATAAAATACTAGAAATGAAAATAAACTAATTTATACTAAGGTTGTGAGCAGTAATTGGAGAAAATGTGTTTACTTAGATTTCACTACTCCCTAGATATCTTTTACACGTTAATTACTTGTTATAATTGCATGGATGACGGATCGTATTCCTTAATACCATTCATGGGGTAGCACACATAACTCCCCAATTCTATGAGCTCTTATCTCCTCCTACACCATGCCCAGCACAACTATAGGGATTGTAAACAGTGGCTCATGCATTAAATACAACCAATAAAGACCTAGTACGCGTTGGTTCATGTTTCTTAAGACGTTCAAGCATGTTACCAATTGGAGATCTGCCAGTTTTCTTAAGCCTAACATATAAATCATTCATCCAAGACAAGAATAAACAAGTAATCAACACATAATCAATATCTAGGTTTCATTAGATCTAAGCAAACACAAGATAGATCTAGCCTAGCATGATGGAATTAAGACAAGAACAAGATATAGACAACCAACACATAGACATATTGATTGAATTAGAAGAACACTTATCTTGATTAATCATGCAAGGTATCAAGGGGTTGGAACCCTTGAAAAACCTGTAAAGTTACACCAAAATCGTACTTAGGGTTTCTCCCAAAACTTCTCTCTTTTTATGTGAAAAACTAGAAAACTATATATAGAAAAAGGGGTCTGACGGCGTCAAAACCAAATAGGTGACGCCGTCACCTCGCCGCCAAAACAATCCTCGGACTGCCTAGATCTACATTTGACGCCGTCAAGTACAAAACATTTCCAGGCCGTCATGACTTTTACTCTTGACGCCCTACCTTCATGACGCCGTCAAAACTCTTCTGGGTCGTCATGGAATTTTACTCTTGACGCCGTCAGGGAACTACTCTTGACGCCGTCATGCACTGTTCCCAGCATGGAAAATTAAGACTTTGGCGTTTTCTTCACTTTTATGCTCCAAAAACGTCCGAATTGCTTCCTTTTCCAGATTTCACTCCCAAAGTACCTAAAATCACAAAAGGAACGATTTAGGGCAATATTTGATCAAATAAATTCGGATTCAGGCTTAAATGACCCCCTAAAAACGGATCATTTTTCGCCTCATCATATACCCTTACACTTGAGATTTGCTTGTCCTCAAGCAAATGCGCTTTTATTCTACTCAAAATACAAGTTAGGGGTCATTTAAAACTAATATAAAAGTAATTACAACAAATAATCGTTCCACTAAAGACCAATAGACAAGCACGGAGGTCATATGCAAGCACCTCACAAATAGTGTTTAGATACTCACATCTCTCGGGTGTAATAAAGTGTAAATTACAATATGGAAACGGAAGATATCTCTCACTACCTGTCATAGCAAAATAGATTACCATAGGCTTGGGAAAGGATCAAACATCCACCACATGGCGTAAGCACCTAGGATAAACTATCAAAGAGGTCTTTTAAAGGGTTGTAACGTTAGGTGTAGGGATATGAAATACACGGTTTTGTTGGATAAAGGAAGTTTTACTGGTGGCGAGTTAACAATCTTGGTTAATTACATGTACAATATGGCGTTGCTAAGCCAAGACTAGACTCGACTTAAGCTAATAAATGAAGAATAACAAAAACATAAAATAAACATAGAATAAAACGGGATGGTAGTCCGTATGTTTTTTTTTCTCTTTTCTTTTTCTATATTTTTTTTTTCTTTTTCTTGATTTTTCCATTTTTTTTTTTTTTTTTTTTTTTTTTTTTTTTTGCATACACTCTTACCCTACCATCCAAAATAATACATCATAGGGGGTTGAACATTCCCCTTACACTTGAATCTTTACATACTTTACATTAAACTAATCTAATGACTCGAATTAAGAAAATCAAAACACTTGGAGCACTTTTAAGATTAACGTACATATGGGGGTAATAAATGATGTTCTTCCCCATTACTCCATAAAATAAGTACTTACCCATGAGTCCCAATCGTCCCAAAACAATATGTACAAGGATATGACTCGACTTAGCAACCATGTAATCAATTAGAAAGTTAACTTAGGGTTTAACAAATAACAATAATGCACTAAAAATGAGCGCATACACGGAAGGCTAAGGCGATTTGGCTATACATTTAAGTGGGGTGTAACAAATTCTTCCTTTAAGTAAAATGCTTAAAGTTAGAAACGAAAAGATAGGCTCGGAGGGGTGTACTAGGGGTTTCGTGTACTAAAAATGAGTACAACGCTAAGGGTGTGGGAAAAATTAGTTGACTTAACTAGCCAAGTAATATGACTTAAATGGTCAAGTAATTATAATACGGGTTTAACACAAGGGTAATCCTAATGCCTCTTATCATGTAGTAAATCCTACCACATGAATGTAGTCTCACTAGCGGTCTCGGGATGCATCACTAACGCAAGTTCTAGAATCTAAATGCTACCGGTACACTCATAAGCACTAATAGTAAATGCTTTTCCTATCAAATCTAAAGGCGAACCTCACATTTTTTGGTGGAAATTTTTTCTGAATATACGGTTATGTGCTAGTCATACAATCTCCTATCCATGAGACGCTTGCTATGGCTAAAGTTTCACTCCTAAATGTTGTAAAAAAATTTAAATTTGGCGCTAAAATTACACTAACAAGTATTTCTCATAGTTTTATTACACATCTACCATCAAACAAAACAAACTTAAGCGAAAGTGCATATGTAAGGTATCATCTTTTTACCCTCCCCTTACACTTAAGATGAACATTGTCCCCAATGTTCAAGTAAATAATGTAAAAGTGAAAAAGTAAATAGAATGAAATCAAATACTCCCCTGATTCGCTCGGTATGGATAATAGGGTGGCCAGGTTAAATCTTCCTCCAAGAAAATAAACAATCAAAGCTTCCCTTCCAGAATATAAATCATCTTCTTGTCATACATAACCTGTAAAACCTGACAAAATAGACAAGACAACCTCGCGTAAAATCGGCGGCATCCTATATAAGTTACTAAATCCTAGAAAACAAGATAAGATATAATGCTTGTGGAATGAATTTTGCAGATCTCCTGGAGATTATAAAACTTAATAATTCACAAAAAAACCATAAGACTCCGTTAGAAAAACAAAACCGGTAAAATTTCCAGATTTTTACTCCTGACGCCGTCAAGAGTAAACTCCTGACGCCGTCAGAATTGACCTGCAGAAATTCTTATGTTAAGTTTCCGGAAAATTTCTGGAAAAACTTGGTCCTACTTCCTGGAAAATCTTGCAAAACTTCATTATGACTCAATACAAGCATTTGACTCTAACAAGTACTAATATACATGTTCATTTAATATTGTTGTGGATCATGCTCAATTTTGTTCTTATAAACAAATTTGGGTCTCCCCTTACACTTAGCTTTTGCAAAATACCTTTATATGTAATTAAGACGAAGTTAAAAACAAAATAAAGCATTTTCACAATTTACTTTGAAACATGAGCCACAAACAATAAAAACAAAACATGCATACGGAAACAAATAAAATCAAACAAACAAACAAACAAATAAAAACATACAAAACATGGGTTGCCTCCCAAGAAGCGCTTGTTTTTGTTCGAGTCACGAGCCTGACTCTACCCTTATTTAACGGAAATAGGGGTGGTTCTCCCTACACTTAGGATTAAGTGTGGGTGAAAGTAGCGATACACACCCTTAGGGTGTGAATATGCCACGTGAGGTGAAGGGGGTGAGTGAATGGCTTCCTTCATCCTAAAACTAACCGGATAATATTGGTTGATGGGTGGGTCGGTTCCTCTTTTGTCTCCTAGAAATATATCTAAGGATGGAAAGTTGTGTAAAGGTTGAGGTTCCGGTTCATCAACATTAGGAAATTCCCTAGAACTAGGAGTAAGGTTATCACTACAAGTATTCAAACCTATATCCTCTAATGGTGCCTGGTCCAAGGGTTCTACTTCTATTGGGGTTCCTATAGTCTCTTCTACTTCTTCCGGGTAAGTCACGGGCGGTGTGTATGCCTCAAATGATGCTAGGACTTGTAGGGTACTTAGTGGGCTTGGGTTTTCTACTATCTCTTCCATCACATCATTTGTTTCCTCAAAGTCTGACGGATACAAACTCATCAATTCATTCAACTTATTGTTCACGGTTAGGAAACTTTCCTCGAAATTCTTCCAAAGGGTCTCACTAAAAGGAATTGATCCTGATAATGATCGTCTAATTGAAATCACACATGCATAAAATTCATCATACCCATCTAACTTTACCCCCAACTCCTCTTGGATGTCATAAAGATCACACAAAAAATCAGTGGAATGATAGGAATCAAATCTATTAGTGAAATATAGTTGTTCCTCTATTGTCAGTGATCTAAATGGAATTTCATCTGCCATAGTGACAAGTGAAAATGGTTTTACAAACAACGGGCACAAAGAAAAAGATAGACTACAAGAAAGCTAATAAAAAGAAAATAAAAATATCACTAAAAAGGAATCTAATGAGTAGACCTAATAAAAATCAAATTCAACCTAAACAATAACTATTCCCCGGGCTGCGGCGCCAAAAACTTGATGTGTGGGAATCGCAACAGGCTTTACCTCTCGAGGGATCTCGAGAAGCTTACAACCCCCACCAGGCAGTGTACCTGATCGTTGTAGTATAGTATAGTGACAAGTACCGGGGGATTGATCGTTCAGCTTAGGAATAGTGTCGCTAGGATTAGAAAACCTAAATACTAGTTCTAAAGGTGAGGGATGATTATTTTTGTGTTTTTATATTTTATGGAAAGCAAATTAAAATCTCGGGTTTGAAGGATTTGGGCGGAATTAGTTGCTATTCAACTAACCCAATACTAAGATGCAATCAAAATAAAATACTAGAAATGAAAATAAACTAATTTATACTAAGGTTGTGAGCAGTAATTGGAGAAAATGTGTTTACTTAGATTTCACTACTCCCTAGATATCTTTTACACGTTAATTACTTGTTATAATTGCATGGATGACGGATCGTATTCCTTAATACCATTCATGGGGTGGCACACATAACTCCCCAATTCTATGAGCTCTTATCTCCTCCTACACCATGCCCAGCACAACTATAGGGATTGTAAACAGTGGCTCATGCATTAAATACAACCAATAAAGACCTAGTGCGCGTTGGTTCATGTTTCTTAAGACGTTCAAGCATGTTACCAATTGGAGATCTGCCAGTTTTCTTAAGCCTAACATATAAATCATTCATCCAAGACAAGAATAAACAAGTAATCAACACATAATCAATATCTAGGTTTCATTAGATCTAAGCAAACACAAGATAGATCTAGCCTAGCATGATGGAATTAAGACAAGAACAAGATATAGACAACCAACACATAGACATATTGATTGAATTAGAAGAACAATTATCTTGATTAATCATGCAAGGTATCAAGGGGTTGGAACCCTTGAAAAACCTGTAAAGTTACACCAAAATCGTACTTAGGGTTTCTCCCAAAACTTCTCTCTTTTTATGTGAAAAACTAGAAAACTATATATAGAAAAAGGGGTCTGACGGCGTCAAGACCAAATAGGTGACGCCGTCACCTCGCCGCCAAAACAATCCTCAGACTGCCTAGATCTACATTTGACGCCGTCAAGTACAAAACATTTCCAGGCCATCATGACTTTTACTCTTGACGCCCTACCTTCATGACGCCGTCAAAACTCTTCTGGGTCGTCATGGAATTTTACTCTTGACGCCGTCAGGGAACTACTCTTGACGCCGTCATGCACTGTTCCAAGCATGGAAAATTAAGACTTTGGCGTTTTCTTCACTTTTATGCTCCAAAAACGTCCGAATTGCTTCCTTTTCCATATTTCACTCCCAAAGTACCTAAAATCACAAAAGGAACGATTTAGGGTAATATTTGATCAAATAAATTCGGATTCAGGCTTAAATGACCCCCTAAAAACGGATCATTTTTCGCCTCATCACATTCCCTTGCAAAGTGACCAGTCTTTTGACAATTGAAGCATTCAATCTTAGATTTATCAAATTCTATACCCTACTTGGCTTTAAAATCAATACCACTTCCTGTTTTGTTCATGAACTTCTTGATCCTTGCAGTGATCATGGCAACCTGCCATCTTATGTCAATTTCTTCTAGAGCATCATCATCAATTTGCAACACATCTTCTTGATATGTAATAGGTAAAGTGGCTTGTTGAGCAAAGAAAGAACATATAGCATCATCTGAGTTGGTGTTGTGTTGATGGTGATGAAGTGGTAGTAGTCATGGTTGTGCAAGTGTGTTGTTTATCTTCAACAGTACTTTGGACAGGGTAAGCAGTACTTTTAGTGGAAGTACTACCTCTGTTTTTAGAAGACACAAAAGCAATGTTGTGAGATTTTTGATGAGAACTTGAACCTATGTTACCCTTCATCTCATGCTCATACACCTTTAAATTGTTGTAGAGATCATCAAAGTCCATAGAATCCAAACCAAGTTGTCCTCTAATCATAGTAGCAACCACATGCCATGCAGATGGCAAACTTCTTAAGAACTTCAAGTTTGCATCTTCAACTGATGCCTCTGCTCCATATAACTCTAGCATACTGAGCAAATTTTGGTATCTGTCATAGGCAGAGTCAAGACCTTCTCTTTCACCAACAGTGAATGTTTCAAACTGTTGCTTCAATAGGTTTCTATGCATCTTTTGAGAAGCATCATTACCTCCAAATCTTGTCTTAATAGTAGCCCATAGTTGTTTTACATCCTTAGCATCATGAAACTTTAGTAGGTGACCATCAGGAATAGCAGACAGCAGTATGTTGAGAGCCTTATCTTGATTTCTTTTTGTAACTGCTGGCAGGGTTGGCTTAGGTGGTGTAGGTTGTCCTTCAACTGCTACAGGTTCTTCAATAACAACATTACCATTGACAATCACATCCCATAGAGCATGGTCTGTGATAGCAATGTACTGCCACATCTTCATGCTCCATAGATCATACTCTCCTTTCTTGACAATAGGAATTCTGATTGAGGTGATGGATGGAACTGGTGCAACTTCAGTTGACATCTTTTAGGGTTTGTAGTAAAATCGGTTTTCAAGGATTTCTTCTTAATTAGAGTTTCCACACAAGCTCTGATACCACTTGTTGGATCGATGTACTCTGACCAAACTAACTATGTAGCTTGTAAGTGTTTAACAATCTTGAACAAATCCAAAACTATTAATATTGAAACACTGATATAACTTTATTAAGTATGCGGAATCTACTTAAACAAAGCTAAGAAGAACTTCAATGATTATATTAAAACCAAACTTTGAACCTGCTTTCTATACAGATTCACTAACAACCCTAATAAATCTTTTATCGTATTCTAAAGTATTCGTATGTCTAATACCACCCTAAGGCTCCTTTTATAGGCACAAGGAAAACCTTAAGTCGGTTTACAATACTTGAACGACAAGTAAACTAATTCTAACTTTAACTAATTCTAGAATATTCTAATAACTTTACATAGCAGCCCCTTAACTAATTTTCATAACATTCCTGTATCAATAAAAGTCATTTGACTTTCTTCATGCACGAGCAGTACTTTGACCATAATACACAAGCAGTACTTTGAGCTTCAGAAGTACTTTGATCTTCATATCCCAATATACCCTTTTATTGCTTACAATCATGTCAAACAAAAACAATAAAACAAGTAATAATAAAGAAAAATTAAACAACTAATAAACATAACAATTATAAAGTGAAACAATTAGCCACATGCATACTTGATTAGATAAACCCTAATCAAATCAATTCTAGGTTTTCCAATATGCATGTAATTAACTAAGGCCTTCCCTTCAAAGGAAGTGGAGCCACATACATTGACGAATCAATTGCGTAGGCCATAGTCAATTACACACCACATAGCACATAAATTGATTTATTAACAATTGAGGTCTTCCCCAATTTTAGATCTATCTAAAAAATTACATGTGATAAAAACAATTCAAATAATCAAATAATCCATGACTAACATGCATGTTTCATCATGGATTCATACGTAACAATTAGCAATTAGGTCACAAGATACGTTCATGAACACATAAACATGTTGACAACCTAGGGTTACTAATCCAATAAATATTTAAATCACAAACCCTAATTTGGATTAAGGAGATAATCGACCCCCCCCCCCCCCAATTTTAAGGGTTTCGAGAATTTAAAGAACCCTAGTTCTATAATAACCAATCAACATGTAACAAAAAACAATAAAGATTCGTTTTTTTATGTGTTTTTAGTAATCAATTACATGTTATAGATAGCTCATGATGTCACTGTTAGAATTAATATACCATGACATTCATATAATTAAATAAATCAAGTAGTCACATTATGCGGAAGCGTAGGATCATGTATAACATATAAAAGATTAACATAAACATAAAAAAGAACGTACATTTGGATTCTAGCTAAATAAGAATCAAACTTCAATAAACCTTGTACAATAGATGAACCCTAATTAGGGTTTATAAGGATCAATGAATAACCCCTTACCGTTTTGTTATTCGATCCAAAACATTAACTATAGTGAGTTAATACCACGTTCTTGTACACACGAACTATAACCGAAAATTAATGTTAATGCTAGTTAATGAAAACGCAAGAGTTTGTTTTATAAAAAACAAACCAATCGACCCTTTAGAGGGGGTACACGATCGGCCAAAACAAAGAGGAAAAGAAAACAAGTTTTAGGGTTATAGCTTGTGCACAAAAGGTACCAAGAATGAACCCCTAAACCTTGTATTTATATTAAGTGAAACTTGGAGGACAAATTGGCTTGGGATTGGGTTCCCCCTCCCTACCACGACCGGCCACAAGGCCCAAGGGTCCTTCAGAATCCTTCCTGTGTCCAAATTTCACTTTAGTCCTTTATCTTTGATATTTAATGATCATTAGTCAATACTTGTTAATTATTAATGTCATTTAAACATTTACTTGTGTTTTAAATAATTAAATATATAACATTTTATACATTAATTATTATTCATTAATTCCTTCATTCGTAACGTATGTAATCTTGTGGTCTCGGGTTCGATACTAGACATATATTTATTAATATTTATCCACAAACTCTAACAGTTTTTAGATACAACAATTAAAGAATCGAACACTTTTAGAGTTGTTAATAGAAAGGAGAAGAAAACACCTGCAATAATTGTTTTGTTATGTGTGTCGGGTTATTTTAGGATCTATTGTTGTGTCATGTAAACCTTGTGGCCCACTGGTATTGAAATGCATCCAGGTTTTTATTTTTTATTATTTATTTATTTATTTACTTATTTTTTAAGTGTTACGTGATATTTAAAAGGAAAGTGATTGACACACTCTAAAAAGTTATTAGGACACTCATTGTATAAACAGTTAAAGCTGATTATATTTAAAGTACAACTGTGTATACTGTATACAGTAAAGTGTCCCAATAAATTTTTGAAATTTGCCAATTACTTTAAGATATTTAAGATACAAAACCAACCAAAATTATCAATTTTTGGTGAACCAAACGCCCCCTAAACTAATTGTTCAAACTATGGAAGGATAAATTAGAATATACGGTAAAGTGGCGCCATAAAAGGTGCACTAAGCCTAGTCCACCTCACTTATCCATGTGTCAAAGAGGTTGCGCCGCAATGATGATGTATGTGATAACGCCTTTATTATTATTATTATTATTATTATTATTATTATTATTATTATTATTTAAATATTAAATCTATGGTTGTGCAATTTTAACAAGTAATACATGTTAAGTCCTAGATGTGATAGACTTATTTGTAAATCAATTTAGTACACTATTCAACATTGTTCTTTCAAATCATCTCAATAAATTAGGTGACATTTGGTTTTAGGGTCCTAGAATAAGAAAATGCCTAGAGGTGTTTGTTAAAAGTTGTTATTAGTAGTAGCCGTGAGATGTAACTATTTTTTTAAATAAAAACGTTTGATTTCATAAGTAATTGTAACTATATATATTCAAATAGAACCGAATATAGAACATGGTTATATGTGTAAAATGGTCGGGTGTTACTTACGTACAACACAACAACAATGTTATATTCAGCCTTCATTTCTAGCCAAATAACTACGGTATATGCATCTACTAACGCATCCATAGCAAGATAACACAGAAACATAAACTAAACTATTACAACTTACCGCTCCTTTGCCACAGCTTTTTAAACAAGCATTGAAAAATTAGTGTTCCTAAAAAATAGCAACAATTCATTGCTCATTTGCCAACGACAAGTAAAAATCAAAACGCTCGCTACTTCTTTACCAAAATGACTACTAAAATTTAAAATGCTCATTTTCACCGCTCATCATCCAAAAAGCTCCACGCCTCTCCGCGTAAAAATTGGACATTTTATAAACCTTTATAGTACTCCCTTTGCGCAAACCAAACACCCCTTAACGGTCAAACTCAAAAGTCAATATCTTCAACATTTCAAATCATAAAGAAAAAAAACCCAAATTACTACACAAAGATGACATCATCATCATCTTCCCAAAATGGATCCCAACAAATGACAGAAACCATAACCCAAATCCTAAAAAAAACCCGAAACTTCAATTCAATAAAACCAATAATCAAAAATTACCTCCCACAGTTAACCCCAAAAACAATCCAAACAATCATTTCATCAAAACCCTTAAAATCAAATCCAAACACCCTCTTAAACTTCTTCAAATTCACCCAAACAAACACTCCCACTTACAAAATAGGCTCACTAACCACTCTCCCTTCTTTCTTTATCGTATTACAAACCCTTTTCGCCCATAACAAATTCCCAGATGCCAAAAATCTACTCCTCGACTTCATTCGCGCTGACACGCGCCGCCTTTTGCTTAAAAAGTTTCTTAAACCGACGCTCGATTTGCCTAAGCATTCCAAGGCGGTTTTAGATACCGCGATTGGCGCGTATGTGCAATGTGGGTATCCCGGGTATGGTATGATTGTGTTTAGAAGAATGAAAAAGTTGAAACTTTGTCCCAATTTGTTAACTGTTAATACATTGCTTAATTCGTTAGTGAAAACGGGTTCTACGAGCTCCATTTTGTATTGTAGAGAAGTTGTGAATGGTGCGGTTAAGTTGGGTGTTGTGCCGAATGTGAACATGTTTAATATATTGATTAATGGTTATTGTTTAGAGAATAAGTTTAGTGATGCGAAGGATTTGATTAATGAAATGAGGGAGTATGGTTGTGTCCCGGATAATGTGACGTATAATACTTTGCTAAATGCGTTGTGTAAGAAAGGTATGTTAAATGACGCTAGGGAATTATTGTTGGATATGAAGAAACATGGGTTGTCTCCGGATCGGCATACTTATAATACTCTAGTTCATGTGTATTGTGAGAGACGAGGGTGTTTGAGTGAAGCAATGAATGTTTTGGATTTGATGAGACTAATTGGTTTTTCTCCGGATGTTTGGACTTATAATACGTTGATTAGTGGTCTTTGTGACGAGGGGAAGGTTGATGAGGCGATTAGTGTTAGGAGTGAGATGGAGAAGTTGAAGTTGTTGCCGGATGTGATTACGTATAATACATTGATTGACGGGTGTTTTAAGTGGAAGAAGAGTTGTGAGGTGATTGAGTTGCTTAATGTGATGAGTGAAAGAGGGATAAAGAGGAATGAGGTTACCTATAATATATTGATCAAGTGGTATTGTAAAGAATGTGATTTGGATAAAGCTAGTGAGACCTTCAAGGGTATGGAAGCTAGTGGATTTTTTCCTGATAGTGTAACATATAACACTTTGATTAATGGTTATTGCAAAACGGGTGATTTAAGAGAAGCGTTAAAGACTATGAATGAAATGAGTGGAAGAGGTTTAAAGATCAATAATTATACTGTTAATACTATTCTTCACGCCTTGTGTTTTGAGAAGAAGTTTGATGAGGCATATGAATTACTTCAAGATACAAAAGAACGAGGGTATGTTATTGATGAAGAATGCTATGAAACTTTAATAGTTGGGTACTTAGATAATGAAATAGACGATAAGGCTAAAAAGCTTTTGGATGAATTGAAAGAGAAAGAAAAAGATAAAGAGAGAGAGATTGTTCCCGGTATTATTTCTATGTATAACTCCATTGTTAGTGGGTTCTTCAAGTCGGGAAAGACATAGCAAGCAATAATCAAGTTGAATAAACTTCTTGATAATGGACTGTCACCTAGTGAATACACATACAGTAGAGATCTTGGTCCGTGAAAGATTTAATTTAATTTCTTTTGATACTAGATGGTCTGCAGATCATGGTCCGTGAAAGATTGGATCACCGGAACTACAAGATTGGATCATGCTCTTTTCTAGAAATAATAATCGTGACTGGATATTTTAGGGTGTTGAATTCCAGTATCACAAGTTGTTTGTGTGAGGGAAAAATAGTTGACCGTCTTGAATTTTACACGATTATGTGGGACAGGACAACATTTGAACCCACAACTTCGTTGGAGATATCTCACGAATTCTGCTAGACTGCAAGCTCGTTGGTGTTTGATTTATTTTCTATTTGCTGAAGGTAAATGGGTTTCCTCAATTGGTTCAGATGTGCAGCCATATTTTTGGTGAATGTATATTGTCGAGTCTCATAAACTGGTATGGCGAGATTTAATTTCAACCTGAAAACTTTCCAGAAATAGAAATGCTACAGTGTAATGGAAACTGTCACATTTTACATGTAGCGATACAGGTATTATCTTTTACTGTCACCCACTGATGTCATGCTTTCGTTTAACGGTCCATCAGCATTTTTCAAAACTAAGATGAGATGTTTTAACTAATATTTCTTGTTGTGTTCCTTGCCAAGAGAACGACATGTTTATTTGAACCCAAAATGATATTAGGAGTATGCAAACACACACAATAATTTGTCGGTTGACTGAATTTTGTGCGAATACTTTGTGAAGTACTAATGTGGTTCCTTTATGAAGTTTTGGATGGTACATAGTCGCATTAACAATATATCTAATATATGTGGGCACATACAAGTTCTATATTTTCAACCAACATAAAATCATAAAGGGGTTTTGGGCTGATGTTAGGGCAGGTCAAATATTGAAGGTTATTTGGTTTCCTAATTGCTATAGGGTTTTGTAAATAAGAATAACTCCCAATGCCAAGGGAGAACAAAATGTTAATATCTATCCACTACAAGGCTCTTCTTGACAGTTATATACCTCCACGTTCCTGCTAGTGGCGGATCTAGGATTTGGAAATAGGGTGTGCACTATTTCAATAGAGCAACTAATAGTTTGGTTCTCAGGCCGGGTTTTTTCCCCTTGGTACTGGTCGGACCTCTTTTTGCGTAGATTCGAGTTATACTTTTTTTTTTGGGCTTATGTATTCGGGTTATTTGACTAAAATGTGCTTTGGTGAATTTAATATGATCAAAACTATTTTTTTTTTTGGATAAAATGATCAAACCTTTTAAACAAACACACATAATGTTAACTTCTTTAGGCTGGGCACAGTGGTGACCTGTGTCATCACCTGCTACATCAGTTTTCTCTCTCCGGTGACCAGATATGACCAAGTTGCCATAGTCGATGACCAAACTTTTTTTTTTTTTTTTTTTTTTTTAGTTCAAACATTTTAAACAACAAATTTAAAATTCACTAAAATAAAACCATTACAATACTAAATTCAATAAACATTAAAGACATTACGTAAATTATTCAAATAATATTAAAAACATTACAAAAATTCTTCATCGTCTTCATCATCGTCATTGTCACTACTGTCTTCGTCTTCATTCTCTTGATTGACTTGATTTCTACGATTTCTCCAGTGTTCGATCAAATCAGATTTTAAGTGTAGATGAGTTGATGCGTCCGGGAGCTCCTGAGTAACTACTAAAGATTCTTCATGTGTTCTTAAGGGATCGTGACCACGGTGGCCCTCATCTTCGAACCACATGTAGGACATATCGCCCGCTGCTTGTGTCGAATGATCATATTATGTAATATGATACACGTATATATAATATCTTGGAGATCCTATACAGCCCTCGAGCCGGAACTTAAGCATTTTCCACGTCTTCTTCAACACACCAAAAGCCCGTTCCACATCTTTCCTTGCTGCTTCGTAAGATAATATCCCGTCAGTAAGATAATATCCCCTTTTATATTGTACATTGTTAGCCTCGAATTCAAGGTCTGGTGCTCTCCCAGATTTGATATCATTGAAAACGGGGGAACGATGTAAAACGTTTACGTTGTTATTCATCCCGGAGATACCAAAGAACGCATGCCAAATCCATAAATCTTGTGAGGCGACCGCTTCCAATAAAATGAATGGATGTGGCCCGTGATCACCATTAGCATATTGACCTCTCAAACTATTTGGGCAATTCTCCCATGACCAACTTGAGTAATCAATGCTTCCCATCATCCCAGGAAACCCATGCTTACGCTCGTGATGAGCGTATAGTCTTTCAAGGTCAGAATACGTGGGCTTTCGCAAAAACTCGGCACCATATAACTCCATGATAATATTGCAAAACTTACAGAGACATTCACGGGATGTTGTTGCAGCCACTGCCAGATTCTCGTTAAGAGAATCAAGAATGGCCGTGTATCCCAAGTGATGAATGGCCGCAGTACACTTGACCAATGGGCTAATACCAGGTATGCTCCTACAATCAGGAGTTTGTTGAAAATAAGGAGAATAATCGGTTACCTCTCGAACAATTTGTGTAAATAGTTCTCGGCTCATTCGGAACCGCCGACAGAATATTCTTTCATCGAACTGCGGGTTTTCGAAGAAGTATGCCGCCACTAAACGATTATGAGCACCCGAATAATCCCTACGTATGTACATTCATGGAACTTTTGGTTGTGTTGCTTGGTAAGCATTCCAAGCAAACTCCGTAAACTCACTCATAACTTCATCATCGTCGGAAGACGAAGAACCAAAAAAGAGCTGGTAAGACATAATTAAAAGAATGTGTTTGAAGGTATTGATAGAAATGTTGTTTGAAATTGTGTGTTTAGAAGTGTGTTTGAGGTGGTATTTATAAGGTTGCAAAGTGGTAATTTTTTTTTTTTTTTTTTTTTTAGTGCTCGACCGATATTTGACCAGGATCCCACATTGGATGTGACCGACTTCAAAGTCGGTCGACCTCAGCTGGTGACCGATTATTTCAGATCCACTGCTACTAGCCTTAGCAATCACCAAATCCAAAATTAAAGTTAAACCATTTGAAAGAAATATAAATATTAGCTCGCATTGAAAATGTGTTCCTAAAACAAATAAGAACCCATAGTTTGGATGCAAAAACTATTAACTCGGTGTACACAATTAAAATCACCAAACTAAACATAACACTACAAACTGAAAACGGTTAAGAGAAATAACAAGCAAAATGTATTCTAAAATGGGTTGGGCCTTAAATATTGGTCGGTGGGTAAAGTCTTATATAAAGGAATTATTCATTAAGGAGTTATGTGCATACCCTGTGTTGGCTGTAGATCCGCCCCTGATCATGGGAATCTTTAAAGGAATTATTCATTAAGGAGTTACGTGTATGAATAAAGTAACAAACAACAATGAACGTAAACAGGTTCCATTAATTTTTAAAGGGAATAAAAAGTAATAAGTCAATGATACGATAAGCAATTTGGTTTGTAACTATTAAAATAATAAACGTGCATGTATCGTCTTCTCCAACTGGTAGTCAGTCTTGAAGAACAAAGGTATGCAGTCAACGTCGGACACTTGAGTAGTCCATGTTCATTCCGTGAACGCCTAAAAAAAATGTCAAACTAAAAGGCAGTTTTTTTTTATAAGAGTACATGTAAAGTTAAATTTTGGTATAAAACTTCATTGTAGACAACGTTTGTAGTACTTTTGAGATATTACCATCTACATCCTAAATGACATTCTTCGAACCTCTTTTGCTTTTGATCATGGAAACGGCATAGTTGTCCATGTGTGAAAACTGGACGTGGCAGATATAACCCCAACCTTTGAAAGTGATTGAACATGGCTCCTATTTATTGTCATAGCAAATGAAACGGACATGGGATATTGTTTCTTTACAATCTTTAGCGGTAAAAATTTATCAGATGGAGTAATTTTCAACATCGGTATGATCCTGTCTATTCAAAGTGATCATTTATATTATCTTTGCCTCAATCGTAGTTTTTACTAATGTAACAACTTGAAGTCTTATTCCATTATATAATCCATTGGACTGATCAATATTTCTCAACAAAATTGTCGAGACACATATTTTTAATATAAGTTTCTGGAGAGAAAACAAATTCATTTATAGCGGTGCCACTTTCAGTTTTATCAATGTTGTCACAATTTAGATAAACCATTTCTTCACGTGGAAATAACAAATGATCGTTTATGTTGGATCATTTCTGTGACTTAAATGTTTGGACAAGTAAAATCAATAATAGATGTTACCAGATCACTAGTCTCATTTATTGGAATCTCATTGGGTATATCTATCAACCTTTCCATCGTTTGCTTCTCCAAGCTTTCTGTCTCCAACTCTCAATATCCATTCAGCAAATTCATGGATTTCGCTGACATCTTCCGGTCGAGAGTCGGCAGTGAGCCTCATGATCGTGGTTAACTTCAGAACTTTGCAACGATCCCACGGGTAAAACTGCTTTAAAGAGGCACTAACAATTTCTTGTCGTGTACTTTTTGGAAGCACTGACAGTAGTATAACGGGTAATAATGTTTAATAACTTGTTTTGAAGTTGAATATTGTGACAATTCATAAATCCATGGTTTTGTTATGTATAAGATTTTTCAATAAAATTATAATAAATCTTTTATATTTTTATAGTTATAATACCCGTGCATGCGCATGTTTTTACATAAATTTTTTCATTATATATTAATTGATTAATATTTTGTATAAATTTTTGTTGCACGAAGGATTTGACTTTGTTTAACTGACATGGTATTTAGGCTGATCTAATTTAAATTTTACTATTAATATCATGTTCTAGACATTATGTGTGTTTTGTGTCGTTGCTATATGTACAATCTCATATTTTGATTTTCATGTCACAGTAACTCAAGATTGCGCCTTTATTTTGATATTTATATATCTATTAATATTGATTTTAGCCTTATTTAATTTTTAAACATGTGTACACGGAGTTAAACTTATAAGAGCACTGGGTATCGTTGGTGTCGTGGGATTTTTTTGCTGCCACGTCAGCAAAAAGCTCCATGGCACCAGAAATCCCACTGCACCACATTTCAGGGGTCATCGTGAACTTTTCGATCTCGAAGTTCTTTATTTTTTCTAATATGTCAATCACATCTTTCGATCCAAGTATCTGGCATGTTCGGGAGTGGATCGACGAATGTGTCTCTTAAATTCACTTCGAATCCTTCGTCTTCCAATATCATGTTGTGTAACATTATACAACAATACATGATTAGTTTCAAAGTGTTGACTTGAAAAGCACGTGCGGGTTGTCGTATAATCCCCCACCGACCTTGTAGGACTCCGAAAGCTCGTTCAATATCTTTTCTAGCACTTTCTTGAACCCTTTTGAAGTTCAATATCTTTTCCGACCTTGCAACAGTAAACGTTTTCACAAACACGGACCATGTTAGATAAATGCCATCGGCTAAATAGTAACCTTTGTTATATGTGTTAATACAAATATCGCCTAAAAACGTTATTTATATTTTACGATCTTTGCTAAGTTTAGTTAATGACAAAGTATGAAGTTTAGCTATAAGTAAATCATCACTTTAAGTGTTTAAGTCTTGTTTAACTAAGGTTTACATTTCCTTTTAAACAAAACATTGTTTTTATTTCTTAAATTAGAAAGTGTCTTGTCACATCACATTTATTTCTTAAAATAGTAATGTCACATCACATTTAGGGCAAACTTTGTCAATATACATTTATGGTAAGAAAGAGTGTTTGACTAACCATATGTTTGCTTGCAAGTCTTGTGTGTGACTAGGTATAATGAGATATGACCTTGTTTGGTTTGGAAGATTTATTGCAAAACCAACTGCAGCCCTGACGGAACCCTGGGGGTACACGGGCGGAACCCATCTGAGGGTTCCGCCTGATCCGCCAGACCTGCAGAATGGTTTGCTATAAATACCAAACCATTTGTTAGTTTTGAGTCACCCCTTTAGGACATATTTTCATATACTCTCTAAAACTAACTCAGTAACATTTGACTTGTGTGACTCTCTTATGTAGCAAGGGACTTCACAAGATCATTCAAGAAGTTACAAGCTTCAACTCTAAAGTTGTATGTCTTGTTAGCTTGGTCATGTATAAGCTTTGGTAGCTTATACCTCATTTGTGTCATGTATGTAGAAGTAAATGGTTAGTATTTTAGGCCTCAAAATACGTAGTGTGTCGGGAGTTGTTGTACCCTTGTAAAAGAACTAACGGGAGTGGTTGTACCCTTGGTAAAGAACTCGACATCTAGCTTAGTGTCAGTAAAAGTGTAAGCGACGATGGGAGTGGTTGTACCCGTGTAAAAGAACTCGACATCTAGCTTAGTGTCGGTAAAAGTGTAAGCGACGTTGTAAAGGTTTTCTCCGCCGGTGAAAGGAGCTTGTTGATTAGTGCTTATAACTCTCGAGTTGGAAACTCGGGGCGTGGATGTAGGGCAAGGAAAAAGAGTCCTTGTAGCCGAACCACGATAAACAATCGTGTTGTGGTTTGATCGTTTCTTTCTTTATCTTTGCTTATTACATGTTGTCGTTTAGTTAGAATAGCTAATCACATATAAAGCTTTTCAAAGAATTAAACAAGTAAAGTTATGTTTATATCTTTAAACAAATGTAAAGCTTTTCAAATAACTAAACAAGCAAAGTTAGGATCATCACAAGTAAAGTTTTTCAAAGTATGAAACAAGTAAAGTTAGAATAGTTATTCACATGAAAAGCTTTTCAAAGAATCAAACATATAACGTTGTGTCTATATCTTTAAGCAAACGTAAAGTTTTTGAAGGATATTCAAGTTAAAAAGGATTTAAAAAGCGGTAAACTATTCAACCCCCTTCTAGTTTTCCACAATTGGCATCAGGAGCTACGTTACTCAAGATCTTTAAAATAGAATGTATTTTAAAACTTGGATCGATCCATGGATTTTGAAAATCTCAAAGAATGGCAACCTATTCAAAACCCACCGCTATTTGAAAAAGAAAACTTACTTAAATGGAAAAGTAATTTTGAAAACTATGTGAAATCAATTGATCAAGATCTTTGGCACATTATTTCTTTTGGTGATTTCAAATCAAAGAAAACAAGTTTTTGAAAACCAAGATAACTATCTTAAACTTGATAAAAATACTAAAGCTAAAACAATGATTTATAAAGCTTTAGTACCGAATATGAAAGAATTTATTTTTGTCAAATGGCTAATCACATTTGAAAAAATATGTTAAACTTTCATCAAGAAATATGTCAAGTCAAAGATGATCAATTTGATCTCACATATGAATTAGAAGTCTTAGAAATATTAATAGATAGACATTTAGTTGTGATGAATACATGTGCTACTAGTTTAAATGTTTTAAATGAAGGTGTAAGTGAAGATGATTACTCGTGTTGAGCTCTTAGGGGACTTGCTTGCGATTCATGGAATAACACGGATGAAGATGAAGCCAATCATCCGGTTTGTGATTCTCAACTAGATAAAACATCAAGCAAGGTACATTTTGAAACCAAACACTTTTGCTTTGAGAAATTTATCCTAGAGTTTTCTAAACTAGAAAATGAGTCTAAACGTTTATGCAACATGGACCTGAAAACTATCTTTAACAATGAGTCTTCAAAATCTTTTAAGAATATCGTTGAAAAGGAAATCTTGTTAGAAGATAAAATGTCTAGGATTGAGAGTAATGTTGAAATTGATCTAGAATATAAATTATGTCTAGATTACAAACATGTGATTAAAACGCAAAATGAGAAAGAAAAAAAATATTAGTTAATTTTGATGAAAGCTCAAAATCTGTTGAAAGATTGTTATGGAGTCAAAGGGTGTTTAAAGATAAAACCGGATTAGGATTTAACTCAAAAGCACCATCAACTAGTAAAACAAAACAAGTAAAATTTGTCTAACCTAGAAGAGAGATTTAGAGATAATTCAATCTCTAATAGAAACTCATGATAAAAAGTTTAAGATTATCATGCTCTATGCTTTTATATGATTATCTAACCTTCTTGGATACATGAGTAATTGAGTTTCAAAGCGTGTCGTCAAACCAAGATTTTACGCGTAGTGTTTATCCTCTTGATAGCATCTCTATGCAATTTAAAAGGTACGCATTACTTCAACTTGACTTTGATTGTCTCTTGTTTCTAGCATTATGTGTTAGAATATGTGTTATTAGTAATACTCTAAAGTGTTTACCTGCTATTTGTAATAACTAAGATTATATTCTATGCAACAAGGAATTTCATCATTAGTACTAGTAGGAGATATAAGGTGTTTTGGTTCTTTAACCATCAAGAGATAAACACGAGAAACTCTTGAGTGAGTCTCACTCAACTCTTGCTTACAAGTGAGCTAACAAAGAATTTCCTAAGTGTTAAAATGTCTAACACTTTTGTGATGCTTGCAAAAACAAACCTTTGTTAAACAACGTTCTGAAACACCATACTTTGAGTCTTAAATTGTGTTTTTCTTCGATCACTCCTTTATGATAATCTCACATAAAACACATAAGGTGAAATAAATTACATTAGCATACATTAGGATGTGTGGAAGAAAATGAGTTTTCAACACCGAGGTTTCACACATCAAATGTGACACTTAGTCTTATGATGTTGTACCTCTTGGACTTTTTTAAAACAAATAGAGTTCATAGTGTCTTAAGTAAGAAAACCCAAAGAGTCGAAGAGTCGTTGAATATAACATTTAACGAGAGATCTCCTCCTTCTAAGATATCATCTTTGGTAGATGATGACTTAGTCGAAAGTCCAATGATGGCAAGACAAGTATGTTGTGTAAAACATTAAGAATAAAAGTACAAAATAACATCTTCCCACCTTGAGTCAAACATTGAATCAAGCAAAATTGACATAAGTTATAAAACTTGATTTATAGGTCATAGTTGTGTCTAAGCAAATTCAACAATAACAGTCTTTGGAATTTAGAGTAAAACAACTAGTGAAATAAAATAAGTGTTTCAAAGTAATCATGTGATTATAAGTGTCAATTTTTGAAAGTCTTTTTGATAATAAAAGCAAGCTCCAAAAGCAAGGGATTTTAACTCAAAGACATTCCTAGTTACTCTCTTGTTCACAATGGTTAAGTTATTGATGACTTATCAAGAATGAGATTAGTAAATCCGTAGGTAAAACTAAACGTAGAGAAATGTTCGGAAGACTACTTGTTCTCATAACAATTAGATCCAACATTATGTTTAGTGTTTGTCTATGTGCTCGTTTTAAAGAAGATTCTTAAACAACTCTTTAGTTAAGCTTGTTTGGATACATCTTAAGGTACTACACAACTAGGATTATGGTATCCCAAAAGAACGGGAATAGAAACCATAGTGTATGCCAAATGGAATTATGGCGGTAATAAGTTGATAAGAAAAGCACAAGTGGTACTTGCACTTTTATACTTACTTGCCCTTTGATTCTCCAAAACACGTAAGGTTCTCAAATTAGTTTCGAATGGAGAAGCACATCAACAAGCTCCGCTTGAACAAGCAAATACGCATCAACAACGGAATTCATTTATCAACATTGTTATCTCTTCAACAAATGAAGCATCGACTTCAGCGACATTTCAATCCATTATGTTATCAACTAACATATTGTGGTCCATCATCATCATCTTGGTAAAAATGTTCATTGAGGAACATCTTAACTAAGAACGTCTACTACGTTAACCATTCCATCAACGTTTTCACAAAACTTCTTGAATGAGAAGCATTCATCATCCCTAGGCCTAGTCAAAGACTCATAAGACCAAAAACCTTGTTTTGAACATTAGGATAAAACCACAAAAATCAAGAAAATTCCTTTTGAATTTTTCCTGTAGCTCCCACGGTACCCTCAGACTATACGGGCGGAACCCTATTTTTGGTTCCGCCTGGTCCGCCAAAGCTACAGAAAGTTTTATTCTTAATTTCAAAACCAAACACCCTATTAACTTAATCATTCACTTTCAAACAGCCATCACCCTCTCAAAAACACATAACCACACGAAATTTAGGGCTTTCAATACAATCTCTTCAAATCCAACTAACTTTGTAAGTGTTCCAATCACAATTGCATTTTTGATTCAAGTATAACATTCTTATTTACATTCATTAACTAGAATCTTAGGGTTTATGCATAAAACTTCTTGATTCATGAAAAACTTGGTGGCTAGCCAATGATGTCTTCCATTAGTTAAAAAATTGTATCCCTTTTATTGTTACTTTGATTTGCCAAACACACCAAGTGCATTGTCTTTCAAAAATCGCAATCCAAGACTAGAACATGATTCATCACCACATTGTTAAAACAAATGAAAAACATCATTAAAACATCACTTGCATACTATCTCTTGAATGCTAAAGGGGATACATAACTAATATGTATTTTCGGGTATATTCAATCGAAGACACATTCAATTAGGAGAGTGTTGGTTATCTTTTGTTTTTATAACAAAACTTGCAAGACAAAACAATTTGAGAATCAAAATGAGTCAAGATAACCAAGTCTTCACATTGTTTGCATATAGGAATATATTATAACATCCACATTGTTTTAAGTCATTAACATATAATTTTGTGTTTTCTAGGAATCAACATGCCTCACGCAAATAGATCCGATCACAAGGAAACCCTTAAGTATAAGCCCAAACACCATATGACCAAAGGTCTCAACAATGTTCAAGTAGAAACCTTTAAGGCACTAGAAAAACGCTATGTTCACGAAGGTAGAACCATTGATCCATTCTTTCTGGAAGGAACATCCATTCGCCAAAACTTTGCCGCAATCAACTTTGATTGTCTCCTTGATATAGATGAGCCAATTTGTCCTAGGTTCATCTTAGAATTCTATGCAACCGTAAACCTTTCCACAAATGTTGTTGGTAAGATATCATTAAACTTCACAACCAATCAAACACCACATTACATAGATTTAAAAGACTTAGCTATCATTCTTGGTGTCCCAAATGAGGGAACTTGTCTCTACACGGATAAGTGGCCCATTTCAAGTCTTGATTCTATTGAGCGTTTTTATCCATACGACAACCCTCTAGTTAGTAAGGAAACAATTAAAGAACATCTCTTCGTTAGAACCTCTACCACAAGAAAGAATCGTTCGGGGAATATTGTGGATAAGGATCCTTTTGGTATGGAGCTCAATGAGCTTAAACCACAATTTAAGAAGTGGGAAGAAATTCTTAGAGCTAACGTCATAAGTACCATAGGAAATAGAGATCATATCAACACATATCTTTGCTACATGCTCTATAGCATTTCCACCGGTCAACCATTCAACTTAGCCTACTACCTAGCCAAAAGAATAGCCGACATATCCTTAGTTGGAACAACCGCTCTTCCATATGGAATGCTTCTTACTCGCCTCTTTAGAGCAATCTCACCCATTTCTCCTAACGATAATGGAATGCGACTTGACTATTCTCTCGTTCCTCACATTTTCGTTCCTCTAAGTGATAAACAAGTTTTCAAGGGTAAGGGAAAACGTACTCGCTCACCTACACCATCATCATCATCATCATCATCCAACATGAGCGAGGACGATAAACTTCCTAACTCTAAGTTACCTCCTTTAGAATACCTTCAAGCACTTCCCGTCATTGACAATGCATCTGAAGAGTTCAAGCAAACCAAAGGAATGTTCAAATGCTTTGGAAGGTACCTAAGGAAACTCAATAAGAAGATAGACCGGTTGTGAGAAGATTAAGGAGTGTTTGGCTTATGATTGTTTTAGAACCTTTTATGTGTTAAACTACGTGATTTGTATTGTTTTTCACTTTCATGTTTCAGTATGTTTGTTGGATTATGTTTGTATGAGCTTTTATGCATAATGACAATGTTTGAGGTGTTTGTTAATTTTTTATGCTTATGGCAATTCTTACTAACTATAGTGAAATCCTAGACCTTAAGGTCAAAGTCCTATGATATGTATGTTTACGTGTCTAATTTTTGCATTGCCTAACCAGAAATGCATCATCCTTTTGATTTTAGGAGTTTTCGAAAATTTTGAAAATCGTCTCGTGGGTCAAAATCGCTGACTGCCTCATTTTTCAGCCCTGGCGGATCTGACGGTACCCAAAATTGGGTTCCGCCAGTGTATTTTCTGGGAAACCCAGAATTGGCCCAACGGACCAGACGGTACCCTCAAATGGGTTCCGCCTGTGTACCGCGAGGGTTCCGCCAGACACCTGTAGAAAATTTGTCATTTTTCTTAAGTCCAAAACTTGTAAAGTGTCAAAACCATTATCCTAAGTGAGAAACATCTTTCATTAACTCCAATAACCATATTAGAACAACTCTCACTCACTAAAACAATTAGGAAGCCACTTCCCTTCAAAAATTCAAATTCAAACATAACTAACCCAAGGAACCCTTTTAAAGGATCCTTCAAACCATTGAAACATTTTCAACCAAATCACATCCCATGATCACAAAGCATTGAGTGCATATGTTGGTCTTTCACTCCACCTTATTCCATTGGATTGACATGCAATGATTTGACATGTTCATGAAAACTTTGTAAATCATTTGAAACCTCAATCTTTGAGTGGTAGAACATCAAATCCAAACACCCATTTCAACATCTCCTCCACCCTATAAATTTGAAAGTTTTGCAACAATTCAAATCACACCATCACCATTAAAACTTCTTCTCTCAAAATATCAAAACCACACCTTTGAAATGACTAAATCCAACACATCATCCGAGTCATCAAAATCCTTCTCAAAAACCACTAGGATTAGTGTTAAACCTTGTTGCTTCAACAAAACCGTCAAGTCAAGCTCATCTTCTTCAAGTGATGCTTCTCTTAACATTTCTTCACCTATCCAAGATTTCCTTAATCTCACTACCTCAACACCATCCCCAACACATCGTAATACCAATGTAATCACCTTTCAAGATTTGCTTAATCTTGATACTACAACACCCTCTCCAACACATTGCTACACAAACATAGCCACCATTCCTTCATCTACTAGACCTTCATGTGATTCAACATCACCTTCTCAACAAGCTCAACCAACTAAAACTTCATCACCTCAATCACCAACAATTTCACCAATGGAACTTTTCCATACACCTCCAACATCACCACTACCTTATTTAGAAACATTAGAAGACCTATCATCCAAATCATCAAGTCCACCATCCTTATCACTCTTTGACACCATTGCTCAAATGGAAACCCAACAACAATCTAGTGAACAACTAGATGATGAACCCCATCAACCCTCAATGATAGAACGGTTGGCTTACCGTTATGCTAGACCATCCATTTTTCCAAATGATCAAGGCCATACCCACTCACAATCATTTGTGTTTCACCCAATTTACAAAGACCTTCATGGCAATCCTTCCGGAAAACCAAGCTTTCGCCATTTTGTTCAAAATCAACAACCACAACAACAACAACCATCACCACAAGACTCTTCCCAACAATTTAAATCTCTACTTTCTTCTTATAAGAAAATAGAAGCATCCATATGGGAAAAACCTCCAAACCCTAATGATGAGATTGACACTCATTTAAACCACCTTCATGCATTCAAACGTATGGTTAACTCTCAAATCAACCATATTACGGTTTTACAAACATCGCTACAATCAACTAATGAAGGAAGCAAAAACACCTCTCAACCATCCACCTTTGCTCCTTCAAGTTCAAACCATCCACCACCAACAAACCAAACCACTCTTCCACCAAACTTTCCTCGCCATGGTTGCGGACAATGCGAAAGAACCGCTCACATTAGTGAAGGATGTCGAACGGAAATTCGTGAGCTATCCGAAGAAATGAGGTTTATCCTAAACCACATTTTGGATCGTCTACAATCCTTATCTCACACACCTCAACCTTAGAGTCTCCAAAATGAAACAAAACCGTTTCTTTTGTGTAACACCCCCAAAATACCGCAGCGGAAGACTGTGTCACTGGGGTGCTACTTCATAATACAAAGTACAAGTTATAGAAAACGCACTCTAAAAGAGACGTTTTGAAAAGTTACCATTCGATTAATGAATTCAAAGTTACAAACATGAGATTCCAAAGTATGATACATAAATGTATACAAAATGTTTTGAATGGTAAATGATAAAAGCGTAAGTCTTCAGAATATGCAGCTTGACTCTAAGTTCCATGCACTAGCTATCGCCTTACTAACCTGAGATAAACATGCTAAAGTGTCAACACAATGGTTGGTGAGTTCATAGAGTTTGTCTTAAAACAGTTGAAAAGCCTTAAAGAATGATCACACAGCAAAGGCATTGAGAATCCACTCAGTTACAAGTCCCGCCATAAGAGACTTGTAACCTGTGTGTTCACAACCCACTGCTAACATATAGTATAATAAAGACATGTATAAGTTCATCAAGACAATTAAGCAATTAGTAGTGAGTCTCTACTTCATCTCCGAAGACCTCACTTTTATGATGTATCCAACATTCGCAAATGTTAGGATGTATCAAAGACAACTGGGAGTCAATTCCCAAAGACAACTGGGAGCCACTTCCCAAAGACAACTGGGAGTCAATTCCCAAAGACAACTACTAGTCAATAAATAGAATAACGCAATTAAGTATAACGCAGTCATGTATGTAAGCAATCAAGTATAATGCCATCAAGTATAAGACAATCAAGTATAACACAGTCACGTATAAACGTTTTGAGTATTTGTACAAGTAAGCAAGTAGTTGAGCATGTATCCCCCCCAAGAGTTTAAAACAAGTACGAAAAGAGTAGGGGCTATGACTCACCTTAAGTCTATGAAATGAGTAATGAAAGTGGTAGTCGAATCGCGAAAGTCTCTAAGAGCAGCCTATAATAGAACGTTGCGACTTAGGTTTGGAGTAACGTCTAAGAATACGACGAATTGCCTATATATGTCTTGCATAATGTTCATGATGTAGTACTTAGTATATAGTGTAAGTCTTTGAATATAAATAGTCTATGAAACATGTATAAGTTGTATATCTCTTACTACCGTTCGGGCCGACATAATTCAGAAGTCATGGAGTAAACGTTCGAGGAGCCAGGACACTTTAACTCGTAAATCCACAACTCGTCTCGACGGCTTACTCAATGAACTCCTCACATGAGGCTCCCTACTATTTGTAGTATTTGATAACATATATATATAAGCTTTTTGATCTTTAATAGTTATATGGTCTTTAGCCGTGGCTTTGCCGTGACCTTGGTCATTGTTACCATGGTCTTAAGACTCAACCTTGGCTTTAGCCATGGTTGTGGTCTTGGCTTTAGGTCATTAGACCTCTTGGTCTTAGTAAATCATAACTATAATATAGTGACTTTGGTCTAAAATGGGCTGTTAAGAATTTGAAGAAAATTTATCACTCAGAAAGCATTTTCAGGGCTCGAGCTTCTTTGTTCCTGAACGAAAACGTCGTTCCGGACAACTTTCGTGTTTTAACTTTTTGATGAATCGGACCAGAAGTGGGACTTTTAAATTCATAATTTGATCAGAATGCTATTTAGGCAGTTTTGCCGTTTTGGTTTCGCTAACTTCAAACGGTCATAACTTTTGACTCGTATACTCGTTTTGGGTGATTCAAATTGCTATGTTTTCCTTGTTAAGTCCTATTTAACAATAAGTAAGTGTCAAATATCAAAGTTATACTATTGTGGTCGTGGTTTTCCATAAAAATCACTAGTTTGCTTGTTTACTTGTCATAAGTTAACATATGTATATCAATACTTGTTTTATCCATTTTTAAACATCATGAACACAATACAAAGACCATATATAGCATGAAAGAAACATAATAAGCATGAAATGATATTGAGCAAGAAAGTGTATAAGGGTTTCTTACAACTTTTGGCTTTCACTTAAGAAAGGTAAGTAACTAGTAAGGTACGGACTTTGTTAGACTTAAGCTTCACCCTTTGCAATCTATGATAAGCCGAGGTCATTTGAAGATTATAACGACGCCTTCTTGAAGTCCAAAGCTATTTGAAGATTATAACGACGTCTTTTTGGAGACTTTAAAGTTATAACAACTTTTCTTAGAAAATTTCCAAGATTGAAGATCAAACACTAGTTTTCTTTCAAAAACTAGTTAACTTTCTTACAAAATATAAGAAAAGTGCCTTAGGTTTTAGGACTTAAAGGTTATAAGAAGGTGTGGTGCAAGTTTTCTATGTGTTATTAGTTGGCTATTTATAGGATGAGAAAAATAGTTAACCATATATTGGGTTAGAATATAACCATGGTTAATTTAGACACTTGTAAACATCCTAGAGATCAATGGTCAAGATCAAGCCACAAAATGATGACTCCTACCCCCCTAAGTCGGTTTATACATGATAAGGGTGACTAGATGAGTAGTCATGGTCTTTGGATGATAATATCCTAAGTATGTAACTAGTTTTGACTCCGTAAATTGCTAACCGTAAGTTTTTAGGCCACGAAACATAAAACCGGGTATCCTAAAAATATGAAACTTATAAATATGGTTAAACATGTCAATATAGTCCATAATAAAATATAAAATGAGTGGTAGGTTCTATCGGGTGCGAAAACCCTGCTAAAAACTGGAAACACGGGTCTAAAACGCGTAATTCGCGTAAAACGCTGAACTGGAAAACGTAAAATTCCGAAACTTTTGGAATTGTCATAAAATGATAGAAAATCATATTTCTATTGTTTATAATGTTTTATGGATATATCGGGATGCTAGAAGGACGTTTAAACCTAAAAGTAAATCTCGGACACGGCTTTGTGATTTTTACAGAAATGATCCGACGAGCGTCAAACTCTCGGATTATCGTTAAAATAGTTTAACTTACGAGAATATGAAATAAAAATTTCTGAGATGAATAGTGAAAAGTGAATAGTAAAAAGTGAATAGTAAAAGTGAATAGTAAAAAGTGAATAGTGAAATTTTCGGGAATAAAAGTTAACCTGAAATTGCGAATTGTTACAGTCTGTACCCCTTAAGGAGAACTTCGTCCCGAAGTTCAGTTGATGTTAACTACTTACAGTGTGTCTAAGAGAATTCGGGATCTCTAAAATAGTCGTGTTTACTCTGATTCGTCTAAGATTCTGGTTAAGGAGTTGTATCGGATGTAAATAAGCCCACTTATTTATAACACATTACTTACATAAAGAAGCGTCCAAATTTATGTAAGTAAGGTCTCATAAACTTATGGTTCGGTGATTTACAATTTCTTTATTTAACTGAAGAGGCGTCCCAATCCATTTAAATAAGGAGATTCTAAATCATCCTACTTAAGAATTTCCGGCACAAAATCCGCCTTCTGAGGCCGATAGTAAGATAATCAAGCCATCAAATCCCTAAAGCTAAGCAATAATATTATTTAACTCAAATCTTGTGTCTAATCAAACAAGAACTGTCACAAGATCAAGTTAACTAATTAGTTATTACTGAGCTCCATGTTTCTAATGACTCGGCTAATCTCTGGGGCTCCTTATAATACTAAAGTCACGTCATCTAACAGCGTGGAACTAAGCAAACGTCTAACCAAAAAGCACATGTGTATGTATTGTGTGTAAGGCAAATAAAGAGGAAGGTCCCAACGTATATAGCAGTTATAGCCTAGGCACTAAATGCAACCTAGTTCTCTATAACCAAGGCTCTGATACCAATCTGTAACACCCCCAAAATACCCCAGTGACACAGTCTTCCGCTGCGGTATTTTGGGGGTGTTACATTTTGGAAAATGTTTCTCATTTAAACCAACAAACCAAAATCGTGTCATCCTTTCAACCTTCAAAATAAAGCCCGCTACAACATCCAACACACATTTTCATCCTTAAACAACCTTAGCCTTGTTTTTGGAAAATGTTTCTCATTAAGGAAAATGATGATTTCCTTGTAGCTTTTCATGTTCTTAGTTTATTTTTACTTTTTCTTTATTTTTAGAAGTTGGATGGTGTCATCAAAATTTCTTGTCTTTGACTTTTTAAGAGTCAAAATTTTACATGAAATGAATTTCATTATACTACAAGGTTTGCATTGTTTGTTTACCATTTGGGTATGATGAGTGAACTATTCCTTGCTATGGTAGCATACATATATCTTGTGTGTTAGAAACTAACTTTTTTTTTGTAGGATCATTATCCATGTCTTCCTTCCTTGATACTCCATTTAGAGGAGAAATATTCAAGGGGGAGCATGAGTTTGACATTATTCCACTCCACAACTCTTAGTTGTATTTTACACATGAAATGCTTTCATAACTTGTCTTGTGCGACAACTAACCTTTTTCTTGTAGGTTCAAAATCCATGTCTCCTCTCTTGGCACTCCATTTAGGGGGAGTATCGTCCAAGGGGGAGCAAGTGCTTACTTCCGCTTCGCTACTCTTCTTTTTGTTTCGACAAAAAGGGGGAGAATTTATATAAACTTGTGTTTATCACCTCATCTTTGCAAAAACAAGTTTTTATACTAACTTTATATAAACTTGTGCTTATCACCTCATCTTTGCAAAAACAAGTTTTTATACTAACTTTATAAGATCTAACACTAAAACTAGTGACTTACTTATAAATAAAGTTTATGTTTTGTCATCAACAAAAAGGGGGAGATTGTTTATACAAATATCGCCTAAAAACGTTATTTATATTTTACGATCTTTGCTAAGTTTTGTTAATGACAAAGTATGAAGCTTAGCTATAAGTAAATCATCACTTTAAGTGTTTAAGTCTTGTTTAACTAAGGTTTACATTTCCTTTTAAACAAAACATTGTTTTTATTTCTTAAATTAGAAAGTGTCTTGTCACATCACATTTATATCTTAAAATAGTAATGTCACATCACATTTAGGGCAAACTTTGTCAATATACATTTATGGTAAGAAAGAGTGTTTGACTAACCATATGTTTGCTTGCAAGTCTTGTGTGTGACTAGGTATAATGAGATGTGACCTTGTTTGGTTTGGAAGATTTATTGCAAAACCAACTACAGCCCTGACGGAACCCTGGGGGTACACGGGCGGAACCCATCTGAGGGTTCCGCCTGATCCGCCAGACCTGCAGAATGGTTTGCTATAAATACCAAACCATTTGTTAGTTTTGAGTCACCCCTTTAGGACATATTTTCATATACTCTCTAATACTAACTCAGTAACATTTGACTTGTGTGACTCTCTTATGTAGCAAGGGACTTCACAAGATCATTCAAGAAGTTACAAGCTTTAACTCTAAAGTTGTATGTCTTGTTAGCTTCGTCATGTATAAGCTTTGGTAGCTTATACCTCATTTGTGTCATGTATGTAGAAGTAAATAGTTAGTATTTTAGGCCTCAAAATACGTAGTGTGTCAGGAGTTGTTGTACCCTTGTAAAAGAACTAACGGGAGTGGTTGTACCCTTGGTAAAGAACTCGACATCTAGCTTAGTGTCGGTAAAAGTGTAAGCGACGATGGGAGTGGTTGTACCCGTGTAAAAGAACTCGACATCTAGCTTAGTGTCGGTAAAAGTGTAAGCGACGTTGTAAAGGTTTTCTCCGCCGGTGAAAGGAGCTTGTTGATTAGTGCTTATAACTCTCGAGTTGGAAACTCGGGGCGTGGATGTAGGGCAAGGAAAAAGAGTCCTTGTAGCCGAACCACGATAAACAATCGTGTTGTGGTTTGATCGTTTCTTTCTTTATCTTTGCTTATTACATGTTGTCGTTTAGTTAGAATAGCTAATCACATATAAAGCTTTTCAAAGAATTAAACAAGTAAAGTTATGTTTATATCTTTAAACAAATGTAAAGCTTTTCAAAGAACTAAACAATCAAAGTTAGGATCATCACAAGTAAAGCTTTTCAAAGTATGAAACAAGTAAAGTTAGAATAGTTATTCACATGAAAAGCTTTTCAAAGAATCAAACATATAACGTTGTGTTTATATCTTTAAGCAAACGTAAAGTTTTTGAAGGATATTCAAGTTAAAAAGGATTTAAAAAGCGGTAAACTATTCAACCCCCCTTCTAGTTTTCCACAATATGTATGTCCGTTTACTTCAAACGGACATTCAGGAGCTAAACCGGCAAGTTCATCATCAAATATAGGGGAACCATATAACACATTAAGATCATTATTTGCCCCTGGAACCCCAAAATATGCATGCCAAATCCATAATCTTTGATCTGCAACCGCTTCCAACATAGTAGTTGGGTATTTATGATCACGTCTTTTGAATTGAGCTTGTAAGGCCTTTGGACAATTTTTCCAATCCCAATGCATACAATCAATACTCCCGAGCATTCCCGGGAGGTGATGTTTTTCTTCACGCAATGCATATATTTTTTCAATGTCATCTGAATTGGGCTTTCTAAGATACTTTTCATTGTATAAAACATGTATGCATTTAGTAAAGTAATCTAAACATTGTCGTGAACAACGTTCACCAATTTGCAAGTACTCATCAAATGCATCAGGAGCATTGTCGTACGCCAATTGGCGTATGGCGGATGTGCACTTCAAAACAGCACCAATACTTGCACGACCGGTAGCATCATGACGTTGGTGAAAAAAACTAAAGTACTCGGGAAGAGGCTGAACATCATAAGTTAATATATCGTTGAGAATTTTATTAAAAAGTCTAGAGTTCATACGATACCTTCGCCTAAAATTATCTTCCGGATATTTAGGATCATTCTCGGAGTTGCCAAAATAGTCATCGAGTAAACGTTGTTCCGCCTCTTCTCGTTCACGAGGTATGTATGCCCTCGTTTTCTTTTCACCCGATCTCGATCCTTCGGCTTCTTCATACAAAGATACATATTGTTCATACGCCATGTAACTTTGAAGATAGCGTTCTCGATCACTAAAAAAAAAATCATACGGATCGAAATTATGGTCGTTGAGAATTGTTTGGTTAGGATTGGTTGGATTCATGATTGAAAATACAAAAGATGTAATAGATTGGAAGTGTGTTTGAAGTGTGGAGTAATAAGGGGTATTTATATTTTTTTTTTTTTTTTTTTTTTTGGAAATTGTCATAAACGGCTATATAGCCGTTGGTACCATTTGATTTTTCAAAAAACAATGCCAACATTCCAATATACATCTAGTAAAAAAGAAAAAAAAATAAAAAATAAAAAATACCCGACGACGTTGAGCCGTGGCTACGGCGCGAGCACCGACGGCGCCACCACCGGTACGGTGCGCCGTCGGTTTTTTTGGGCTGGTGGTGACGGCGCGAGCGACGGCTCAGCCGTACCCCATGCTCTAAAGATGAATAACATGAGTAATTACTAATGAGTTAATCAGGTTTAGGGAGTAAGAATTTGAGTAAATTAACATATTTCTATTATGTAATAAAGTTAATATAAATTTGTAAATAGGGTCGTATAATTTCTTTTAGAAAGTATTACACGATTCAATAAAATATCCGGTATTACCCTACTCATGTGATAACTGATAACTCCAACAAGATGTAAATGTTGTCTATTTTATCTTGAATGAAACCACATATAGGAGTGAATGCAAATTTTGTCATGAAACTAAATATCACACCAAACACCTCCATTATTGTTATGGACTAATAATATCTTTATAGTTTTAGGTACAACTACTTGCTACAAACATAAACAATCATTCAATTTTGGGTTCAATGGACCTCGATGATAATTGTAACATCTAGAAACTCAATTTAATTAAAATATACTCCTAGCTGACAAAACTAAATTTTATTTTAGACGTCTTTCGTTGAAAATATCCTTACCATAACTCAAAATCAGCAAACACTTTTACCTTCCACAATTTTTTACATTACTTAAACCTCATAGTGTATTACACATCGTTTCATGTCCACTAAATACTCAACACGTACACATCGTTTTGTTCATCTCATTTTTTGATCAATCACAAGAAAATCAGTCATGGCTGATCCCGTTACTTCCGCCCTTGTGAATGAAGTGGTAGGGAGATTAGCTTCTGCAGCTATTCAAGAGTATGGTTTGCTTAGAGGCCTAAAGAATGATCTTTCAGCTCTCGGGGAAACTTTCCAACAAATCCAAGGTGTTCTTCGTGATGCTGAGAAGAAGCAAACAACACAAGAGGGTGTGAAAGAATGGCTCAAGACTCTCAAATCTGCCTCTTTGGAGGGGGAAAACGTGCTCGACGAGGCCAAAACTGAAGCTATGATACAAATGCTACACCGGGAAATGGGCAAGAAATACAAAATAAGAGCCTTTTTTTCCTCCCGCTATAATTCGCTTATGGTCAAAACTAGGATTGCTCATAAAGTTAAGAACATACGGAAAACATTGGAAGACATTGATGCTAATAAATCCAAGTTTCAGTTGATAACAAGTGAAGATGGCGCGGGAAATGCTGGTGAGATTTCAAACAGGGAAACTAGCTCACTCATGTCGAAGATCTACGGAAGGGATGAAGACAAGAAGATAATAGTTGATAAGATTTGTAGCCAAGATATGAGCATCACAGTTGACGATGATGATGTTCGGGTCTATGCTATATGGGGCATGGGTGGCATTGGAAAAACCACACTAGCTCAATATGTTTACAACCATGAAAAGGTGAAGACACATTTCGAGTTTAAGTGTTGGGTGTATGTCTCTGACGTGTTTGATGTCAAAAGAATAGTTAAACAAATAATTAAAGCGATATGTGGCCTAGAAGATTTGAAGTTGGATGATATGTCATTGGATGATTTGCAAATACAACTTCAAAACAAGTTAACAGGAAAGAAATATTTTATCGTAATGGATGATGTGTGGATCGAAAACAATGAAAAGTGGAACGAGTTATGTAAACCATTAAGTTGCGCAGGAAAAGGCAGCACGGTTATGGTGACGACACGGAAGAAAAATACTGCCCAACTGATGGCTAGGATTCCTGAGTTGCAGCGTAACGTGGAAAAATTATCAGAAGAGGAGTCATATGCGCTATTCAAGATTTTTGCATTCCCAGACAGAGGAGAGAGAGAAAACGTAAGCTCTGAGCTGGAGCTTGTAGGAAAGAAGATAGTAGAGAAATGCAATGGCTTGCCTCTAGCGGTGATCACTGTGGGTAGTTTAATGTTGACAAAAGAAAAAAAGGTGAATGAATGGCAGGATGTAAACGACAACTTCAAGTGGGATCAAGACGATGACATTGTCCTACCTGCTTTGAGGTTAAGCTACAATGATTTGCCTCCACGTATGAAGATATGTTTCGCTTATTGTTGTGTATTTTCAAAAGGGGAGGAAATGAGTAAGAATTCATTAATAGAGTTGTGGACTGAAAATGGATTTATTCCATCTGAAGGAGGTAAGAGCTCGTATGTGCTTGGTGAGAAAATTTTTACTTTTTTGGCCCAGAGGTCGTTTTTCCAAGATGTGTTCGAGAAGGATATAGAAACGGGTGCGGTATGAAAAATGCATGATTTAATGCATGATCTTGCGCTAGAGCCTAGATGTAATGAAACATGATTGTGCAGTTATAGAGCCGGGTAAGGAGTCGATAACCCCGGATGAGGTGCTTCATCTCAGTTTATCATGTGAAGATTTCGAGTTTTCAAAACAGGATTTGAGAAAGCTAAGATCAGTACGATCAATGCTTCTCTTTAATTTCAATTATACAAGTAACATTAGACAAATCTCCAACCATGTCTATCTAAGGGTGTTGTACTTGAACAGAATTGAAAGATCGACGTTGCCCGAATCAATCTGCAAGCTAATACATTTGAGATACTTAAAAATAGAAGAATTGGATATAGAATTTCTACCAGAGTCGATTATATATCTCCAAAACTTGCATGTTTTAATTCTAGAACAGTGTTGGGGGCTCCGTGAGTTGCCTAAAGGTTTGAGGTACATGAGGAATCTTCAACATCTAGACACCCGTGACTGCCCCCGTCTCCGCCATATGCCTGTTGGAATAAAAGAACTAACCATCCTTCGAAGACTTTCAAAATTTGTTGTAGGAAAAGATGATGGGGCCCGAATAGATGAACTGGGAAATCTAAATCTTCTTGGGTGGAGTTTGTGGTTATCAGGACTTGAGAATGTTGAAGGTTTAAGGGACGCCAAAAGTGCCAATTTGAAAGACAAAACAAATCTAAAGTCTTTGAAATTAGATTGGTTGTGGGATACTGATAGATCAGAAACATTTGATTCGGAGGTTCTTGAGGGATTGGAACCACATTCAGGTCTCCAGGAGTTGACTATATTCAGTTACACGGGAACGGTTCTTTCTCCAAGTTGGCTGGTCAAATTAGTCAATTTGACTAGTATTAAATTTGTTCGTCTTGAAAAGTGTGAACATATTCCACCACTTGGGAAATTACCCGGCCTCAAGAGAATTAGATTATCGTCAATGCATTCTTTAAAGTTGTTGATACAAAAGTTGGGCTTACCTTGTTTGGACTCCTTCTCTCGTACCAATTAGAACTTTAGTGCTTATGAAACCTGCGCACTAAGAAAGCAAACAACACCGTTAGGCTTATCGTGGGATTGTCTCCCACGATTAGACTCCGGCGTGAGAGTAAGTAATCGATTTAGGGTTTAGTTGAAGAGTTAAGGATTGTGTAAATCGTACCTTTAATGAGAATATATCATTCTATAAATAGGGGTGCAGAAACCGTGTAGGTTTCTTGTTCCTTACTCTTCGCACACGTGGTGCTTATCCGGGTTAAGGATATCAATTCCGTAGATAAGAGATCCTTATCCTATAACCGGGTATTGTAATTGGGCTTTGGACTTCGTGAGTCCAAGCCATTGGTATTATGGCCCAAATCATTTGTCATGATAGCCCACTCGTGGTGGGTTTGGGCTTAGTAATGTCTATAATTTGGGATCGTGGCCCAACTATAGGCTATACGTCATCATGTCCCCCCAGTCTAGTGTGCGCGGTTCGTAGCCGCGGATACTAGACTAGTGAGACTAGCGGTAAGCGTGGCGGGAACAAACCAAATATTTCTCGCCCAAAAATTGGAACAATGTATCAAGTCCCCAAAATATCATGATGAGTGCTTCGAAAAATGGGGAGGGTGTTCACGTGTGCCTCGAGAAAAGGGAAAAAGTGTTGTACCTTTCACCTCCCAGCCACACGTTTCGTTAGTGGGATCCACGTGGCGTCCCTTTTAGGGTTTTGAATGCATATAAAAGACACTGCCTCCATTCACTGTGGATCACACGGTAAAAAATATTTCCACCATTTCCAAACTTTTCAAAGCTTTTCCTTCTTCAATCTTTCGTTCCACTAGGTAATTGCGCGTGCGCAATTAAGTAGATCTTGTTTATAGTTGAAAAATGGTTGCTCAGTTACATGAGTTCCGCTCTAGGCTGGATAAGGATGACGAACGTCAGTTTTCTTCTGACTACTTCATTTCTCTCGACGTCCATCCTGAAGCACCAGATGTGGATGCGTGTATTGCCGATTTCCCCGATGGGAAAATAGGTTTATATACACGCTTTTTTGATTACGCGAATTATCGCGTACCCATATCTGTATTTTTTAGCAACGTGCTCAATCACTACCAACTCCATATCTCACAGCTGCACTGTATAGGTGCGGCGAAGATATCTAATTTTGAAATAAATTGTTGGTTACTTGCTATCAATCCGACAGTAGACCTATTTCGTGCGTTTTACCACAGGACGTGGTCGCACGGATGGGTTTCTTTTGCAAAACGCGCAGGGCGCCTTCAATGCTATACCGATAAGGTAGATTCCTTAAGGCATTGGAGAGAGTACTTTTTCTGGGTTGATGATGTTGTATTTCCATCGCGCTTTGAGTTCTATACTCAAGGGTCGCTACCGAGGGATGAGCGTCCTATCCCTGGTTCTTACAGCGCCGCAGATGCGGACATAATTGATAGTAACCGCATTCCCATTAACTCCTATCTTGAGGAGTTTTTGGTGCATATGGGGCTGAGTCGCAACTATTTTGATGGTGCGGATGAGGTTCCAACCTTCATTGATGAGAACAGCCAGGGTGGGTGCTCATCCTTTCTTGCCTTTGCCTCTATAATGTAAGTGTTTGTTTATTTTGCTTTAATAACTAAGTTGTTCTTTGTTATTTGTCTTTTGTCTATCTCAAAGATGGATCTGTTCGCTGTTGTAAAGCTGAAGGAGCCCAAACGCGTGACAGTGGGGGTGCGTCTACTGAGGGGCATCTAACGGTGTTTGGGCCTGCTGCGCATGAAGATTCTCCCCCCGCAGCTGCGCTTGTTACGTCGGTGCAGAGTGTGCCACCTACTAGGGAGCAGTCTCCCGTGGAGGAGGAAACGCATGTTGAATCCTCCAACAGCGTTGAGATCCTAGAACCTGTTGCGGAGGTTCGGAGGGAGAAGCGCAAGGAAGCGTCTTCTGGTGGTTATGGTACTGGTACCTCCAAGAGGAGGCGCCATCTGATTACTGATGAGGAGTCTGCCACGCCGGATGATATGTCAATTTCTGGCGCGGAGAAGAATCTGGCCAAGTCCTCACCTCTTGTGTAAGTATTTACAATTTTCGTTTTCATTATTAGCTGTATCTGCGTGCTAACTTTACTTTATTTGTTTTGTAGTGACCATGCAGCTCATGAGGATGCGGTGTTTGCTGATCGTGCAGCATCACTGCAGACTGCCCATGTAGAGGAGCCCTTGAAGGTAGCGGCGCAGATGTCTGCGCATGAGTTGGTGGAGGAGCTAGCTGGTGTTGCTGCTCGCCAAGCTGAGTTGGTCACTCAGCTAAAGGCGCGGGCTGTGGTGGAGGGAGGCAGCCTTGCTGGGAAGGATGAGCAGATTGCTCAGCTCAAGGCGCAGTTGGATAAGGCGCAGGCAGAGGTGTTGGCTGCCGATGAGCGCGCCAAGAAGGCGACTGAGGAGAAGCTGATGGTGATGGCTGAGCTGCAGCGCGAACGTGAAGAGTCGCAGCAATACAAGGCTGACCTCGCCTGGGGGTGAAATACCTGGAGGAGAAGAAGAATGAGCTCTGCGGCCAGCTTGCTGAATTTGGCAAGAAGGTGGAGAGTTCGGTGGAGGCGCAGGAGGAAAAGCTACGCAGGCTGAGCATAGAGTATGACGAGGAGTTGTATCCTCATCTTATGTCTACGATTGCGGAGCGCATGTACTTGTTGTACATTCCTCTTTAATACTTGTATTTTTTCTTCCTTTCTAATGTATTTGTTGCTGTTTGTGCAGGTAGTTGATCAGTCATGGCTTGCGCCTAGCTGCCATGGGCACCTTGGAATCCCCAGAGGTCGTGGGTGCCTTTGGTAAGGTGGTGGAGTGCGCCGTTGCTCGTGGCAAGGCGCAGGCTGTAGAGGAGCTTGCTGAGGGTCAGTTGCTGACCGTTCTCCCCGCTGAGGTTCCTGACTACAATGCTGGTGCCTTTGAAGAACTTGTCAAGGCGATGGAGGGAATGAGGCTCTTCGAGCTTCCACACATTGCGCGGCTGGAACGCGACCAAGATTATCCTATCAGATTGATTATGCAGGGATTAACTCTTGGGAGGCACATAGCAGAGAAAGCAGAGGCTGAGGCTGACTTTTTCTTGAAGCCTGATGAGTCTCAGTTGCAGGTTCCAGTGTTCGCGCAGCCGCGTGACATGCTTAACCCTTTTGCTATTGAGATGGAGGTTCCGCTGAAGGAGGTCTTAGAGCGCCACGCATAGAGGGCGGCCAAGAAGAAAGGTCTTAAAGGGAAGGCCACTCTCTGCGGTGTGGGTGCCGCGCATCTTCCTAGGTCGGATGGGGTTGCAGTCAGTGTGGCGACTGTGTCACCGAAAGATGCGCTGCTGTTGAAGAAACTTCAAGAGGCTGGGAGCTCTGTTGCGCCAGAGCGTTCCCCCGAGCGTTGCCATAATGTGTAGATATTTATGTATAACTCATAGTTGTAGCCTTGTAAAAACTCGTAGTTTTTGGTAAATGAAATTATGGAACTTTTTTGCACACATATATCGTTTTATACTTAGATGTTTTGTCTTTATTATGTGAAAGACTTTTCTAGAGTTACGATGTGCATATAATATCTTGTATTGAGTCCATAACTTATGCATTAAGTCCGTAACTTAATAAACGTTTGCAGTCCATAACCTTAACAAACGTGCGAGTAGATGTGTAGCGTGCTACATTTATCATTTTTAGAAACCAAGTGTCTTGGTTTCTTAGTTCGTTTAAACTTGTTGTTTGCGCATTGTGGGATGCGTACTAAAGTCATAGTTTTGTATGAAGTTAGTGAGTTTTGTGTTCGAACTTAGGAGTCAATTATTTTGAATCCATATGGTGGAGTGCAGCGTACTGCGAATTCCACTATGTAGGAGTCAATTGTCTTGAGTCCATGTTTTGTTAAACGCGCACAGTGTGCGATAAAGTGCATCCATCATGGGATGTACTTTTAGCTTACTCCAACGTCTTGATAGTAAGGTGTTTAACAGGAATACGTGATCCGATGTTGATGGGTTTGCAACCCTCTTACTCCACGAGTACTTTAGTAGGTTTAATCATCCTGTCTGCCCTCGTGTGGTCTTAATATGTGCATGCACGCCATGTAGGCAATAATATAAACAGAATTGAAACATAAATGAATGATGTAAGCAATAATGTTGAAATGTGTTGTGGAGTTAGCTAGAAACCACAACGTTTTATTAATTCTTTCAAGTGCAAAAAGACAATATCCTAAAAAAAAGTAAATACACAGACATTTATTGAGCGCTTACTAAAGTGCAGAGGTGTTAGTGTGTGGGTTGTAGCTTAAAGGTAGCATCTCTTGAGATTGCAAATGTTCCAGGTGCGTGGTAGCTCGTGGCCATTCATGTTGCGCACTTTGTACGCACCATCGCCTAATGCCTCTGTGACCTCGTAAGGTCCTTCCCATTTGGGTCCGAGCTTTCCCGTGTCTTCTGTGTGGCTTGCATCGTTGGCGCGGTATACAAAGTCCCCTGGTTTGAAAGAAGTGTTTCTGACTCTTGCATCATAATACTTCATCATCTTTGATTTAGCTTTTGCTTCGCGTATAGTTGCCCTTTCACGTCGCTCCTCCAACAGATCTAAGTCAATGCGTCGTTCATCATTGTTGTTGTGACGTTGACTTCCGATGTACGGATTGTTGGCATTCCGATCTCCGCTGGTATGACAGCTTCTGTGCCGTAGACAAGAGAAAAAGGAGTATCGCCGTTGCTGACTTTGATTTCTGTGCGGTGGGCCCACAGGACATGCGATAATTCGTCCACCCATCTTCCTTTATGTTTGTCTAGGCGCGCTTTAATTCCTTCACCCAGACTACGATTCGCGCGTTCTACTAATCCATTTTTTTGTGGATGTTTAACTGATGCGAAGTGCTGTGTGATGTTTAACTACGCGCACCAGTCTTTAAATGGGTTATCACATAATTGTTTTCCGTTGTCCGAAATAATCTCTCCAGGTAAGCCAAAACGGCATACAATGTTATCCCAAATGAATCGTTTGACCTGGTTGCCTGTGATACTTGCCACTGCTTTTGCCTCGATCCATTTTGTGAAGTAGTCAATGGCGACAATGAGGAATTTAAGTCCTCCTGCCGCGACTGGAAAGGGTCCTGCAATGTCAATTCCCCATTTATGGAACGGCCATGGTGAGGTGATGGGTGTTAGCTCATGTTGTGGTCGACGCGGAATGGGTCTATGGACTTGGCAGTCGTTGCATCTTCTGATCATGTCTCGCGCATCGCGGTGCATGGTAGGCCAATAGTACCCGAATCGCAAAGCACACGCTACAACAGACCGTGGTCCTGAGTGCATGCTGCAAGATCCGGCGTGGATTTCCCGGAGTACGTAGTCTGCCTGAAGAGGTCCGACACACCTAAGCCATGGTTGTAGGAATGAACGCCGATATAGGATACCATCTCGAAGTTCAAATCTCTGCGCTGTGCGCCGTATCCGTCGAGCGTCCTTTTGTTCTTGGGGAAGTGTTCCCTTGCTAATAAAATCCATGATGGGTGTCATCCATGTGGGATGTTCTTCTTCTATCACTGTGGAAACTTCCATTTTAGAGATGGATTTGTTCTTCAAGGTTTCCACCAATACCTGTTTTGACAGGTGTGCGAAGCTTGTGGATGCGATCTTACTTAGCGCATCTGCTTTTTTGTTTTCTCCACGTGGATTTGTTTGATGGAAAACTTGTCAAAGTTCTTGATCAAGGACTTGGCCTTATCGAGGTATTGGATCATGTGTTCCTCTTGGGCCACATACTCGCCTAACACGTGGTTAGCTACTAATCGTGAATCCACATTTGCTTCTAGGTTGCGTATACCCATTTGATTTGCTATGCAGAGTCCAGCCAGTAATGCTTCATATTCCGCCTCATTGTTTGTGGCTATGAATTCAAAACGCAGTGCGTAAGTGTGTTCTGTTCCATCTGGGCTGGTAAGGATAAGGCCTGCGCCTGATCCTTCTGCGCACGAGGATCCATCGGTAAATAGAACCCATGGTTCTTGTAATGGTACATCACCGGTTGGTGATGGAGTATCAGCATCTGGCTTCTCGATAATGAAATCAACCAATATATGTCCCTTGTTCGCGGTGCGCGGCCTATAGGAGATATTATACTCACTCAATAACACGCTCCACTTTTGTAGCCGCCCTGATGCATCAGGTTTAGAGATAACCTGCTTGATGGGTTGGTCTGTAATTACAACTATTGGATGCGCTTGGAAGTACCTGCGCAGTCTCTTAGCCGCGAATACTAAGGCTAGGACCAGTTTCTCCATTGCGGTGTAGTTAGTCTCCGTCTTCTTGAGAGCTTTGCTTACAAAGTATATGGGTGTTTGAACAGAGTTTCTGTCTGTCAGTAGTACCGCACTGACTGCTCCATGGGTCGCTGATAGATACATGATCAGTTCTTCCCCTTGTTGGGGTGCGACAAGCTTGGGTAGCTCTGCTAGGTTTTGTTTAAGCTGTTGGAAAGCTTCTTCCGCTTCTGGAGTCCATCGAAAATCTCCCTTTTTTGTACACTTCGTGAGTGTTTTAAAGAGAGGAAGTGATTTGTCCGCTGATTTGGACAAGAATCGATTTAGTCCGGCTAATTTGCCGTTTGGTGACTTGACTTCTTTTAGTGTGCGCGGTGAAGGTAGTTCGATGACCGCTTTTGTTTTTTCCGGGCAAGGTTTAATACCATCGGGTTCTATTAGGTATCCAAGAAACATGCCTTCTGTTGCTCCAAAAGTGCACTTCTTGGGATTTAACTTCAAGTTTATTCTTCCCAATGTCTTAAACGTTTCCTCTATGTCACGCACCAATTCCTCTTCGGTATGGCTTTTTATGACTAGGTCATCAACATAGACCTCCAAATTACGGCCCACCTGCTTCTCAAATGCGTTATCTACTAACCGTTGGTACGTGGCTCCTGCATTTTTTAAGCCAAAGGGCATTTTTGTGTAGCAATACACCCCTTGACTCGTGTGGAAGGCTGTTTTTTCTTCATCCTCCTTGGCCATTTGAATCTGATGGTATCCTTTGTATGCGTCTAGGAAGCATTTAAAAGGATACCCGCACAAGGATTCTACTTTCCAATCAATTTCTGGTAGCGGATAGCAATCTTGTGGACATGCTTTATTGAGATCGGTGAAGTCCACGCACATTCTCCAGCTACCATCGCTCTTCTTTACCATCACTGGATTGGAAATCCAATCGTGGTAATAAACCTCTCGCATGATACCTGCGTCCACGAGCTTGTGTACCTCCTCTAGGATAGCCTTTGCGCATTCTGGAGCCTGGCCCCGTTTTTTCTGTCGTATTGGAGGATATCCTTGTCGGATTTCTAGCTTGTGTTCCGTGATGGCTCTTGGCACTCCGGTCATGTGTTTGGGTTCCCATGCAAAGATGTTTAGGTTCTTTTGCAATAATGCGCACACAGCTGCTCTGCCCTTGTCGGACAGTGATCCCCCGATTGATATCTCTTGGTCAGGATAATCTGGGTGGATTGCAACTTTCAGGTTTGTCGCTTTGGTCGTGTGCTGTTCTGGAGCGCGCGGAACTTCATCTGTTACTACGTTGCATTCTCTTGGAGATGCAGTAGTGTTGTAGAGGGTGACGATTCCTCCTTCCACTGGGAACTTGAGCATCCCATGTGCTGTGGATGGAACTGCGCGCATGGCTGATATCCCTGGTCTCCCAATGATGCCATTGTACGACGAGGGGGGCCTGATTACCATGAAGTTCATCCAGGCTGTTATGGAATGGTATTCATTACCGATTACCACAAGTATGCGTAATTGTCCCATGGGCCAAATCTTTTCACCTGTGAATCCAGTGAGCGACGTTGTGGCCGGAATTAACTGGTTTTGTATCTCAGGTTTTAGCCTTTTGAAGCAGTGTTCGTACATGATGTCTGCAGACACCCCTCCATCGACATACATGCGGTGGATATCGTGACCCCCCGCTTGTATCTCGATGGTGAGTGGTTCTACCACTGCGTTGTCCGCAGTGAGAGTGGGGAAAGAGATTTGGTTTCCCTTGGAAAACCTTTGGCTGACTTTTTGTTTCGTATTTCGCTGCCATGATTGTATCATGTATATTGTGTCAGCCTTATTTTTTGGTATCTCCTTTTTGGCCCCATTCTTTTGTCTATCTTTCCCCTCTTTGATGTTTTTAACAAGGTGGTCCATCTTCCCTTCTCTTACTAATTTATCAATTAGCTGACGTAGTTGAACGCACTCGTTAGTAGTGTGACCCTTCTGCCCATGGTATTCGTAGTATCCTCCTCCTATGCGCTTCTCTTCTGGAGTGCTCATAGGTGGAGGTTTTGGAAAATTTGCTCCTTCTGTCGCGAATATTTCCTTAGGGGTTTTTGTGAGTGGGACATACTTGTCGTTATCCCTTCCACTGCCTTGGTTGCGGTAATTCCTGTTGCGGTTGCCACTTTGGTCATTGGATTGTCTCCTAGACTGCTCTTGTGGTTTAAAGGTTGAGTAACCTTTTTTGCTGTCTGCCGCCGCTGCTTCCCCTTGGATGAAGGATCTGGTACGCTTTGTTAGCTCATCAAAGCTTTGGGGTACTTTATCGTTTAGCTTCCGTATTAGCTCTGGGTTATTGATCCCGTTCAAGAACCCAGGGATTTTTAGTACTTCGGGACATGCTTTGACTTGCATGCATTCATCCTTGAAGCGCTCCATATAAGCGTTTGTGGATTCCCCTTGGCGTTGTTTCACTCTGGCTAGTTCCATAGGGTTCTTTGCGCACTTCTTTCGTTGCGTGAAATTTAGGCGGAATGCCTTCCGCAACTCTTCAAACCCGTTTATGCTTCGTCGTGGAAGCTTGCTGAACCATGTTCGCGCATTCCCTACTAAAGTAGAGTTGAACATATGGCACCACACAGGTTGTGGCCAGTTTTCGATAGCAGCTGCTGACTCGAAAATTTTTAGGTGATCATCAGGATCACCCGTGCCATCATATGTTTTAACATTGGTGGGCATGCGCCTTTTCTTGTTATCTGAGAAATCGCTTATGCGTCGCGTGAACGCATCAACCTTTTGGCGACGCCAAGGAAGGGAAATATCCTCGTCCTCATCGTACCGACATCGGTTCTTAGATTTCCAATGTCCCGTCTCTCTATCCTCGTTGTCCGAGGAGCTGCTTGAGGAGGAGTTGTTCCTCCTGTGGCGCTTGCACCGTTTTTCCTCGGAGTCCGAATTTGAAGGGCTTGTACTTGGGGAGTAGTGTTTCCCCAGCCTATCTTGGATTCTTCTGCTCCCTGACCTTGAGGTGCTTACGCTTGGTGAGCGTTGTCGTCCAAGTCTATCTTGTATCCTACGGCTACCAAGCCTAGCGTGGACATTGGTGTGCCTCGCGTTGTCTTCGTAATCCTCCGAGTATTGAGAGTTAGATGTTGTACCAAGTCTATCATGAACGTTGGTGCGCCTCACATTGTTTCTGCGCTCATGGTGGCGCGGTGGAGATTTTTCTTGGCTAAAGTCTAGCCGGTTTTGCAGGTTGCGGCTTGACCTTCTTCTTGCCTCCTCTTGCATGAGACTAGTTAAGGTCTCGTAATGTTGGGACACAAAATCGTTTAATGTCACCTCAGGTGTATCCTCTTCTACCGCGAGGATGCCCGTCTCCGCCTGGGGTTCCTTCTCTTTATTAGGTGCTCCTGGTGGCACAGTGTTGTCCACTATGGATGCCACTTGGTGGGGAGTGGTAAAGAGAGTGCGCTGAATGTCCTCAGCGCTTGAGACTACGGTAGCAGCTCGGGTTGTCCCCAAAGGCAGATTTACCGTGGTAGGAACTGGAGTTACATTCGATTCGCGATGACTAGGCGCACTGGTTGTTCCAGAGATTGGCTTTTGAGTCGAATCTTGATGCTTCTTCCTATGTGAATCATCACGTGTTTTCTCTGGCTGCGGAGTCCGCTGGCCTGAGTTCTTATTTTTCGGCATTCTGGTCTTGAGTTCTTAGTGTAGGGTCCCACGGATGGCGCCACTTGATGACGTATAGCCTATAGTTGGGCCACGAGCCCAAATTATAGACATTACTAAGCCCAAACCCACCACGAGTGGGCTATCATGACAAATGATTTGGGCCATAATACCAATGGCTTGGACTCACGAAGTCCAAAACCTAATTACAATACCCGGTTATAGGATAAGGATCTCTTATCTACGGAATTGATATCCTTACCCCGGATAAGCACCACGTGTGCGAAGAGTAAGGAACAAGAAACCTACACGGTTTCTGCGGCCCTATTTATAGAATGATATATTCTCATTAAAGGTACGATTTACACAATCCTTAACTCTTCAACTAAACCCTAAATCGATTACTTACTCTCACGCTAGAGTCTAATCGTGGGAGACAATCTCACGATAAGCCTAATGGTGTTGTTTGCTTTCTTAGTGCGCAGGTTTTATAAGAAATAAAGTTCTAATTGGTACGAGAGCAAGAGTCCAAAGACGGTAAACCCAACTTTTGTATCAACAAAAGTGTTTCCATGATGACGACAACGCTACATCAAAGGACAAGATTTTTTTTCCTAGTTTACAACAGTTAGTTATAGTTTCTTGTTGCGATTTGGTTTCTTTGCCTAGTAACTTCCCAAAACTCAAGTATTTGGGAATAGAATTTTGTGACAAATTATGTTCTCTACCAGATGGGATACAAAGTTTCAAGGATCTCAACGAAATTAGAATTGAATATTGTGAAATTCTAAGCAGAAGGTGTGAGAAGGAGATAGGAGAGGATTGGCCTAAAATTTCTCATATTCCACATCTCGACATTGAACCTCCACGGTAACGCTCTTTCTTCCTTTCTTTCTTTCTTTTAATTTGTTGCTTTACGAGTTAATTTTTTTGGTTTAATTTTATCTAATATTACAATTGTTATTTAGTATTTCTTAATAACACAAATAATTTGTTCACCAATTCTTCTATTATCAATTGTTTGATTCACTTGGTTTAATTTTTATCTAACATTTAAGATGGAGTTTCGAGGTAGCTAATGTTCATTACATTTTGGTTTGTGTTTAGATCTGAGGACAAGGACAGTGACGATGATAGCATGAACTTGAGGGATGAGGACAGTGACGAGAATGAGAAGAAAGACGATGATAGGGTGAACTACAGGGACGAGGACAGTGACGAGAATGAAAAGAAAGACGATGATAGTGTGAACTACAGGGACGAGGACAGTGACGAGAATGAAGAAAAGGATGATGATAGCGTGAACTACAGGGATGAGGACTAGAATCGAAGTTTGGTGTGATATTTGAAGATGGTGTTGCTTTATGGTTTTAAGTTGTTTTTGTTAGGTGAATTTTGCATGTATATTCACTGTAAACGCTCACGAGACAACACTCGTCCACGAGGGATCATCTAGGGGTTCAAAGGCTTGTTGCTATCCTAAATGCAACCGCGATTCCTGCGAAAGTGAGTTAGGATCATGTACAATTTGTATTTTGTTTCCATTCTTTCAGCTTGTGTATCAATGACGTTTCTTTTCCGCTTTTTTTTTCCTCCAATTTGTGTGTGTATGCATGATATATCGTTCCTATACCTCTGTTACTATAAAGTTTTATTGAGCAATCGAATTCCTATAAAGTATGGTTATCGTGTGCAAAAATGAGATCTTCATATCACCAAACTAAAATCAGTTGGGACGTTTTAAGTCAGATCTTATGACTGACATCTGAAACCTTGTTGATCCAAAAGAGCGGGCTCCCAATTTGATGCAAATGAAGCCATGTCTTTCAATAATTTCATTGCAAATGTGGGATTTCACAACTTTAACTTGGGTGGACGATGTAATAGTCATTTTAATCGAAGTAGATCAAAGATGAAAGATGAACAAGCTAAACCGGTTCCTTGTTACAATAAGTTTTGTTTTTAACTGAACCAACTTCTGATGTTACAGTATTGGACTGTGCTAATGTGTTAATGTGTTATCTTGGACAATTGTTGGACCATTGTCCCATCTTTTTGTCCAATGCTTGTGTCAATTTTGAACCTAAGCCTTTTAGGGTGTTCGACTCATGGCTCAGTAAGATTTGTCAAAAATGGGATTGAATCCCATGGGAAGCACTTGCTGAATACCATAGATTGGAGCATATTAGCACTAGTAAGATTCGTCAAAAATGTTATGTAAAATGGGCAGTTGAGGGGGACGAAAACACTCACTATCCTCATGCTTCTTCAAATGGTTTTTGGATTACAGATGCATCTCAGCTCAAATGTATCATGTATGACCATTTTTTGGATAGGTTCATTGAGCCTCCTGTACAAAGGCATGTTTTTCCAATGCTAGCTATTTCGTAATTTGGACCTATCTGACTCGAACATTTTGGGTGATGAATTCACTATGGATGAAATTTAAAAAGTTTTGTGGGACTGTGCAGGTTCAAAAGCCCAAGGACCTGATGTTCTGAACTTTACCTTTGTTAAGAAATTCGGGGATCTTCTCAACAGATTTTTTTTTTTTTTTTTTTTTTTTTTTTTTTTTTTGGTATAAAGCATTTTGAGTCGACTAGCAGGCTTGCAAAAGGGTGTAACCCCTCGTTCGTTTATCTTGTTCTGAAATATTGTATGTTTTAACTTCTCACTACTAGTTAATATATGATGCACTTAAACAAGTTCAGAGATGACTAAATAGTTGACCAGTAAGATATGGTGGTCTTGCGTCTTCATTTTTGTGTCGTTACATAGACAGAAAAGACCCAAGATTATCACCTAGCCAATGACTTGCCAGCTAAAATAAATCGTGAGTTGCTCAAGATAACTTGATATGCGACCTATGGGTGGCTATGGAACTACATTTTGGTCATGGATTTTGAGAAATATCCTTATCTGATTACATGTTATCTCTATATTCAGTGCCTAGTTCCTGCCTCTACGTCTGTCATACGATCCATGTCAACTCTGTGCTTCGGTATTGCAAAAATTGCCAAGTACAGCAAGAGTAATCGGCGTAGGCTGATGAGACCAGTCGAATTGGAATTTTCCATGTATAAATTTAGAAATTATATATATTGTTGCATAACCATAATACTTCAAATAGAAACAAAAGATGTGTTTAGCATAATTAAACAAAAACAAATCAAGGAGTCATGCAAGTATTTGTGGCATTTACATTTCCAGTCAAATTAGCATGTATGCATAGCAAAAGGATCTTATAGCAATAAATAGTTATAGTATTTGTGGTTAAGTGACGTTTGGCTATTGATGTTTACAAGTCTTCATCATCATCCGAAATAACATCATACGATTTCCTATTTAACAAATTGGGATTGAAATGTGGATCGAGATTAGGATGAATAGGTAAAAAAGAAAAAGAAAATTGGTAAAAATTATGTAATTCTAGAAACAACATTATTGGACAACTTTTGTGACAAGAAATAAAGACATGTTTATATGTAGCAGAGATAAGAATTAGGATAATTGAACATTTTCTACCTATATATAATAGAGATTAGATCATATTAATTGAGATTAAAGGTATATTAATAATTATATTTTTCTCATTTTGAGAGTTTTAAATACAATTATATATTGTTTATATGTAGCAGAGATAAGAATTAGGATAAAATGAGAAGTAAACTTAAGATGAGAAGGATGAGAAATGATTATAACAACACATTAAAAATGCATCGACTTAAATTATATACATATCTATTTATTTAGATTTATTTAGATGCATTATAATGTATTTCCTAAATTTGGATGCATATAATGCATTTCTTCAAACTATGCATCCTTTACATGTCAAATGTATTAATAATACTACTTTGCATCATTTTCACTTCAAAATCACTTTCAAAACTAAATGGGATGCATCTAAATGAATAGAGATGCATATAATTCAATTTGATGCATCTCAAATGTGTGATGATAAATCTCATTTTAAGGTGTTTTTTTTTTTTTTTTTTTTTTTTTTTTTTTTCACTAGATCTCTACCTGTAGGAATAATGACATACTAATGTTAAAAAAAAAAAACTATAGGTCAAAGCAAACATTTCATCAAACAGGTTTAATGCTGCCACTAAAGAAAAAACACATATGTCGAATTAACTCCTTAAACTAATTTCTAAAATCGATTGTGTAAATCAGTTGTATAATCGATTTTGTATCATGTCGCCATGTTTGAGAAGAGAAAAAAAAAAAAAAAAAAAAAAAAAAAAAAAAAAAAAAAAAAAAAAACTATTAAGCATAAAGGGGAAAACAAGTTGACTGTTTGACCACCTAGGTCCGATTTTGACCGTTGAGCGACTAGATCCGACTTTGACCGTTTCCGATTTTAAAATTGGCTGATAAACTCTAGATCGCATGGGAAAACACCCGCCAAGCACCTGGTCGCCGCCTAGGCCAATTTTTAAAACACTACAGTGCTTAACTGCTTACCAATCATCCATCGTGTGTGTGTGCGTGTGTGTCACCCTGTATCTCGAAACTTGATATATTTGATTTACATATCACGAGCCACCAAGCTGATGATAAGTCAAACCAAGATCCCACAATCATCCACACATGTAACAAATCTTCTTGAAAACTCGGCCTTTCTGCAAGGCAACCAAAAAGCAAAACAGAAAAAGAATTTGACCATTAATACCGTGTTTTCACGAGGAAGATCTATTGGCTATAAACATGGATTAACGACACTTTGTAATTGTAAATCTACATTCATGACTTTCGGGAGATAGGTTGTGGATTGTGTTACAGTAAACTAGCACACCAATGCTCAAGGGCAGTAGTAGATCAAGAAGTGTATACAGTATACCCTATATGTTGGTGGACACTTCCACAAGTTAAGGATAACTAGATTGTGAGGGCCCGGTACTGATGCAAAAGCATGCTTGCGTAGCATGTGGACACTGTTTATGCAAATAAATTTTGGAATCCACACCATCTTGGCAAATTTTTCCTAAAAACTTGATAAACTCTGTGTTACTACGTATTATTTAGTGTAGTAATTTGTACTCCAAAACGCCAGGGAAGGAGGGTTCTAATCCTTGGGTAACTGGGTTTCAAAAAGGTCGAACTAGGCAACCCTTTCTTCGGTTGGTGCTTAGTATTCTTAAAATGCACTACTTTTACACTAGTTATACAGCTAAGAAATTACACTCGTATCCCAAGTGTTTCATATTATAGTACTAATATGACAAATCAATAAAAAGCCTGTAATCTACAAATCCACTAGACAAAGACCTCAAAATGCCATGAGTAAGCTGTGTACAAAACTTAAAAAGAAGGTTGGAAATACAAACAAGTCAAAAGGTCAAACGTCGCTCAAGGTATATGTTTTTTCTTAATCTATTTTTTTTAACGGCAACTAACTATCTCATGATATATATACACCAAATATCTATCTCACATGTCCTAGATAGGACTTGAACCCACAACCATTTGCTTGGGGACACAATGTGTACCTAAACCCCGTTTTGACCTCTAATATAACATGCCAAACCCGCTCATTTCTTTCACATCTACATGAAATCCATTTTTTTCTAATAACTTATGTCCACAATATAAATATTCAAAGAACATTTAAGTTTTGAACAGCTGAGACCACAAATATTTCAATTTCTCGCTTATATGTGCTATATATAGCTTCACTCATATCAAATATACAACTGTTCACCTAAAGCTTTAAAAAACTTGCATAAAATTTATAAGTTTTGGCAAGTAAAATGTCAACAAATTATATGGCTGAACTTATAATTATACGTATTGCAGTTGCTTAATAAATAAAAGTAACAGATACAAAGTTTGTTGATGGAAATACCTTCATCGAATTTTTCATTCAACCGGCAGTTGCCGTTTTCATTCCTCTCTTGATGAGTGCACACATTAAACTGATACAAGTAGACTTCTTCAGAGCCCTACCCGTCTCTGACAATTCTCCAAAAAGCCTCATTGCCTCCCGAAATTTTCCTTCACTACACATCTTGTCAATTTCATCATTATAAACTCTCGAACTAGTATCTAACTCCTCTGTGACTCCACGTGAACTAACATCATCAGATACATTACCCCACTCAATCATCTTTGACATCAACTCCTCTGCCTCTCCATGCTTTCCAGCATCCGTAAGTGTAACAAGAACAGCATTATACGTGTACTTATCAGGCCCAAGATTATTTTTCTTCATTTCTACAACAAGATCCATTGCATCTTCGAATCTTCCCTCTTTACACAAACATGATACCAACGTGTTGTAGGTTACTGCATCTACGGTCTTTCCATTTGAAACCCATGTGTTAAAGAGCGTGAGAGCTTTTTCCAGTAACCCTTTACTACAAAGCCCTTGAAGAAGAATATTACATGTATAAACATTAGGTTTAAAATTGTTCTTAACCATATCATTATGAAACTGAAACGCTTTTTCAATATTTCCCTCCCAACAATACCCGAGAATGACTGTGTTGTACGTGGTCTCATCTGGTGATAATCCGTTTTCAAGAAGTTCATTCAATTTTAAAACTGCTTGCTCAGGTTTTCCTGACTTGCAGAGCCCTGCGATTATTGAGTTATACGTGACAATACTAGGAACTATCTCTTTCTCCTTCATTTCATCCCAAAGCTTTAGAGCCTTATCGCCTTGTTCATTTTTGAAGTACCCAACTATTAAAGTTCCATAACTTACTTCATCAATGATATAACCTCGTTTACTAGCATCTTGAAGCAATTCATAAGCTTCATCCAACTTCGTCTCTAGACACAAGGCGTGGAGAATAGTATTAACAGTATAATTATCCATATTTAAACCTCTCCCACTCATTTCTTTCATAATCTTTAACGCTTCTCTTAAATTACCCGTCTTGCAATAACCGTTAATCAAAGTATTATATGTTACACTATCCGGATCAAATCCACTAGCTTCCATATGCTTCACGGTTTCACTAGCTTTATCCATATCACCTTCCTTACAATACCACTTAATCAATATATTATACGTAACCACGTTCCTCTTTATTCCTCGATCACTCATCACATCAAGCAACTCAATCGCCTCACTACTCTTCTTCCACTTAAAACACCCGTCAATCAACGTATTATAAGTAATAACATCCGGCAACAATTTCAATCCCTCCATCTCACCCTTAACCCTAATCGCTTCTTCAACCATTCCCTCGTCACAAAGTCCACTAAGCAAAGTATTATAAGTCCAAACATCCGGCAAAAAACGGTTTTGTTTCATCAACTCCAGTACATGACTCGCTTCACTCAAACACCCTTTCCTTAAACAATACGCGTGAACTAAAGTATTATAAGTACTTCGATTTGGAGACAACCCTTGCTTCTTCATATCCAACAATAACTCCCTAACGTCATTCAACTTACCCTTTTTACACAATGCATTCAACAAAGTATTATACGTCACATTATCCGGGACACAACCATACTCCCTCATTTCATTAATCAAACCCTTGGCATCACTAAACTTATTCTCTAAACAATAACCATTAATCAATATATTAAACATATTCACATTCGGCACAACACCCAACTTAACCGCACCATTCACAACCTCTCTACAATACAAAATGGAGCTCGTAGAACCCGTTTTCACTAACGAATTAAGCAATGTATTAACAGTTAACAAATTGGGACAAAGTTTCAACCTTTTCATTCTCCTAAACACAATCATACCATACCCGGGATACCCACATTGCACGTACGCGCCAATCGCGGTATCTAAAACCGCCTTGGAATGCTTCGGCAAATCGCGCGTCGGTTTAACAAACTTTTTAAGCAAAAGGCGGCGCGTGTCAGCGCGAATGAAGTCGAGGAGTAGATTTTTGGCATCTGGGAATTTGTTATGGGCGAAAAGGGTTTGTAATACGATAAAGAAAGAAGGGATAGTGGTTAGTGAGCCTATTTTGAAAGTGGGAGTGTTTGTTTGGGTGAATTTGAAGAAGTTTAAGAGGGTGTTTGGATTTGATTTTAAGGGTTTTGATGAAATGATTGTATGGATTGTTTTTGGGGTTAACTGTGGGAGGTAATTTGTAATTGTGGGTTTTATTAAATTGAAGTTTTGGGTTTTTGTTAAGATTTCAGTTAGGGTTTCTGTCATTTGTTGGGATCCATTTGGGGAAGATGATGGTGATGATGTCATCATCAGTGTGATTCTATTTTGGGGGTTTTGGATGGTTTGAAAATCTGTACGGTTTAACGGGTGTTAATATTAGCTTATTTTATGGGGTGTTTGGTTTTCTTGACGGGAATGACTATGTGTGTTGGGTATGAGAATGAGTTTGCAAACTTACTGTGTCGGTAGTTTTTGATAAGGGAATTGATTTGTACACATGAGATTTTACTTTGCACGCATAAAATTACATGAGGTATTGTTTGTCTTATTCATTAATTGTATGTGTGTAAAGTAAAATTCAATGTGTATATCATTGCTCTTTTGATAATATCTAGTTTTGTGAGTTTGAGTCACATCTTTAAATATCAAACTCACAACCAAACAAGTACGATGAAAATAAAAGTTCTTTCATACAATACCCGCAAACCAAATTCCCCTTCATTTTAAGAGCTTATTGAGATTTTGAATGTACCTCCATTTAAAAATTTATGAGAAAAAACTTTAAAAAGCCAAAAAGGATGAAGAATTGATGTTAATTAGGGTTTCTTGATCAAGATTTGTTACTGTAATTCGTTTTACCTCATGAATCCTTAATTTTGATGAAATTTGAATTATTGAAAAATGTTGTACTAGTATATGATAAAATGGAATCGACATCAGAGCCTAATTATGTTATTTTAAATGATTTTTTAAACTACAGTTAGAGTAAGATTTGTGTAAGTTCTTAAAGAGAAGAAGAAGGGAAGAGATAACTATGAAATTAGAAAGGGAAAAAGAGAGATACTTGTTGGGCTATTAATGTTTTTTAGACTATTTAGAAAGTGGTTTTTCTGTAACTTTCTACATGATCATGACCCATCTAGTCATCACCAATGCAACTCGCCCGTAATTTTGATGAAAAGGGAGACGCGTGTTGGTCTAACATCATCAATGCAACTCATCATCCCTAACATCAATGCAACTCATCATCCCTAACGGAGTTCGGTGTCGAAGGCGTTATAGCCTTATAGGCCTTGTGCCAAGGCATGAGTTATGACTTTTCTTTTGGCATTTTTTTTATTCTGAATGTTGCGGGTCAATCTAAATGTTTGGCAACTTAATGGCATTGTAGCCTAACATATATGGAGGTTGCTTTTTTGGTGTAAAGTTAAAAGTTTGTGGGTCTTTTGTTTGTGATCAATGATCATAACATGACTAATGAAAAGTCTGTTGGTGAAAAGTTTTGCCTAAGATATGATATATCTATATGACTAATTGACTATATATGTTGTCCGATCTCTTTCGAAACAATGTCAAATTTGAATCCGGTCCATGACAAGTATTCAATTTGAATTTGTGCATAAATGCTTTTACGATGCAAATATGTTTTCTCTTCTCTAAAAAAATCACCGAAACCATATATAGATCCCATTGACACAAAATTGATAATTTATTTGGGATACAAGGATTCCAACTAATGATCTCTGTTTATTTTCACACACTTTACAAATACATCTCATGAATATTTTTTGGTTCAAATCCCATATGCCTCTTCTTCAATTTCAGACAATGCTTTGTCATAGGTTCCACCTCGGGTTAGAACTTTTCCTAGGTGCACCCAATGTCCTTTTAATACCAGAAGATGGTGAATATGAGAGCTTCTTGGCTAATCCAGCTCCACATCCTAATGGACGAGTACCCAGTTTTGATATGCGGGACCCAACATTAAGTGATGTTGTTGAACCCTTGTGACTACGGGTCATTGGTGAGGAAACAAGCTTTGTTGAACTCTTGCCAGGAGATAACGATGACAAAGCCTTGGAAGGTGAGGATACCGATTGTTTACTGCTTGTGGTTGTGGTATCCCATGGTCTAATTGCATTCCATTGTTCTGACCAGTTCCATCCCCAATCTGGATAGTTCGAGTCCGTAACCGTTAGATTTGGAGATAATAACGAGTTACTCCACGTTTGCTGTTTGTAGAAGCAAAAGAGAAGCTTTAGAATGAACTAACATATTGATGTGCCATGTGTGTATAAATTTTGTTTACCTGACGACAATATGCGTAAGCTAAAGCCTTTTCTCTTCTTTCAGCAGCTTCCTTCTTGTTTCGTAATATGGCTTCTACTTGTTCCTTAGACTTAGGAGTTAGATCAAAGCCACTTCTCTGCCAATAGCCAAAAGTACAAATTGTTATTCAAGAACTAACAAATAGACAAGAGTTGGGGATAAAGAGTCTTGCCAATACTATTTACTGCAAGAAGAAGGATTCAAAGAGTTTCATGACTCAACTTATGAACATCTTTGCTCAACAAAAAAAAAATAAAAATAAATAAATAAATAAATAAAAGAAAGAAACTTATGAACATCTAATAGCAATCATAAGATGAAAAAAAGTTGATTGTTAAATTATCCGAGTAGCAGTTGCAGCGGATCTAACCTTGACAACATCTTCTTCACGCCTTTCGCGTAGTTGTCTTTGGAGAGCTTCGTTCACTTCAGCCATTCGGATACCCCTGGATCGAACCTGAGACTGGACATGAGCCATTGTCTGCATCCGTATTAAGGCTGAGGTTGTTTGACATTTGGCTGCGTGGCCTCGGATCAACAAAGTCAATCTCCTTCGTGCTCTCAATGGGCCGTAATCCTTTCTTGCCTAGGATTTAAATAACCCATAAACAAAGTAGTTTTGTTACACATTCCAATTACAAGGATTGGGCTGTGTTTAATCACAAGCGGGTCAAAACAAAAATCTAAACCAAATGGGGAACCAGTTTAACTGACTAAATGGTCAAAAAGTCGGCCAAAGTTTATTTTTAACACATAAACGTTTTAAATTGCTTGAACTAAAAAATTGTTGATTACTATTGCAGTAAGAAAGCTTTTTAGGAACTCGATAGCTTATTTATCTGTTTGACTCATTACGCAACACGCCCATCTTGTCACCCCTGAAAAGATCACAACTGAGAACAAGGTCTTTTTGTAAAAAATATTACCAAGTACCGACGGTAAGCCGTCTGAATCCTTATCGCACCAATCTCTTCCTTTGATTTCCCAAGGAAGTGAGGGCTTGATGTCACACAATTGACCTTGGCATGAGAAACTGTTTCTTCCACATCTACCACCATAGGAGTAGCGTAAAATATCGTATCAACATATTTGATCTGCTCATTTTGAGGTTGTTCGAGTTCTATGTCCTCTTTGGAGGGATAGTAATTTGGAGGGTTAGCCAATGTAGCTTCTGTTTGAGATGAAAATATATCTAAACTCATTTGATTTTCATGCCATGTTTTTTGGGGATTTGATTTTGATTTATGGGATCTCTGCTACAAAATAAAGTTATATTACTCGTAGAAAGGATTACGCACAAGAACAAGAAATACATTTGATGAAACCGAAAGAAACACAAACCTTGTCCTTTTTAACCTTGGAAAAAGAAGGGCTGACAGCTAATTTCTTCACTGCGGAAAACCAACTCTTCTTTCCCATTTGCTCCTTAAATCAACTTCAAAAGGATTGCAAAATTTAGATTCAAAATAAGATTATTTCAAAGACATTTGTATCTATAACCTGATCATTAATGATTTTATCATAAGATGGCATTTAAGTATACAAAACACACAAGTCATCCAGATACAGAGAAACATTACATAATACCATACGTTAATTTGGTTTCGTTTTTGATAACTACGATATCTAATATGATCTATCACAAAAATGCCTTCTAATATCCAAAGAAGATATACATAATGTCGATATTATATTGGACAAATTAAAACCATAGTCACATGGAACGGGGTTCGTTCCAATACACGATCGAGGATCGGGATCGCGGTTCGCTAGGTGTCTAAAATTCGGTTCGATGGGGGTAGGTTCATTTGGGATCGCTCTAGTACGATGCACCCAATGATTATTATATTCCTAAGGATAAAGGGAAAAAAATCCAAAATCGAAAATCAAAAAAATAGTTTAATACTTATGAAATTTTCATAAGTCATAACCATTAGTCAGTTACTTACTAAATTTTCTGTATTAAAGTTAAAATAATAATAAAAAAATTACGATTTGAAAGGTCTCAGATTCGGATCGTTAATTTTCCCGTTCCTGACCGAATCGTACCCAAATTGGGAATGCGCGAATTGGATGGCAATTCACGGCCTTTCTAGCGAATTATGTTACTATGGACAAAACAATTGTTTGTAAAGTAAAATCATAGCTGTTTTTAGAGTTAAGGGCATTATGTCATTTTATATAAAATTTGGTGACCTTAGTACAATCTTTTATATACTTAGCTTATGCATGTTGGTAAGGGCCTCCCCTTTATACAAAATTACAAACCACGGGATCATTACGACAGTATTTCATAATCAATAAACAAAATATCAAAGTAAATGTACAAAGAATTTCACATGAAAAACACGCGAAAATTGTCAATCCAAGAAACTTGGAAGAGAACATTTGAAACAAGTTGTTAATACCTGCAACAACAACAACCGATCCTTGTCTTGTTCTTCCTTAATTTGAATTAACGGAAGCTATAGAAAAGGAAGATTGGTGTTGCTGCTAGTGATTCTCAGAGGTGAAGAGATCCTGAGATTGAAGATAGTTGATGAAGGGCAATGGAAATGGTGGAAACTGGAAGGAGGAGGGGGAAGAAATAACAAGAACTTTGCTATTTTTGGACATACGTAAAAAGTGGTGCTATGCATTATGGACAACCTCTATTTTCAGAATTTGTATGACCATACAATTCTTTGTGTAAAGTGAACTTATTTTACTCTCAGTTTGTTTGACAATCTCAAATTTTCTTAGAATTGTTAGCATGAACCTAAAACGCGCGTTTGTCCGAAAGCATTTGGAGTGTGTGCTTTAGGCACGAAAAGTATTGGATATATCATTTTGTTGTTGTGAGTTCAAAGATCAGATCACTGAAACAGGATAAGTTCATCTAATGTGGTGAATCGATGGAATCTTCTGTTGGTGCGCAAAAAAGTATCAAATGGTTCTTGATTCAACACCTATTGGTTCGCGATCTTACTAAAAACGCTCACTCATGGAGCTAGATGCATAGTCATAAAGGTCATGTAATAAGGCAGTTTTTTTTCTACTTCATAATTTTTGAAGATAGGTCCACAATCAAGTTTAGGCCGGTTGTCAAGGGAGTGATGGTTTCACCATCTGGCCCCACTTCACGCGCAGAGGCTCTAGCCCATCACCTTGCTTCACGCACTATGCACATATCCCAAGTGAGAAATTGGTGGTGAAGAGTAGTGAAGGGAAGTGAGAGGAGATAGAAAGCTCACGTGTCACTGATGTGTATGGTGAAAAATAGGTGACCTTGCCTACTAGCCTTAGTATCTTGCTGGTGTTACTATTTAATGTTAATAGCGTTTGTACTTTGTACGTGTAAATGGGTAAACGGATAGGGATTTCTGTTCAGGCTACCCAAGGAAAGCCGAGTTTTTATGTGGCTGTTTCCCAACTTTTACCCGGGTATTCCAAAATGTTTCACCCAACGAGTACTCATCATCTCTCTTCTCTTCTGATACCTTCAAACCACCTTATCACTAAATCACTTTAGAGATAATTAATAACGGTTGTGTTCTTTAACCGTGTTGTTGAAGCTAATAATAATATATTTATCTTTTTGTGAAAAAAAAAAAAAAAAAAAAAAAAAAAGGAAAAACGTATGAGAATTTTTGGAAATGATACAAGAAGACACTGACAAAGTCAACATGTTAAAATGGAAAATACCCCGGCCGGACTTCATGTTCTAGAAAAGTGGTCTAGAGTTGACTATTTTGATCTCATGTCCTCATTCTAAGCCGGCTAATTTAGTAATCTTATCTAAGCAAATTCTAAATAATGATTATTATAATCATGCAATTGCTAATTAATTACTGCTTATTTTGTAACTATTTGTATATATAATTGTATACCAACGAGAGGCACAGCCAAACCCTAACGTATTCGCAATTCTAGAACATGTGAAAATAGGCTTTATGGCCTACAAGGAGGCATCATGTAGTACCAAAAGTCCTGGAATGACAACATAACAAAGGACAACATTAGGTTCCAAAAATGTCAACTTCACTTCAACCATAACTCCAAAAGTCGCTGAATAAGAAAACGAACCGTAGCACCGTCTATGTGAATGGTTGATACTTGATAATTATATGTCATATATCAATAGTTCAAGCAATATAATATTTAGATATTTTAGTTGAGGTTTAAATCTTCTGTTTGGTCTTCATATAAAAATTAACCCTCTAATTTACTATATTATGTTTTCAAAATCCTTTTAATCCACATTAGCCTAGTTGGCTTCACAGTAAAGAGACCATTAGAAAAGATTACATGTTCAATCCACAACTAAGACGATAAAAAGCCAAACTTATTCGAAAAAATTATTTGTGAAGCAGTTCACCAAATATTTGTTGTTGCAATGAATTTCGTACTACATGAGTACTGTTAGGCTACAAGACTATCGTTCGTTTGATAGGATGGAATGAAATGCGAAATGAATTGAATAAACAACGTAATGGAATAAATGATGTAATGCAAGGATTTTTTACCATTATTAATCATTTTTTGTTTGTGTGATAGGATGAAATGGAATCGATAAGAAAAAGATTAAAATGCTCATTGATGATAGGAGTTAATTTAATGTGGTTAAGTAATTATGGACTTTTATCAGTTTATGTAATTTTGATTCTATTACGAGATGAAAAAAAAAATGTATGAAAATTAAGTTTTTGATGTAATAGGTCATTCCTTCTAATAAATCATTACTGTTGGAAGTGTTTAAGATCATAGAATTTAATTTAAGAACAATATTTCTATTTAGTACTTTAGAAACTTTTAGTATGTTTCGTTATTTTAGTTTCTGTATCTGTTATACGAAGTGATGTTTGGAAATACTACAACAGACACCAAACGTGATGTTTGGTTTTTCTGTTATGGCAGTTAAGGGACGAATGGGTGTGATGGTTCTTGAACCATCATATCTCTAAGTCTTGAAAAGTCATATCCATTCACTTCTATATATATGTAATTCGACAGCATCATGAATACAATTCCAGAATCATTTTTAGTACAATTTTTACTTTGTTACAACATATATTTTTGTTACTTTACTTGCTGCAAATTTAAGTTTCATTCCTGTCAAAACCTTATAACATTTCTGCCAAATATTTGAACCAAACTATGGTGAATACAAACACATTCATAGAGGAATCATGGTCGAACCACAAACATGTGGGCGACCCTTCCAAAAATTACATTCTATAATTGGCAAACAAACCAAGATTTTTTCATTTCGCCGTAATAATTTTTTCTATTCAACTTTGATTACAACATAACAAACACTATGTAGGTGTTTGTTGCAGCAATGAATCAAGTATTACATGTTTATGCTTATACTTGTATAGACGGATAAACACATATTCGATATCCCAAGAATTTTTATTGGAGGACATGATGTTATCTGCGTTCATAGTCTTTCAAGTAACATATATAACAGAAAATGTTACATCTACTTGTTGGCCTAAGAAAAACTCATTAAAATTTATAAATGGTGTTTGCATAATGTTTCATCGTCTTTAGTTCCACTGCCGCCACCACCGGCACAACCAAAGAACTTTAAGAATCCTCGTGATCTCATTCTACCCGTGTCACATTCGTCACCATAATCATTGCACTTCATTTGGTGGGATGTTCGTCGTTTCCTCAAATCATTAATATGCATTTCCTTTGGAAACCGACTTGATCCAAATCCAATCATAAATAAGTACCATCTTGATTTTGTCTTTGAAGCTAATATGGACACTTTCCTTACGACGTTTGTGTCAGTGTGCTTGTAACATTTTTGCTTCTTCTTCTTGCTTTCAAACTTTTCAATGTTTTGGGAAGATACATGAATGATTTTTCCACAAAAGACAATGGGGTTCGACGAGTCATGAGATGTAATCATCATCTCACTTGAAAACTCAAAGTCTTGTTCGGTATCATAACTCATACTTGTGTCCTCAACCCAAAATTTGATATTTTGGTCGCCATATATAGGAAGATCAGAAAGAGAGAGGGTGTCTTCGTCGTCTTCATTCAAGTGACATATTGGTAAAGGGCTCGATGTATCCATTGATTAAAGATTGAGTGTGTGTTTTAGTGTGTAAACTAAGATAAGAAAATGTTAGTAGAAAGTAATAAGAATAGATATGCTACATGTAACTTGTTATTTATATAGTAGTTAACAAATTATGGGTGTGGTGATGTCATGGGTATAAATTTAGAAACAAATACGGGTGTGCCAAGTGGCATAAGAAGAGGCAATATAGAGGAGTGTGACTCCTTATTAAATTTTCGATTTTTGTTAAAAAAAAAAAAAAAAAAAAAAAAAAAAAAAAAAAAAAAAAGTCAACATTTTATAGCAACGAGGTGGGCGCCGGTCTGCCGCGTTGCAGCGAGGTGTTGAAATTTTCCCACGTTTCGTCTCACGTGTCTTCGTACAACATTTTAACTAAGGTAATAGTAGACCAAGCCGGAACATAACCTTGATACTCATATTGACCGAAGTTGGCCGCTATATGCTGAACAGAATACACCCATATCAGGCAGTTAAATAAGTTGCAATACAGTAAAAATTTACACCTTACGGATTTCATTGTTTCCTTTTAAAATAGTGATGCGTGGATACAACTTCGTTTTGCTATCTGGAAAGGCGCACGTAGAAATACCATAGGTGATATTAAAAGTTCTTTGTTCCATAGTAACAGACGCTGCAAAAGGCATGAGAGAACAAAAATTAAGATATATTAATACGAATGTAGAAGCAACATTGAAAGAGTAAGAAAACTCAAATATGGCAAAAAAAATGTTGTTCGCATTTTCCATTATCTCAGTTAAGTTTACAGAGATTTAATATACACGTGTCACACAACTGAACTTTTTACTAAAATATATAACTATTTTTATGATCGTAATTGCACACCATTTAGGTTAAAAAAAAACTTGAAATGTAAAGTGTTTCATATCCATCCAACCCATCAGTACCACAAATACTCGATTTGACCCAATGCCCAGGCCACCTAACCCGCTCAAGTTGTTACCTTTAAATGAAAATTGCTAAGGGAAAGAGGTAATTGTACCTGGGAATATTTGGTATCTACTGTAGTAAAGAAGCCTATAATGAGGACTTTCCATGTTATGGATGCCATAATGATGATTATGGTGACCCATTCAATAGCAGAAGTCACCAAAAAAAGGTTTGTCAAAGTCCAGTACATTCAAATCCATTGAAGCCTACAAGAGTAATACATATAAGCATCTCCTTGTGTATGTTTGTTCCTTATACATGGTGAACAAATAAATACTTAATCATGTTAGAATCTTTCCAACTGGTGTAGTGAAAAAGGCACCTGTTGTTGAAGCGAATGCGTAAACACCGAGTAATGTGACATTGGTTATTTGGGAATTTTGACTGCAAAAGCTAACCAATAATTGGTTGGAGCATGAAGAGTGTAAAAAACCAATCCGACTTAACACACTCGCAATGAAGAAACCATGACCTTTTTAGATAACAATGTAATCCAAGATAGACTTCGGGGCGACATCACCAATAGGCTTCTCTCCTTCCTCAGTCAGGCGTACATATGCCTTTCATGTCACTGAAATTTTAGAAAGGGATAATTACATGTATATCCTTATTAAAGTTAAATATTACACAAATATCCTTCACATTTACATAAATATCTTTCCCACTTTTATTATTACATCAATGTCCTTCTAAAACTTCTGTAATTACATCAATATCTTTCTCGAACTTTTAACTTCTCATATATATCTAGTAATCAATTAAATTATATTATATTAATTTTAAATTCGGAAACTATTATTTTACTGATATTCATCATAATTATATAGTTCATATATATATTTTTTGGCTTCGATTGATGAAAGAACACGATGACGAATTACAAAAGTTTGGATATATATATGAAAGAACGTATTGTTCATATTTATTTATTTGTTCATATACTTTTTAGCCTTGAGTGATGAAAGAACATGTTGATTTTGAGATATATATGAGAATTTAAAAGTTTGAGAAGGAAATTGATGTAATTACAAAAGTTTGAGAAGGATATTGGCGTAATTATAAAAGTGAGAAGGATATTGATGTAATTCCAAAAGTTTGAGAAGGATATTGACGTAATTACAAAAGTGGGAAGAATATTAATGTAATATTGAACTTTAGTAAGATATAGATGTAATTGCCCCTTTTAGAAAAAATATCTTTTACTCAGCAATAGATATAGGAAGGTAATTTGTTTTTTGAGAAATAGATAAAAGCATGTAATTTTAAAAATAGCAATATGAACATAAGCCACTGATTATATAATGAAGCAATCGGCACTAAACATCTATAGCTGAAACTTAACTTGGGCCCATTTTGACATGTTAGCCCAGCAACTTATTTTTCTAATACTACTATAATAAAATGTTTGATCCGTATTACCACAATTTGAGAAAAAAATCACTTTTCTCAAATGTGTGAATATAAAGCTAGCAAAGCAACCTGTTTTTCTAATGTTTCTGCAATAAAATCTTTGATTCGTATTACTAAAATTTGAGGAAAAAATTACTTTTTCAAATGTATGAATATAAGCCTATGACCTCAAGGCTCCTATTCGAGGTCGACTTAGCACCTTCAGACTAAAAGGACCATAGTTTTAATTCATCATGTCCCTTGATGGTCCGCCCTACAACATTTTGTTTTTTCATCAAGTTTTTGACTTTCTTATGTGCTCTCTTGTTCTTTGATAACAAAGAAAGAAAAACTTCGTAAATTTACATTCCTCCAGTAGGCACAATTATTTTAATCCTTAACGAAATAAAATTCAGAATCTAAGACCCTTTAAAAAAAATGAACTATAACCTACCTGATTCTAAGTAGAAAAGCAATTGAAAAAATAACTGAGTATGTCAAACCTTATATCCATATCGAATGGACCAGTGAATATCTACGTGATTTTTCGTTTGCTTGCTTTTGCTTTTTTATGCTTCATAGTAATAATTAGTCTTCTTTCACCTAAGAAAAGAACAAAAAAAACTTGCCTGATGAGTTTACGAAGAAACACCTCCTTGCCGAATAGGCTAAGCAACAGCCTTTAGCATCCGCATATGGGTATGATTAGTTAGAATCCGCATATGCAACATGTACATACATAGTTTTTCAGGTCAATGATATGGCCTAAGGAGCTTTTAATAAAAATATACGCCAAATAAAAAACAACAATTCATTTACCCAAAGGGCTTGATATGTACCCATTCTCAACATGTCCTCAAACTCTAATTCTGTAACAATTTGTTGGGGTCTCGTTCTTTCAACTGGCTTATACAAGTTGACTTCAGCACGAAATCTGGAATCTAGTACATGTGCCAAGAATGAACCTTTTAACATTTACCATAACATATATCTAATTAATCAACAAAAGAACTACCAGCTTATTCTAAACAACCTATTTACATAATCTCTTTCAACCTTCATATCCTACCTACTAAAAGGTCAAAACACGAACCTACACAACTGACGAAGAACCGAAGGTGGACAGAAATATACTTCTGAAAAAATCAAATAAATATGCAATTCAAATAAATATCCAACACTCTAATTTAATTACTTGTTTCAACAAACAGTTCGTGCGCACCTTGTTACATAACTAAATCAAAAGAAAGCAAGAACATAACAAATTAATTCAAACTCTTCAAACTCACCTTCTTGTTCCAAGATGCATTCGACTGTATGAAAAATCCTGAAAGATTAAGCGGCGATTTGATGGAATGACACGTATCACCCCAAATCTACGTAACAACCCAACCGAATATATATCTCGCATCGTTATCAAACAGCGAAAGGGCTAAGATCTTGGGCCTGGACAGCAGCACTGGGCTGGGCCAATCAGACGGGAATCAAAACGACAATGTAAGCGTCGTTTCTAACGCTACATTATAGTAACAAAGTTTTGCAACATTCTGAAAATGGGCCAAGGCAAGCAGAGTGGACAACAGAAATGGACCGGGCCCAAAATGTGAAAGTCCAAAACGACATCACATGCGTCGTTTCACGACGCTATATTATATATATAGTAATTTTTTTTATATTTTATCTCATACAGTAATATTTTGTTGGATAAAATGTATAATTTACATATGTTGACTAATTCTTTGCTGCATAGAGTTTATATCAAATTCGAAGGTGATGCATGAGCAACTAATAATGAAGTACATATATACATAGCTATTTTGCTTGTTTAACGCACATTTTTGTTTCATTTTACTAATGCAGGAGCAAAAGTAAGACGCCGGCAGATGGCAGTAGGTCGGGCTTAATTTATTTGAATTACGAACTAAAATAAATAAAGTTTGGAGCTAGACGACAAATGTTTGCCTAAGCTAGCGTTACTTTATATTTGGTATGTTGCTTCTAAATAATTTATGTATTTAGAATGTTGGATTCGCCCTGCTTGATACGTAGAAACATGGCAAAAATCAGGATTCGCCCTGCTTGGATTCGCCCTGCTTAACACACATTTTGAAAAATGTGAGTATGACTTTTCAGAAGATCAACTAAGAAATTGTCCAAAGTTATCTATAAAGTATTATTAAAGTATAAATCTTTATAAAACCGGTGCGTCAACTGATGTTAGTGGATCATCATTTAGCAATTAGTTTATTTTATATTGGGCCAAACCCGTTTATTGATAATGCTTGGTATTTATATTCTTTGTGAGCATTATTATGTGATATGGGAAAATAATCAAAATATACACAGTATCTGTGTTTATATCTTCCGGAGCTCCCCCGTTCAAACAGGCACTCTGACAGGTATAAAAGACCTATAAGACCGGTCTACAAGCCTATTTTGTAGTAGTGTGTAGAAAAATAATTTTATGAAAGAAGCATCGGAGGATAAAAGTATGTCAATAATTAAGTGTTTGATTAGGTGTTAATCTAACATTCTCGAACAAAACTTGGAGCTAAGAGTAAAGAGTGTCCACACAACAAATATATATTTTAAAAAAAAAAAAACAAAAAAAAAAAAAAAAAAAAAAAAAAAAGTACTTTCTTCTTCCCTCTCATTTGTATCAACCGTTGACATTTTAAGTTTTTAGATTTAAATATAACTTATAAATTTGAACTCACGTTTATCACATCAACTTGTTGAGCTTACAAGAACTCATCTAACTTTGACAATGGTACTTGGATGGTGAGTCATGGCCACATTCATAGTTGATATTATTGATACCACCAACACATCCTAAGAACCTTATGAAACGTTGAGATTTTCCCGTTCCACGATCATTGCATTTGTTATAATCGTTGCATTTGGATGGTATAAATGCGCGTCGTTTCCTCAAATCTTTAATATGCAAATCCTCAGTGAACCTACTTGATCCAAATCCAAAGATATAAAAATACCATCTTATTGATTTTTTCTTTGAATCAAAGATTGACACTTTTCTTTCTACTAGGGTTCCACGACTCATACAACCTCTTTGTTTCTTCTTGCTTCCAGGTTTTCGTATGCTACGAGGAGAATAACGAATAATCTTTCCGCAAAACACAATGGGATATAATGAATCGTGAGATTTGATCATCATCTCACTTGAAAATTCAAAATCTTGGTCATCTTCATCGCCGGCACTTGGCTTTTCTGTTTGATATTCGACACTGTGGTCATCATACATAGAAAGATCGGAAAGAGAAAGTGTATCTTCATCCTCTTCATATGAGACTTGTGTAACAAAAGGGCCAGGCATTTCCATTGGCAGAAACATCTAGCGTGTCTTTGATTGGGTTTTAATATGTGGAATAAGAAAAGTCAGAACTATGATTTAGAAAGTAACATGAGATGTCAAGACTTATAAATATGTTGTTATATCATGGCCTAGGTCTTAAATAGTCATATGTTGTGATGTCATAGTTGGATTAGAATTTTGCATAAAACCTAAATCTTCCAAGTGGCTAATAAGTTCAATATGAGATTTTATTATTATTATTATTATTATTATTATTATTATTATTATTAAATGCAATTCTAGACCATTTTTTTGCTAAAGTTGTAATTTGTTGAATTGGTCCGAATACTTATTAGTATAACAATTAATTCACCTGAGAGGTGATTACCATGCATATAATAACACTAAGAGGAGTGGGTGTGGTCTCGCCACAGAGCTTCGTCGTCTGACGTGGAGCTCGTTCGAGCTCGCCATGATACCAGCTGAGCCTCGTCGTGACTCGTTGGAGCCTCCTTCCTAGCTCGTGCAGACGAGAAAACAAATACACTGACAATGTGTAAGAAAAAGATACAAAGTAGCATGCATTTTATTTTTACAAACGGTAATATTACCGTTTAAAAACCAAACGGTCCCTTTCTTTTTTTTTTTTTTCTTTTTTTTTTCTCTTCTTTTGTTTTTAAAAACTTTTACAACCCCTATAAATACCAATCTAATTTCACATACTTTCATCACTACAACTCAACAATATATATCTTCTCAACTCAACAAATATATAACTTTCATCACTATGTCTCAAAACCCGAACGAACCCGGTTATTTCACAACTCTCCTAACTTCAAACCAACGATACGGGGGATTATCAAACACTTCTATTCCCTCATCGCAAAATTCCCCACAACCTTCATCGCCATATGGTTCACAACCTTTCAATCCGATGGACGTTTATACTAATCAACAAATTGCGTTGCAACAAGCGGGGTTCGTAACTCATTCTCAACGAATGTTGCCACCACAATTTTTTAACCCGTCTCAACCATCCTCATTCCCAGCTCATCAATCACAACTGCAAGTCGAACCACAACCTCTGGTCGAACCTCAGTTTAAAGTTCCAAAAGCACGATCACCGGCCAAAGGTAGAGGCAAGAAAACCAAGTCCGTCAAAGGAAAAAAAGTCGTAAATTTAGATGCCGACAATGACGACGACTTGGAACTTTCAGGTCAAACGCGTGTGAAACGGAAATGGTCCAAGGCCGAAGAAAAACTTCTTGCGGAAACTTGGATAGAATTTTCGCAAGACAAAGATATGGGGAACGACAAATCCAGCGACTTCTTTTGGAACAAAATTACATAAACGTTCAACCAGAAAACTGTGGATGACCCTAGAGGCAAGAATATGCTTACCAGTAAATGGACGAGGATGAACAGCGACTGCCAAAAGTTCAACGCTATATATAAGCGTTTGGGGCGTCGAAGTGGTGAGAATGAGCATGATCAAATCAACAATGCCAAGGCGAGTTTCGCAGAACGCTTTGGTGCGAGGGGTTTCACATACGAGCATGTTTGGGAGTTTTTGAGAAATTACCCGAAATGGAATGTTGAGGAGCCGTTTGACATTTCTTGTTTCGAGGATATATTCGGGCCGGACGCACGACCTCGTCTCGAAAGAGCCAACAAACGAGCTGGAAAGAAACAAAAGTCGACGGATACGTCGAGCGCTGCGAGCTCCGGTGGGAGTCAAACGAGCACTTTTTTGGGACAATTATCCGAAAAGTATAAGCAAGCCAAAGATGCTCAAACGGCTTGTTACGAGGCGAAGAGAAAGAGGGAAGAAAGGGTTTTGAAAATGCAGGAAATGCAGATGCTCATGCTAGATCCCAGCTTGGTTACTGACCCGGTAAGAGCCGAAATCATTCGCAGGAGACAAGCAAAAATAACAAAGAAATACCAACAACTCGATGAGGATGCCGATGAATAAAATGTTTAATATGCATGTAGTATCACTTTTTATATTTTCGTATTGTTTTTTTTTAAGTTTCGTATAGTTTTCTTTTCCCCGTATTGTAACTTTTTTAATTTGAAGAAATAAATTTAGTTTGGTGTGGTATTTTTAATTTTTGTAAAATGAATTTAATTTATTTAGTTAAATAAAAATAAAAAATAAAGGTGTAAGTGGTGGCCCCAAATGAGTAAGTTGAGGTTAGTTATGAGTGAGGAGGGGGTTAGTTGTGAAGAGGTGTTGGGGTGATGTAGCACCCGTGGGCCCCAAATGAGTAAAAAAAAAAAAAAACTCGTTGCCATACCCACTCCTCTAAGAGTGCTAGGTGCAGCTCGTTGATCTGCTTCGCCATTCAGACGTGGCAAGGTCAACGGCGAGCCATTGCTCGTTGCTGCACCCCCCCCCCCTTGCCGTTCATCTTCGTTGGTCACCATATCGTGCAGACGACGAGCCTTGGAACCGTCCTTTTTGTCAGTGCTTTTCTTTTTCTTTTTTTCTTTTCTCCCTTCTTTTCTAAATTTGTAATGTTTAATATATATTTGCCATTGATGACTCTATTTCCCTTAAGGTTTATGAAATTGGCCATGGGAGAAGGGGTGGTAAAGATGAAGGTGAAGGTGGGGGCGGACTTATGTGTTTGTGTTTAGGGTTGAAATAAAATGATATATCAACTTATATGTGGATTGGATTCATGGACCGGGTTTATAATAATTTTTGTTGGGTTTTTTTTTTTTTTTTTTTTTTTTTTTTTTAAGTATTTTTGTTTTTTTATTTTTTTTAATAAAAAATGTTATTTGTATTATTTGAATGTAATTTATTTTTATTTTTAATGAAATGAATTTAGTTTATTTAATGAAATGAATAAAAAAATAAAGTTGTAAGTGGCGGGGCTCAAATAAGTAAGTTGAGGTTAGTTGTTTGGTGAGAGGGGTTAGTTGTGAAGAGATGTTGGGGTGATGTGACACATGTGAGGGCCGAATGAAGAGGATGGTTTGCCATCTACACCTAGCACTCTAACCACCCTCATTTTGGTTAAATGGTTACACATTCTCGATTAATTGGCTATAGAAAGACTTGTATCATTCAGAGTCTATGTATGATTTAGTCAAGTGTACTACTCTAGCATAGCAAAGCCGTAACGTATATAGGGTGTGCGAAATGTGTAACCGCAAATATAATGGCTTAAAAGTTAGAATGTATGCCTCAACATATATTTTGACTTCAAAATTAACTTTGAACAAAAACATGCTAACTATATATATGATTTTATGTTTTAAATATTACTTATAAATAAAGCTAGATCGTTATAATAGTATGAATTTTTTAATAATTGGCATGATATATCTTTTATCGTCATGTATAGTTGTCACACAACATTTTACATAGACTCGGTTAGTTAATTAGCTACAGCCATGTACTGCAGCATCTAGGAATGACAATCGGGCGATTTTGGGCCGGGGCGACCATCTCCATCCCCGTCTCCAAACCCGATTACTAAAACAGGCCCCAAACCTGCCCGATCCCATCTAAGAATTTTGTCAATTTGACCCGTAGTCATATTTAGCCATTCCTTTTGCAACACCTATTACTGGCATTTATATCAGAATAAACAAAAACCAGTCACATTCGCATATTAATGAGGTAATCGTCTATGTTTAACACTGTAGACAACGCTATATACTGGGAGTCTGGGACAATATCGAAGAGTCAAAAAGTACCCATTCTTGACCCACCTGAACTACACAAAGTATAGCCAATCGGCTAAAATAAATATGATCATACAATCCTGATCAACCAAATTTAAAGTGGTTTTGTAGCTTAAAGCCTGTACTACTTATCATGTAAAGTTGATGCAAATTGAACGTCAAGATTATCAACAAACTATACATTTTATTACAAAATCTCATCTGATCTTTATATCCAAGACTTCAGCAAAATCTGACACTATCGTTACACAAGACATTAACACTGCATTATGTGAGCCACATGATGGTACATTGGTAGAGAACTATACAAAAGAATATCGGGCCCGTTTGCGGAAGAGTAGGCCTAAGTGCCTAACAAGTCCAGTGATCTAGCCTTCTCTATAATGGATCAAAGTCATGGTTGTGGAAACTGATAGCCTTCAACATCAAGGTTAAGTTGTCCAACAAAAAGTGGATATCTTCGATTCGTGGATGCAACCTTCCACCAGCAACAAATTCATGAACTACACCATTCACTTCAATTGAGCTGCATCCGGGCGTCTTTTCTACCTTTTTATCTTTCATCAGAACCCTTTCTTGCATCGCCATCTCAAAATCGCCACCAGCTGCATACACATTCGATAAAAGCACATAAGCAGAACTTTCATCTTTACCCAAATCAATCAAATTCCTTGAAGCCCAGTGTCCCATTTTAACGTCCCCATAACTCCTGCAAGATGACAGAAGCGATCCCCATATAATGGCATCGGGTTTCATAGGCATACTTTTTACAAGCGTTTCTGCTTCTTTAAGTAGGCCTGACCTGCCTAATACGTCTATCATACAACCATAGTGCTTTACTGATGGTTCTGTTTTATACTTTGCTTTCATTAAAGAAAAATAATATTTCGCTTTATCAACCAATCCCGAGTGACTACACGCCATCAAAACACCGATAAAACTAACATCATCAGGCTTAACATCAGATTCCTCGAGCCTGGAGAATAACTCAATCGCATCATTCTCACGCCCATGAATCGCAAGACCCATAATCATCGAGTTCCAACTAGATAACCCTTTCACAGGAGCCGACTCAAACACTTCCCACGCTCGTTCAACGCTCCCACACTTACAATACATATTAATAAGCGCAGTAACCAGAATCACATTCATTTCCACTTCATTCTTTCTTACATACTCGCAAATCCACTCCCCTTGCTTTAACGCCCCTAACTGCGCACAAGCATTCAACAAGCTCACAACCGTAAACTCACTAGGCTTAATCTTCTCCGCTTGCATAACTCCAAACAGTCCCAACGCCTCAACCCACTTCCCCGTCCTCACATACCCACTAATCATACTATTCCACGAAACACAACTCCTTTCCGGCATTTCATCAAACAACTCCCTCGCCTCATCCACTCTCCCATATTTCCCCAAACAAATAATCATCGTATTCCACGCAACAACATCCATACCTTCCCCATCACCAAACACCTTAAACGCCTCACCAAAACACCCGCAACTCGCGTACATATACACAATACTATTACAAACATACCCATCATTTTGCAACCCCAATTTCACTACTCTCCCATGTAACTCCCCCCCATTTCTCACCAACCCCATTTCCGCATACGCCTTAAACACCGACGGATAAGTCCTTTTATCCGGGCCCTCATCAAAACACTCCAACATTGTTATAAACAACAAAACCGCCATTCGGGGGTTTAAACTCTTGGAAAATGCTCTAATGATGGTATTCCAAGTGAAAAGATTAGGCTTTTTGATTTGGCTAAATATTTTTAAGGCATAACTGATATCGCGCGAAGCTGAGAATGATATAAGGCGAGAGGCGAAAAGGGTGTTGTTTATTAATCCTGTTTTGATGAAATGTGTGTGGATGGTTTTAAGGTGTAGGATTGAGGTACATTTTGTTTCGAGTAGCGAAATGTAATGCTGGTTTGATGAGTGTTTGGGATTTAAGGTTAATGATGATGTTGGTGTTAAAGGGGTTAAGGAGCAGAAATTTGGCGCCATTTTCTGTTATTTCTGGTATAGATTTTGGTCATGGGTTATGGTTTGTTTTGTGTAAAGTAGATAAGTAGTTCGGGTCGTGCATTAGTTGGTTGTAAGGTACAACTTAATAATGCACGATTAAAAAATTTAGTATTTTGAGTTTGTGTTGCAACTCATATCGTTTTTAGGTGGTTAGCGAAAGTACCTAGTCTTTTAAAAGTGTTTTAGAAGTGCGGTTGAGTTGAGTGAAGCTAACATTATCTTTCACATATTGTCAGGCATGACGTGTAGACCGGTCAATATTGTCGGTTATCAACATTTTGTAGAAGGTAGAATGATCTATAATAAGATTGGCAAATGTTTTCATGTTTTAGAAGTGACTTTTTCAAAACGTTATTTGTTATGGGTATCGATTAAAAGACTCAATTTTAAAGGTATAGATTAATAACATATGCAATAAAGAAAAATCACACGTCCTATACTTAGACATGACATATAGCAATGTAAAACACAATTGTTGATCCCAAAAAACAATAAACCAAAGCCACGAGGTTGTTAAAACTTTGCTATGCACTTGTAAGGGTGTTCAAAACTAGTTCAGGCTGCGGTTTTCCTACGTGTTTGGTTCTTGCATCAACAGCTTGAAAAAGCTTGTCATTTTATGTTTCTATTTAATGAAATCAGAAATCCAATATTGTGTAGAGTACATGGGTCAGTTATAGTACCTCACCAGTTCCATAGCAAAACTAAAACAGTTTAGCCCTGTCGGATTTTCGATTATGTTATTTTTCTTTCTTAATTAATTTCGACATGCTGATTGTTAAGCACCCAACATCACCCATGAAAACTCTTATCATAAACAAACAAAAACAGAGCAGAAACCAAATATGAAAATTCATGAATGGTACGAGTGTAGCCGATTGATAGCCTGAGTTCAAATCAGGTTTCATCACTGTGACCAAGAACAAGAAAAGTTACACGCAATCGTGAAATGCAGATGCAGTGTAACTACATAGATTAACAAAATGCTCCTGTAATATAACAATGTAAACAACATTAGGAACAAAATCCTGATTCTAGAAGACAAGTTCTCAGCACATAATGGTATCATTAGTATCCAAATTTATTTCTAAAGCCTCAAATTTAGAACCCGAACAAGATATATCATATCAAGTTTTTTCACACAATCCTGAATCTCACAAGTTCTTGAGAGCAGAATCTTGGGTAGCTTTCGTTGTTGGTGTTAATCTTGCTAGAAGTGCCTTGTTATGGCAATGATCAGCATCAACAAAATAGAACTCTCCATTGGCCTTAAACGTCACAAAAGGTCTATTAGTCTCTGGTAACCTGATATCAGAAAACTTGATAGTTTTAGGAACAAATGTGGCCAGCCATGTCATCATATCCACCTCAAACGTGTCAGAACCAGGCTGCCACCTTAGCTTATGAATGTAAGGGCTCACAAACCAATGAAGGGCCAAAGTAGTTGAAGCACTCAAGAATATAACAGAAGAGGCGACAGCACCTTTTATAATGACATTCATGTCGGGTGATGTCATGAATGTGATTACGGGTCCTAAAGATACCGAGAGGCAACAGGTAGATAAAGAAAGAAGCTTTACTTTCTTGATGGTGTTTGAAATCGGGCCGTAATAGACCACTCCTGAATCTTTGTCATCTTTCCCTGAATCTACACCTTTTGGAGGCCCGATTGTGATCTTGCTGCTATCATCTGTGGCAGCTGATTGAGATGCCCATCTATTTTGCACAATTGGAAGATATTTTGCAGAGTTGAAGTAGGGTGCAGGAGAGTGAGTCTTTTGAGCCTGCCATATTCCAAATCTCCGAGGGTGAAAACCTAAAGAAGTTGAAAAGGGTGACATCATTGTAAATATGTGAGACATGCAGATATACATACATAGATAAGCACAATGCAGTGCATTTCTTTCAAAGGTTTCCACATAATTGTGGTATTACCTCTTTTGGAAAAAAGAAACAAAAACAAAACTATAGTTCATTTTTCTTACTTGTAATACTCATCTTGGCTTTCTCCCATGTTTTTTAATGATAATGGATATATACTACTTTTTGCTAATAGTCAAGCAATTACGTTAAATACATGACTGTTAGCGGTCAAATGTAATTGTCATGGGATGGAGAAAGTACATGAAAAGAGTACTCCACATAATTCATTAAATATCTAGCTTGATCTATGGGTGCTGAACCACCCCTAATCAATCTACTTCATCTAGTAGTTCTTTAACCGATAAGCCACTTTTCTTATAGCTTTTGCAATCAGCCATCCTATCAGTATTTTGATATAAATTTCATACACGAATAACTTAAACACTCGTATAGCACCACTTTTCAAACTATTATTTTGTAATTTATTTTAGTTCTTAAATATTATGGCCTTAGGTCGAATCATGGGTTAAAAAAACTAAAGCCTCAAATTTGGAGCGAAAATTTTCAGCTATCCGCTCCAGAAAATGTGGTGTATAACTAGCTATATACATGCCTTGAAAGATTAGATATTGCAGATAGTGCAAATTGGAGAATATTATACATACATAAAGTCATGAATTGGGCAAAAATGAAACAGAACATGGTTTATAAAGATTCCAACATGAAAAAAGCGTAAAGTTTTTAACTAGCCTTTACTTTGTAGCGATCCTCTATTACGTACAGTCTTTTAGCTAGCATTTCAGAGGCAACATTTTTCACTTCGAAATTTAGTTCCATATTAGCATTTTAATAATAATCGTACTTGTAGTGATGAAAAGATCAACATGTGATTGTGTGTCCCATTTACTTCATATGAGGTAAATGAAGATAGAGCAAACAAAACAGAAATGTAGAATGAATGGAGACTGTTTAAATGAATAGAATCTTAATACTCTAAAGGACAATATGCCGGGGCCTGTTTAAGAAAACTTTATGGATTACAGGCTTTTGATCAACTGCTGGTCAAAAGAAGTCAGAGGTGAGCATGACTAACGAATTCAGATGTTACCACAAACAAACAAACAACAAAGCTACAATGTACCTTTGTATATAGTAAAAAGCGCTCCCCATGACCTATTTCCCAAATCGCTTGTAAGGACGAGTTATCACTTGCGAAATAATACTACAATTTACAAAACGATGGTTTCCTAATAAAAATGAAGGCACCAAACATTTTTTCAAGTGAAAAAATGAGCAGTGTGCATGCACTAAAGATTGTACAAGCAAAAAAACTTTAGATAAACACACCCTGAGTAGAGAAAGACATTTAAGACTGAAAAAATATAGATCACCAGAACTCCAAAAGAATTATAACGTTAATGTCATAAAATAGCACTGTACTTTTACGAGTTGACCGATTAGTAATCAAACTTTTTTTTTTTGTACCCTGAAGTCATCATAGATACTTTTAACGTTTTAACTAGTAGTAACTTCCCCTAATTTTCAACTCATAAGCCGCATAACCTGTCAAAATGTCTAAAGTGGCAAAAGTTATACTAAGATGTTGTCTTGTCACGTGTTAAGAAAAGGGAAAATCTTCAGTTTTCCTACTTTATTCTTTTTGCCTTGTTTCCTCAACACATTAGCAGAAACGGTTAAAACAAATCAGCATTTGATGATAACTTAAGCCATGTTAGACAACTTTACCATTATGCTAGTTACAGACTGAAAATCAACAAGGAAATAATTACTATTTTGAACCACCAAAAATACTTAATTTTGTAACTAATTCATGTGACTAATTTTGTAACTAAAATGGAGATGATGACATGTGCCAAGATCAAAGGTAGTTGTTTGAAGTGAGAAAATATATTGGGTAGCCATAAATTTAGTCAAATGAATTAGGTCTCCTAATCACTTTCCAATAACTAAAACGGTACAAAAAGAGTGTAATTGCTAAAACGGCCCATCGCCAGAAGTACATACCATTTTATGACATTAGCTCAAACAATATATAGAAGTAGGATGTAAAAAAGAAAACACAAAGACAATTCCACTTAGGAACTTAGCAAACACCAGAAACAAAGGCAAAATAAGCACAAAAGTCATCTAGTCAAACTACACATTCGTATATCACAAAGGCATTTGTCATGGTATCTGTCTCACTTCAAAGCATGAGATGCTTGACGAGTGTGTTTAGAGTATCTGTCTCATAATGAGAATGAACATCAAAAAAAACATAAGGATTTTGCCTGTTTGGTGTAAGGGAATGGGTACGGACACACAAACAACGATTCATCGTACCTGCCAAAAGATTTGACTGTTGAAACTGATTTTCTTTCCCAAATCACCCTCTCATCCAACCCATACCCATAGAAAAACCGACTTTAAACCAAACAAATCTACAAACTTTTTCTCATATCGTCGACGAAATAGCCGATTTACCAAAGACCACAGCCATACTAATACTAATATGATCTCCTCAAACTTAACCTAAACATCTACAAAATATGTGCTAAATTCACTATAAAAAATAACCCAACAACACCATTTTACCTACTTTTCCTTAATTACAGCACAAAACAGCTAAACTAAAAAGATGAATACAAGAAACTAAACCATAGAGCCAAAAAGTAAAACAGGAAAATATAAAGATTTAATAGAAATGAACAAGAGTTACACAGACCTGTGTGAAATTTAGAAGAACCCAGATGGTGGCGAGTTTGGGATCGAACCAGATGAACAAGAATTGATCGACCCATTTCTGAAAGACTTAAAATAAAACACTCTTTGCACGATCTTATTTAGGGTTTTGTGTACTGTTTAAGGGTTTTTTTTGTGTATTTTGGTATTTAGGTGTTGTGTTGATAACTATGTTCAAAGATGGGCATTTGGTCTAGTGGTATGATTCTCGCTTAGGGTGCGAGAGGTCCCGAGTTCAATTCTCGGAATGCCCCTTCGTTTAATTTTTTATTTATTAAACTTGTTGGTTGATATGAGGAGAAGCGTTTGGTCTTTCTCTTTTTGCGTATTTTTTTTGTTAAAATAATTGAGAGTCTACAATTGGGCATTTCGTCTAGTCGTATCTCTAGGGCTAAGTACCGAAGGTTCAAAACCGAACCGGCTCGTTGGTTCGGTTTCTGATGACGTATAGTCTATATTTGAGCCACGAGCCCAAATGATAAACATTACTAGGCCCAAACCCATCACGAGTGGGCCATCATAACAATGACTTGGGCCACAATGCCAATGGTTTAGACTTACGAAGCCCAAAAACCCAACCAAAACTACCCGGGCATAAATAAGGATCTTCTAATTACGGAATAGATATCCTTAACCCGGATAAGCACCACGTGTGCGAAGAGTAAGGAGCAAGAAACCTACGAGGATTCTGCACCTATATAAGGAATGACATAATTCTCATTAAAGGTACGATTAACAAACCCTAAACTCTTTACGAGAACCCTAAAACCGATTACTTACTCTCACGCCGGAGGATAATCGTGGGAGACAATCCCACGATAAGCCTAACGGTGTTTGTTTATTTTCTTAGTGCGCAGGTTTCAAGCATTAAGAACAAATTGGTAGGAGAGCACGAGCCCAAACTAGGAACGCCCAACTTTTGTATCAACAAGTGGCGCCATCCGTGGGACCCACACTAAGAACTAAGGAACTAGAATGACGAAGAATAAAAATTCAAGCCAGCGGACTCCGCAGTTGGAAAAAACACGTGACCCCCAGAGGAAGAATCAACAAGATTCGACCCCTAGGCAGGCCTCTGGGACAACCAGTGCGCCTGGTTACCAAGAAACGGGACCAACCCTACCTCTCCCAACGGTGGAATTGCCTGTAAGGACCACCCAAGTCACCACCGTAGTCCCAAGCGTTGAAGAACTCCAGCGCACCCTCTTCAATACTCCTCACCAAACGGCACCTACAGTGGACAACACTGTGCCGCCGGGCGCACCTAACCGAGATAGGGTGCCCAATACTGAGGCAGATATTCTTGCAGCGAATGAGGACGCGCCTGACCTAACTGTGGAAAACTAGAAGGGGGTTGAATAGTTTAGCGTTTTAAAATCTTTTTTTCTTGTTTAGTTAGCTTTGAAACTTTCCGTTTGATCAAAGATATATGCACAAACACAATATATAACATGCAAGTAAAGGAAAGAAACGATCAAACCACAACACGAGTATTTATCGTGGTTCGGCTACAAGGACTCTTTTTCCTTGCCCTACGTCCACGCCCCGAGTATCCAACTCGAGAGTTTCTTTCACTAGTCAACAAGCTCCTTTCACCGGCGGAGAAAACCTTACACGTCGCTTATACTTTTACCGACACAAAGCTAGATGTCGAGTTCTTTTACAAGGGCACAACCACTCCCGTTTAGTTCTTTTACTAGGGTACAACAACTCCCGACACTCTTTGTATTTTGAGGACTAAAATACTAACCACTCACTACAGAATATACACAAACAAATGAAGTGTAAACAACACAAGTTTACACAATACTAAGCTACCAAGTCTTGCAACGTTGTGTTGGAAACTTGTAACTTATGACGACCTTGTGAGCTTCTTTGCTACAAAAGGAAACTTCACATTTACAATGTTAAGATGTTAGAAAGAAAGATGAGTGTGTGTGTAAAAATGATCTCAAGAGGTTAGCCAAAAATCAAGTTATGGCTTGGTATTTATAGCACAACACACTGCATGCTCGGCGGATCAGGCGGAACCCAAAAATGGGTTCCGCCCGTGTACCCCCAGGGTACCGCCGGGTCTGCAGTAGGTTTTAGCAATAACTCTTCAAACCAAACAAGGTCTTGTCTCATAACTCCTAGCAACCAAAAAATGTCACATCACTTAAAGTAAGTCAAACATGATACTTGCAAGCAACATGAAAGCAAGTCAAACACATAACTTGCCATAAATACATAATGACAAAACTTGCCATAAATGTGATGTGACTATTTCTAATTTAAGAAATAAACTTGTGTTATGTTTTATGAAATGTAAAATGTAGCAAAAGTCTAGTTTAAGCAAGTCTTAAAAACTAAGAATATGTTTTGCTTAAAACTAAAGTTTACATTTTGTCGTTAACAAAACTTAGCGAAGATCGTAAAATATAAATAACGTTTTTAGGCGATATTTGTATTAACAATCTCCCCCTTTTTGTTGATGACAAAACATAAACTTTGTTTTTAAGTAACACACAAAATCTTGGTTTTTAAGACTTAAAAAAAATTATATTAACCTTGTTTTACTTAAGAGATGAAAAGCATATCAAGTATTGAAGGTTTAATATATTTCTCCCCCTTTTTGTCGAAACAAAAAGTAGAGTAGCGAAGCGGAATAATCGCCATGCTCCCCCTTGGTCGATACTCCCCCTAAATGGAGTACCAATATGGGAAACATGGATTTTGAGACCTACAAAAAAAATGGTTAGTTGGTGATATATATAGTCAAGCTTGTAGTTACCACACACATTGCAACCACAACAACAACACAACATTGATCAACCAACAATGCACAAAAGTAAGTAGAAAGAATTTCATTCCAAGTAAAATTTTGACTTATAAAAGTCAAAAGACAAGAAATGTTAACTATTCTTCTACTTAGTAACCAAAAACTAAAAAAAAAAAAAAAAAAAAAAAACCAAGAAAATAAAAAAAATCCTACATTCCTAAGTTGGGGCAAACGGCCTCCAAGGGTTGTTTAGGATTTGTTGGGGTGGGAAAGTGCATCCAAACGTTCAATGACATGTTGGAATGCAAATCGGGTTTCATTTTGGAATTGGTGAAGCAAGGTTTTTATGCTTTCACCCATTTGCTCACAATTTGAGCAAACATGGGGATGGTTGGGTGAAAATGGGTTGGTTTTGATTTCTTGGTTTAGGGGTTGGTTTGGTTTTGGTTCTTGGGTGGAGGATGGATTTGGTATTGATTCAAGCAAGGTGGTTTGAAATTCCATTGCTTGATGAAGTTGGTTGTCAACCATGCTTTGTATTTCCTCATAAGAAGGAAAGAAAGACTCATAGGTTTGGGCTTGAGAAGGTGGTGGAGTTGGGTGATCATGGTGTTCAAAATTTGGTTCTCCATAAAGAGGACCATGGATTTCACGGTAAATTGAGTGAAACAACAACGGTTTGGGTGGTTGGTACACTTGTGGTGATGGTTGGGTAGGTTCAAGATCTTCATCAAGGTCAAGAATTGACCTTGGTGAGTGATTTGCAAAAGGTGGTGGTTGGGTATGTCTTGGTGGAAGATCATTTAAATCTTGGACATATGGGTGTGGTGATGTTGGAGGAGATCCAAAAAGCTCCATTGGTTCAATTTTGGGTAATGATGATGGTGATGGAGTTTTGGATGGTTGGGTTGGAGCACTTGGTGGAGTTGGGTCAATGGGTGATTTAGTTGGTGGTGGAGTAAGCTCATTTGGTTGTTTGGGTGATGGAGATGGAGATGCAAGGTTCAAAAAATGTTCATTTTTTATGGGTGATGTGAATTCATCCGAAGATGAGGAGCTAAGGTTGATGGATTGGTTTGACCATAGTGGTTTGACACTTATCCGGGCGGTTCTCCGGATGGGTCATGATGGTTGAGAGGTGTTTGTTGACTTGGTCATGGTTAAAATGGTTTAAAGTTTCAGAAATGGTGATGAAGAAGGTGTGATTTGATAGTGTTTAGGATGGTTTAATTTATAGTGATGAAGATTTGTGGGAAGGAGTGTTTGGATTTGATGTTAGTCCATACAAAAATGGTGGTTCCTAATGATTTGGAAAACTTAATTGTGGGTTGTCATGTCATGGAAGTCAATCCAATGAAAATGGTGAAGTGAGAAGACAAGTTTTGCACTAAATGCATAGTGGTTTTGGTGGATTTTTGGTAGTATAAATCTCAGGGATTTCAAGGATCCCTTAGAAGGGTTCCTTCCTTTATGTTTGAGGGGTCCTTGAGGTTGTCATGGTTAAATTTGAATTTTGGCGGGAATTGATTTTGGTTAAGTTCATGGAAGAAGGAGTATCCTATTATGCTAAACACATTGCAAGTAATGGGTTTCTACCTAAAAGGATTGGATTTTGGTGTTTCAATGTTGAATTGGCGAAAAGGAAACAAAAAAATCTGCAGGTTACTGGCGGCACCCTCAGTTGACACAGGCGGAACCCAAGTGAAGGTTCCGTCTGGTCCGTTGGGCAAAATCTGGGTTACCCAGAATTTGTACTGGCGGAACCCAAATTTGGGATCCGCCGGATCCGCCAGGCCTGAAAAACTTCACAGTTCGCGTTTTTGACCCGCGAAACGATTTTCAAAATTTTTGAAAACTCCTAAAATCAAAGAGATACTTCATTTCAGGTTAGGCAATGCAAAAATTAGACACCTAAACACACATATCATAGGAGTTTGACCTTGAGGTCGAGAATTTCACCATACTTAGTGAAAATTCCATAACCATGAAAATTTGACAACTCGCCAAAAGTTGTCTTCCTGCAACATTGTTAGTTGAAACATGTTCCAAAGTGTATCAAACATTGTACTAACACAAATACATCACAAAGATTGTTTAAACTACCAAATAGTTCCAATAGCACCTTGTGCCAAACACTCCTAACACACCCGCACTCATTGACGGTCCATCTTCTTCTTCATCTTCCCGAGGAATCTTCCTATGTTTTTGAACATCCTTTTTGTTTGCTTGAACTCCTCCGACTCATTTGGAATATCCGGAAGTTGGGAAAGGTATTCTAGAGGTGGGAGCCTAGAGTTTGGCAAATTGTCATCTTCACTCATTGAGGAAGAGGAAGATGAGGTAGGAGGATGTGGGCGTTTTCCTTGGGCTTTGTACATTCTCTTATCACTAAGTGGAACAAAGGTGTGAGGGATGAGAGAGTAGTCAAGACGAAGACGGTTAGGAGTTGGTGGAATGGGTGAAATGAACCTAAGTAGACGGGTCAAGAGCATTCCATACGGCATAGCCGTTGTGCCATGCACGGGAATGTCGGCCATTCTCTTAGCCATGTAGTAGGCAAGATTGAAAGGTTGCCTAACGGACAAAGAGTAGAGCATGTAGCATAGGCAAAGGTTGATATGGTCTCGGTTTCCTATGGTGCTTATTACATTGGCTCTAAGGACTTCTTCCCATTTCTTGAATTGGGGCAAGAGTTCATTAAGTTCCATTCCATATGGATCCTTTTCGACTTCATTTCCCCCACGGGTTCTCCTAGTGGTGGTTGTTCTAACAAAGAGATGGTTACGGAGTACATCTTTGGACACAAGAGGGGTGTCATAAGGATGGAAACGGTCATTGAGAGTGTCAAGGGTTGAGAGAGAGTGCAAATCGGAGTAGATACAAGTACCATGGTTTGGGACCCCTAGGATTTGAGCAAATTCCTCGAGAGTGAAGGAGTATTGGTTACCACTAGCCCTAAAGTTGACGGATATGAAATCATAATCACCCGTGGAGAGGGTGACGGAAGCATAGAATTCTAGGATGAATCTAGGACAAATAGGCTCGTCGATAGTCAAAATACACTCAAAGTTGATTGCGGCGAATTCGTCATAAAGGTTTGTGCCTTCTAGGAAAGATGGGTCAATGGTTCTACCCTCATGGACATAGTGTTTTTCTAAGGCTTTGAAAATGTTGACTTGGTTTGGGGTAAGGCCTTTGGTTTTGTGGTGTTTTGGGAGGTACTTAATTGTGTCCTTATGGTCGTAATGGGTTAGAGGAGGCATGATGATACCTAGAACAACAAAAATTTCACATTTTAGTTTAAGTAAACTACTATTTTAATGTGGATGTTCTAGTGTGTGCCTATATGAAAACAATGTGGAGGTGCGGTTATCTTGACTCATTTTGATGCATCAAAAACGTTTTATAATGCAAGTTTTGTTATAAAAACAAAAGATAACCCAAACACTCCTAAGTCAATGTAGCTTCGTTTGAATGTACCCGAAAATACATATTGGTTATGTATTCCCTTTAGCATTCAAGAGACATTATGCAAGTGATGTTTTGAACATAACGTTTTGATTTTGTATTCTCAATGTGAGACGAAAAAATATTTGTCCTACTTGTGAGAAATTTTTGCAAGAATTTGACATGGGGTGGTTTAGCAAACATGTTTACACTAAGTAAGAATGCAATTCCTAACTATGGGGAACATGATTAGTTTTGTTAAACACCTAATTTTATGCATGAATTTTACAAGTTTAATGCATAACCCCAAGTTTTTGTTTTTGTGCAAAAATAGAATTCCTAGACTCAGATCAGGATTGTAATCAAGTTAGAATACTTACAATGATGATGGATTAGTAATGTGATTGAATGGAAGACCAAAATTTCGTGAATATTGATGAGAGGAATGGTGAATAGTAACAGTTTTGGAAGTTGTGGTATGAGATAATGGGTGTTTGGTTTAATATAAACAAATGTATAGGTTCTGCAGGTCGGCGGACACGGCGGATCCCAAATTTGGGTTCCGTCCGTTATGGCTCAGGGTTCCGCCGACCCTGCTGAGAAAAATTGTTATGGATTTGTTTTGATTTTTGTGATTTTTGTCTAATGTTCAGAACTACAGTGTAGGTTCCATGAGTCCTAAGCCTAGCCTAAGAAGGTTAAAAGGTTCACGTTTAAGAGGTTTGGTGAGGATGTCGGCTATGTTGTCTTCGGAAGAAACTTTCTCAATTGAGATATTTCCTTTTTGAACGTTGTCACGAAGGAAATGATGACGGATTTCAATATGTTTGGTGCGAGCATGTTGAACCGGGTTTTTGCTGAGATCAATGGCACCTTTGTAGTCGACAAGAGCTTGCTTCATCCAAAGAGCTTGTTGACATGCCTTTCCGGCCGAAACGTACTCGGCTTCCGTAGTTGAGATAGCAAGAGCCGTTTGCTTCTTAGAGAACCATGAGGTGAGACAATGTCCAACAAAAGTACAAATACCACTTGTGCTTTTTCTATCGACATAGTCACCGGCATGATCCGAGTCGGCATACACTATGGTGTCTATTCCCGTTCCTTTGGGATACTATAAACCTAAATGTGTAGTGCCCTTAATATACCTAAATATCCTTTTAACGGCTTCAAGATGGGTAGTTTTAGGATCTTCTTGAAAACGAGCACATAGACAAACACTAAACATAATGTCGGGTCTACTAGCCGTAAGGTAAAGTAGACTACCAATCATACCTCTATATTTAGTGCTATCTACGGATTCACTTTCCTCATCCTTGGTGAGTTTAGTTTCCGTGGACATGGGAGTTTTGATAGGTTTCGAATCTACTAATCCAAATTTCTTAAGCATGTCCTTAATGTATTTAGATTGGTTAAAGAAGATACCATCTTCAAGTTGTTTAATTTGGAGTCCTAAGAAAAAGTTGAGTTCTCCCATCATACTCATTTCAAACTCGTCATGCATGATTTTTGAGAAATCCACACATAGTTCTTGACAAGTTGATCCGAATATAATGTCATCAACATAGATTTGGACTATGATAATATGTGAATCTTTCTTCTTAGTGAAGAGAGTATTATCAACTAAGCCCATGGTGTACTTATGGTCAACTAAGAAGGTTTTAAGTCGATCATACCATGCTTTTGGAGCTTGCTTAAGTCCGTAAAGAGCCTTTTTAAGTTTGTAAACATAATTAGGTTTTTCAAAATCGATGAAGCCCGGTGGTTGAGCAACATACACTTCTTCATTAATGACTCCGTTTAGAAATGCACTTTTGACGTCCATTTGAAAAAGTTTAAAATTATGTGCACACGCATAAGCAAGTAATATCCTAATTGACTCGAGCCTAGCTACCGGAGCAAAAGTTTCATCGTAGTCAATGCCTTCTTGTTGATTATATCCTTGTGCAACTAGCCTAGCTTTGTTTCTAGACACAATTCCATTTTCATCCATTTTATTACGAAAGACCCATTTCGTTCCAATTATTGTTTGACTCTTTGGTTGAGGAACTAATGTCCATACATCATTCCTAACAAATTGGTTTAATTCTTCTTGCATTGCAATTACCCAAGATTCATCTTTAATGGCTTCATTAACGTTTTTAGGTTCAATGGTTGACACGAAACAAAAGTAGTTGCTTTCATTTTGGACTTTTGATCTAAGTGTTCTTTCGTTAATGTTGCCTATGACACTATCTAATGGATGACTTTTAGATTCTTTGACATCAACAAGTTCTTTGTTTAATAGTTCATTTTCCTTGTCATTACCTAAGATTTCTTGACATTCAATTGCTTGGCTTTCAACTAAGTCATCATCTACCAAAGGTGATGTCTTAGAGGGAGGTGGACTTTCGTCAAATTTTACGTTTAACGATTCCTCGACTCTTAAGGTTTCTTTGTTTAAAACAATGTAAGCTTTGCTATTTTGTGAATATCCAAGAAATACACCTTCATAAGACTTTGGGTCAAATTTGGTGAGATAATCCTTGGTGTTGAGAATGAAGCATTTACTCCCAAACACTCTAAAGTATCCTAATGTAGGCTTTTTACCTCTATAAAGTTCATAAGGTGTTTTATTCAAAAATCGTCTAATTAGGACTCGATTTAAAATGTACGTTGATGTGTCAACGGCATTACACCAAAACTTTTGTGGAATAGTTTGTTCATTAAGCATTGTTCTACTCATCTCTTGTAATGTCCGGTTTTTACGTTCTACTACACCATTAGATTGAGGAGTACGTGGAGCCGAAAAGTTATGAGTAATTCCATTATTATCACAAAATTTTCCAAATTGAAATTCATTATCAAATTCACGACCGTGATCCGTTCTAATAGACACAATATTAGATCCTACTTGATTTTGGATTTTCTTACTTAGAATCTCAAATTTATCAAAAGCTTCATTTTTACTTTTCAAAAACTTAGTCCAAGTATAACGTGAGTAATCATCAACTATGACCAAAGTATAGAAGTTACCTCCATAACTTTGTATAGCGGATGGAACAAATAAATCCATATGTAAAAGTTCTAGACACCTAGATGTAGACACCAAGTTTTTAGCCTTATGGCTACTATGGACTTGTTTACCGACTTTGTAAGCATCACAAAAGTGTTGGTCATATTTCAACTTGGGTAGGTTTCGAACTAAGTCTTTGGAGGAGAGGTTTTGGATTAGTCTCATGTTAGCGTGTCCTAAACGTCTATGCCATAAAGTTGAAGATTCATCTAATGAGGTAAGACAAAGTTTGTCTCTAGATGTTGAATCCAACTTCATGACGTATACGTTGTTCTTAAGGACACCTTTTGCTACGGTTATACCATCTTTAAGGATTTTACTACCGTTTTCACTAAAAAGGGCATTATACTTATTACGACAAAGTTGACTAATACTAAGAAGATTAAATCCTAAGTTATCAACATGAGCAACATCATCTATAGAAAGGGAGTCATGAGAAATTGTACCTTTTCCGATGATTTTGCTCTTAGCATTACTACCAAACGTAACATTACCTCCATCACATATGTGATATGTTGAGAAGAGGCTTTTATTACTCGTCATGTGCCTTGAACAACTGCTATCTTTAATCCATTCATCCGGATCCAAACAAACTTTGAGGCACACCTATTTTATGAAAAACACTCAAACATTTGGTCCCCAATTTCTCATGGGTCCATTTTGGTTAAGCATGCCATTAATTCGTTCCAAATAGGAAAATAGAACCTAAGGGTTCCATGGCATGTAGTTTGAGTTTTGGTAATGTCCAGGAGTGTTTTGATTCCAAGCGTGTTGGTAGTTTGGTCGAGCATTGAAGTTGCTCTTTGGAAAGGGGCGTTTGGGAATTGGAGTCTTAGGTCTTGGTTGAGTAGTCTTAGCTCTAAATTCACTTTTACTAAGTCCTACTCCAGTTCTAAAGGCAGGTTTTGTTCCATTTTTATATGTAACTTTAACAAATTTTGAACGATCCGATGTGAATGGAGTTACTGCTGCAGCAGTCCTGGCGGATCCCTTGGGGCCAACGGGCGGAACCCTAATTTGGGTTCCGTCTGGTCTGCGGGCTGCTGTAGCAATTTTGTTTGTTTCATGTGTGTTCTTTTCTTGTTTCGTTTGTCCCTTAATGATTTCTACTTTCCTGAAACCTAGACCTGTTTTATCAAAAGGTGACTTTTGAAGTTTCATAATTTCATCCGCACATGAAATGCTCTTATCGAACTTTTTGAACTTTGTGGTTTGTTTGATTAGATCATTTTGAGTAATTTTAAGTCTCTCAACTTCAAGTTTAAGTTCTTCACATGATTTGCATGAGGTGTTAATATCTTTACCCTTTTCTAATCTCTTAGCTTTTTCTTTTAACTCATAGACTTCATTTTCTAAAAACTCCTTTTTAGTTTTCAAAAATTTATTTTTGTTTATGATTTTTAAGCTTAACTCACAAAGTTTGTTATATTCATTTTGTAAAGTATCATCATCTATAGAGGAGTAGGATGAGTCGGAGAGTACCTCATTTGAGTTGTGAGCCATGAGAGCAATATCATCATTCTTTGGCTCATCATCATCTCCTTCATAGTCACTCCAAGCACCACCCACAAAAGCTTGTTGAGGTTTGCTCTTGGGTGGTTTTGGACATTCTCCTACAAGATGACTTGTGTCTCCACACCTATAACATTTTCTTTCAACTTTTCCTTTTCGATCAGCACGATCTTTACGGAAGGTTTTCTTGTCATCTTTAGGTTACCTTACAAACTTTCCTCGCCTACGAAAGAACTTCTTGAAGTCTCTCACGGCCATAGCATATTCCTCATCATCACTATCCGAAGTAGATTCTTCATCATCACTTGATTGGACTCTAGCTTTCAAGGCAATGGACTTAACTTTTTCTTTCTTGCCTCTAACTAGTTCCGAATCTTTTTCCATTACCATTTCATGAACTTTGAGGTTTCCAATAAGCTCATCAAGTGACATGCTTGAAAGATCTTTGGATTCTTCAATTGCCGTCACTTTTGCTCTCCACTTCGGATGGAGTGCTCTAAGAAATTTCCTGACAAAGTTCTTACTACAAAAAGATTCATCAAGTGCTTTAAGTGAAGTAATAATAGTGTTAAACCTAGCAAAGGCATTATCAATAATCTCATCTTCGGAAATAACAAATTGTTCATATTGTTGAACAAGAAGATCAATTTTGTTATCTTTAACTTGTGAGTTTCCTTGATGAGTGACAATTAAAGATTGCCAAATATCTTTGGCGGTTTTACACAAAAAGACTCTTTCATATTCTTTCTTAGGCAAAGCATTATAAAGCATCATTTTAGCTTCATTATTTTTACCTATTAATTTATTTTGATCATCATCTTTGATGTTAGTAACTACGTTATCACCATCAATAATTATATACCACAAATCTATATCTTTAGATTTCACGTAAGTTTCAAAACGGTTTTTCCAATATATAAAACCATTTGCTTCAAAGAGTGGTGGTCTTTGCATAGATTGCCCTTCTTTGTAATTTTCAAAATCCATGGATCGTTTCAAGTTTTAAAACACAATATATTTTAAAAGCTTGAGAAACATAGCTCTTGATGCCAATTGTGGAAAACTAGAAGGGGGGTTGAATAGTTTAGCGTTTTAAAATCTTTTTATCTTGTTTAGTTAGCTTTGAAACTTTCCGTTTGATCAAAGATATATGCACAAACACAATATATAACATGCAAGTAAAGGAAAGAAACGATCAAACCACAACACGAGTATTTATCGTGGTTCGGCTACAAGGACTCTTTTTCCTTGCCCTACGTCCACGCCCCGAGTATCCAACTCGAGAGTTTCTTTCACTAGTCAACAAGCTCCTTTCACCGGCGGAGAAAACCTTACACGTCGCTTATACTTTTACCGACACAAAGCTAGATGTCGAGTTCTTTTACAAGGGCACAACCACTCCCGTTTAGTTCTTTTACTAGGGTACAACAACTCCCGACACTCTTTGTATTTTGAGGACTAAAATACTAACCACTCACTACAGAATATACACAAACAAATGAAGTGTAAACAACACAAGTTTACACAATACTAAGCTACCAAGTCTTGCAACGTTGTGTTGGAAACTTGTAACTTATGACGACCTTGTGAGCTTCTTTGCTACAAAAGGAAACTTCACATTTACAATGTTAAGATGTTAGAAAGAAAGATGAGTGTGTGTGTAAAAATGATCTCAAGAGGTTAGCCAAAAATCAAGTTATGGCTTGGTATTTATAGCACAACACACTGCATGCTCGGCGGATCAGGCGGAACCCAAAAATGGGTTCCGCCCGTGTACCCCCAGGGTACCGCCGGGTCTGCAGTAGGTTTTAGCAATAACTCTTCAAACCAAACAAGGTCTTGTCTCATAACTCCTAGCAACCAAAAAATGTCACATCACTTAAAGTAAGTCAAACATGATACTTGCAAGCAACATGAAAGCAAGTCAAACACATAACTTGCCATAAATACATAATGACAAAACTTGCCATAAATGTGATGTGACTATTTCTAATTTAAGAAATAAACTTGTGTTATGTTTTATGAAATGTAAAATGTAGCAAAAGTCTAGTTTAAGCAAGTCTTAAAAACTAAGAATATGTTTTGCTTAAAACTAAAGTTTACATTTTGTCGTTAACAAAACTTAGCGAAGATCGTAAAATATAAATAACGTTTTTAGGCGATATTTGTATTAACACTAACGTTGAGTAATTTTGTATCCCAAAATTACGAAACTCTAACCGCCCTCATGCAAGAAGAAGCGAGGAGAAGGTCGAGTACGAGCCTGCAAGCCCGGCTCAACTTTGGTCCTGAACGCGAAGCATCACCGCGCCACCTACAAGGAAGACGCGAAAATAATGAAAGACGTACCACTATCCATGATAGGCTGGGTACGACATCTAACTCACAATATTTAGAGGAATATGAAGACGGCGAGAGGCGTACTAATGTTCATTCCAGACTTGGTAGTCGAGGGATACAAGACAGATTAGGACCTCAACATTCACCAAGCGAAGGTTCCTCCAGGTCTGGCAGCAAAAGAATTCACGACAGATTAGGGAGGAGAATATCCCCAAGTGAAAGCCCCTCAAGCTCTTCCTCTAAAGGAAGCCGGCGCAAGCGCCGCAAAAGAGATTACTCCTCCTCCAACGACTCCTCGGACAACGAGGATAAGGAAACAGGACACTGGAAGTCTAGAGGAAGACGTCGCGAAGAAGAAGACGAAGACATGTCTCTTCTGTGGCATCGCCAGAAATTTGATGCATTTACACGACGCATCAGCGATTACTCCGATCACAAGAGGAGGCGCATGCCCACTAATGTCAAAACATATGATGGAACAGGTGATCCGGATGACCACCTAAAAATTTTCGAATCGGCTGCCACTATCAAAAATTGGCCACAACCTGTGTGGTACCATATGTTTAATTCCACCTTTGTAGGGAATGCGCGCACGTGGTTTAGCAAGCTCCCACGACGGAGCATTGGCGGGTTTGAAGAATTGCGGAAAGCATTCCGTTTAAACTTCACCCAAAGAAAGAAGTGCGCTAAAAACCCTGTTGAACTAGCCAGAGTAAAACAGCGCCAAGGGGAATCAACCAGTGCTTATATGGAACGCTTTAAAGATGAGTGCATACATGTCAAAGTGTGTCCCGAAGTCCTAAAAATTTCAGGGTTCATGAATGGGATTAATAACCCAGAACTCATTCGGAAGCTAAACGACAAGGTTCCCCAAACCTTCGATGAGCTAATGAAGCGCACAAGATCCTTCATACAAGGAGAAGCAGCCGCTGCGGACAACAAAAAAGGCTACTCAAATTATAGTCAACAAGAACAGCCTAGGAGACAATCCAATGATCATAATAGCAACCGCAGCAAGAATTATCGCAGTGGACGAGATAATGACAAGTATACCCCTCTTTCAAAGACTCCGAGGGAAATATTTGTAACAGAAGGAGCAAACTTCCCAAAGCCTCCGCCAATGCGTACCGCAGAGGATAAGCGCATAGGGAATGGATACTGCGAATATCATGGCCAAAAGGGCCATACAACCAACGAGTGTGTCCAGCTACGACAACTGATTGAAAAATTAGTAAGGGAGGGTAGAATGGATCACCTCGTAAAAAACATTAAAGAAATGAAGGATAAGCAAAGGAATGGAGGCAAGAAAGAACCTCCCAAAGATAAAGCGGACATCATCTACATGATACAGTCATGGCAACGCAAGACAAAACAAAAAGTCAGTCAAAAGTTCTCTCCAGCAAAAGAGATATCCTTCCCCACTCTAGCTGCGGACAACGCAGTAGTAGAGCCACTAACTATTGAAATACATACTGGGGGACACGAGATCTGCCGCATGTATATCAATGGGGGGGCATCTGCAGACATCCTATATGATCATTGCTTCAAAAGGCTAAGACCTGAGATATAGAGTCAATTGATACCAGCCACAACGTCGCTGACTGGATTCACAGGAGAAAAGATTTGGCCTATGGGGCAATTACGCTTACTCGTAGTTGTGGGCGATGAACAATACTCAACAGCAACGTGGATAAATTTCATGGTAATCAAGTCTCCCTCACCATACAACGGCATCATTGGGAGACATGGAATATCATCCATGCGCGCTGTACCATCCACAACACATGGGATGCTCAAATTTCCGGTGGAAAGAGGAATTGTCACCCTCTACAACACCACAGTACCACCCAAAGAATGCAACGCAGTAACCAGTGAAGTGGAGAATATTCCAGAACAGCGCGCAGAAAAAACACCTAACTTAAAGGTCGCCATTCATCCCGATTACCCAGATCAACAAGTATCGATTGGGGGATCTTTATCTGACAAAGGTAAAGCAGCTGTGTGCGCACTCTTGCAAAAGAACCTAAATATCTTTGAGTGGGAACCAAAGCACATGACTGGAGTGCCACGCTCTATCACGGAGCACAAGCTACAAATCCGACAAGGATATCCCCCAATACGACAGAAGAAGCGCGACCAGGCACCAGATCGCGCAAAAGCTATCCTGGAAGAAGTACATAAACTTGTAGACGCAGGCATTATGCGCGAAGTATACTATCACGACTGGCTCTCTAATCCAGTGATGGTAAAGAAAAGTGATGGCAGTTGGAGGATGTGCGTGGACTTCACAGACCTCAACAAGGCATGCCCACAAGACTGCTATCCACTGCCGGAGATAGGCTGGAAAGTAGAATCCCTGTGCGGATATCCTTTCAAGTGCTTCCTAGATGCATACAAAGGATACCATCAAATCCAGATGGCAGTGGAGGACGAAGAAAAAATAGCTTTCCACACAAGTCATGGGGTCTATTGCTACACAAAAATGCCTTTTGGCCTAAAAAATGCAGGCGCAACATACCAGTGATTGGTGGACACGGCTTTCGAAAAACAAGTAGGTCAAAACTTGGAAGTCTACGTTGACGACCTTGTCATCAAGAGCCACACAGAGGATGAATTGGTGCGCGACATCGAGGAAACATTCAAAACATTGGGAAAAATAAACATGAAGTTAAATCCCAAGAAGTGCACCTTTGGCGCGACAGAAGGCATGTTCCTTGGGTACTTAATAGAACCAGATGGCATCAAGCCTTGCCCAAAAAAAACAAAAGTTGTTATCGATCTTCCCTCACCGCGCACACTCAAAGAAGTCCAGTCATTAAACGGAAAGCTAGCTGGGCTAAACCGTTTCTTATCTAAGTCAGCAGACAAATCACTCCCTCTCTTTAAAACACTCACGAAGTGCACCAAAAAGGGAGACTTTCGTTGGACTGAGGAAGTAGAAAAAGCTTTCCAACAGCTAAAACAGCATCTGGCATCACTCCCCAAACAAGTTATCTCTAAACCTGACGCATCAGGACGGCTACAAAAGTGGAGTGTGTTGTTAAGCGAGTATAACATCTCGTATAGACCACGCACTGCAATCAAGGGGCAGATATTAGCCGACTTTATCGTTGAAAAGCCAGATACTGATAATCCACCTTCAACAAGTAAAACAGACCTACAGGAACCTTGGATTCTATTCACAGATGGATCCTCATGCGTGGATGGATCAGGCGCATGCCTTATCCTTACTAATCTAGAAGGAATGGAGTTCACCTATGCGCTGCGTTTCGAATTCACAGCCACAAACAATGAGGCGGAATACGAAGCCTTACTCGCTGGACTGCGTATTGCAATTCAAATGGGTGTACGTAACCTGGAGGCAAACGTGGATTCCAGGCTAGTAGCTAACCATGTGCTAGGTGAGTATGAAGCCAAGGATGAACACATGATCCAATACCTGCAAAAGACCAAGTCCTTGATTCAGAACTTTGATAGGTTCACAATCAAACAAGTACCTAGAGGGGACAACAGGAAAGCTGATGCGCTTAGCAAGATTGCATCTACAAGCTTTGCGCACTTATCAAAACAGGTATTAGTAGAAACTCTAAAAAACAAATCAATCTTGGAGATGGAAGTGTCCACGGTGATAGAAGAACAAGATCCCACGTGGATGACACCTATCATCGAATTCATTAGCAAAGGAGTCTTACCACAAGATCATAAGGACGCTCGAAGAGTGCGGCGCACAGCGCAGCGATTTGAACTACGAGATAACATCCTATATCGACGTTCTTTCTTGCAACCTTGGCTCCGATGTGCTGGACCTCTTCAAGCAGACTATGTACTCCGAGAAATTCACGCTGGATCATGTAGCATGCACTCAGGACCACGGTCTGTTGTAGCGCGCACTCTACGGTCAGGATATTATTGGCCTACTATGCATCGCGATGCGCGAGATATGATAAAAAAATGCAGCAATTGCCAAGTACACAGGCCAATTCCGCGCCAACCACAACAAGAGCTAACCCCCATCACCTCACCATGGCCATTCTACAAATGGGGCATTGACATCGCAGGCCCTTTCCCAGTTGCAGCGGGAGGCCTAAAATTCCTCATCGTAGCCATAGACTACTTTACAAAATGGATTTGGCAAAGGCAGTGGTGAGTATCACGGGCAACCAGGTAAAATGCTTCGTATGGGATAATATTGTATGTCGCTTCGGACTACCTGGAGAAATTATATCAGACAATGGGAAACAATTCTGCGACAACCCATTTAAAGATTGATGCGAGCAATTAAACATTACACAACACTTTGCTTCAGTGAAACACCCACAAACCAACGGCTTGGTTGAACGCGCAAATCGCAGTCTAGGTGAAGGAATAAAAGCGCGCCTTGACAGACACAAAGGAAAGTGGGTGGACGAGTTATCACATGTCTTATGGGCGCATCGCACCACAATCAAAACCAGTATCGGAGACACACTATTCTCCCTTTTCTACAGAACAGAAGCCGTCATACCAGCTGAAATAGGAATGCCAACTATACGAACATCAGAGATCAACGTCACAACAAATGATGAGGAGCGGCGCATAGACTTGGACTTACTGGAAGAAAGACGTGAACGCGCGGCTATACGCGAAGCAAAGGCTAAAGCAAAAATGAAGAAGTATTATGATGCAAAAGTCAAACATACTTCCTTCAGGCCAGGAGACTTTGTATACCGCGCTAACGACGTGAGCCACGCAGAAGACACAGGCAAGCTTGGACCCAAATGGGAAGGACCCTATGAGGTCACTGATGCGCTAGGTAATGGTGCATAGAGGTTGCGCGATATGGAAGGTCACGATCTAGCGCGCACTTGGAATATCTGCAATCTCAAAAGATGCTATCTTTAGGAAAGGCTACGGCCCACAAACAGACAACTTCGCACTTTAGTATGTGCCCAATAATTGTTTGTCGTTTGATTTTCTTTTCTTTATTAGGAATTGTTTTTTACTCTTCAAAACTTGCAAGTATCAATAAAACGTTATGGTTTCTAGCTAACTCTATAACACATTTTACTTTATTGCGTACATTCTTATATGTGTAAATATTGTTATATTATATTTTTGCCTACATGGCGTGCATGCACTAATTAAGACCCATGAGGGCAGAAAGGATGAGTAAACCTACTAATTCACTCGTTGAGTAAGAGGATTGCAAACCCATCAACATTGGATCACGCATCCTTGCTAGGCGCCTTACTTTCGAGACGTTGAAGTAAGTTTTCCTTGCGCATCCCACGAAGGATGCGCAAATATCACGTACACTGTACAAGCTTAGCAAATAACGAGCCAAGACTCTTGGTCACATAATAAAACTTTGCAAAAATAATGCAAGTTTATTTTCATACTTATAATTTATCTTAAGTCACGCACTTAATTTAAACATAGACCCAAAAAGAGTATCTTATTTAATCTTTTTACATAAAAAGATAACAATTTACGAACGGATACTATAACATGCAAAAGATATACTTTGTTATTTATACAATAAATATACAAGTTACAACAGCCTACACGCTATGACGATGCTCAGGACTATCTTCTGGGGCAGCGGAGCTTCCTGCCTCTTGGAGCTTTCTCAAAAGCAACGCATCCTTAGGCGATACGGTCGCTACACTAACAGGAATCCCATCTGACCTGGGAATATGCGCAGCGCCCACACCGCATAAGATGGCCTTGCCCTTACACCTTTTTTCTTGGCAGCTCTCTCTGCGTGCAGCTCCAATACCTCCTTAAGAGGAACCTCTTTTTCAAGAGCAAAAGGATTCAACATATGGTGCGGCTGTACAAAAACAGGAACCTGCAGCTGCGACTCGTCAGGCTTTAGAAAATAGTCTGGCTGCGCCTCTGCATCCTCCAAGATATGGCGCCCCAGGGTTAACCCCTCCATAATTACCCTGATAGGGTAATCCTGGTCGTGCTCCAGCCGCACAATTTGGGGAAGCTCAAGTAGCTTCATTCCCTCCATCGCTTTCATCAGCTCGTCATAAGCATTGGCATCGTAACCAGGCACCTCAGCAAGCGCCACATTCAACAACTTAGCCTCATGGAGCTCCTCCATGGCTTGCGCCCTACCACGCTCCACAGCGCACTGAACCACCTTTCCAAAGGTCTCCAATACTTCCGGAGACTCTAAGGTGCCCATCGCAGCCAGGCGCAAGCCATGACTGATCAACCACCTACATAAACAGAAAAAGGACGCATTAGAAGAAAAGAGACAAACCAATAAATATAATAAGGCAACATTGCAGAAAATATATAAGGGCATACCTGCGCTCAGCTATTGTAGACATAAGATGAGGGTATAACTCCTCATCATAGTCTATGCTCAGGCCGCGCAACTTCTCCTCCTGCTCCTTTAGAAGCTTCTCCATACGCAGGCGGAACTCATCAATATGGCCAAAGTGTTCAGCTTTTTTCTCCTCAAGATACCTTACCCCCCCCAGGTAAGGTTAGCCCTGAACTGATGAAGTTCACCCCGCACACACTGCAGCTCAGCCATCATGGTCAACTTTTCACCAGTAACCTTGTCTGCGTGTGCCTTGACATACCCTACCTCCGCTTGTGCCTCAGCTAGCTGCGCACGGAGAAGGGTAATCTCCTCATCCTTCTGAGCGAGAGTGCTACTCTCCCCGACGTATCGCGTCTTCAACTGAGCGACTAGCTAAGTTTGACGCTCAGCAGCAGCAGCCAACTCCACTAACAGCTGCTGCGCAGATACATCCTCAGCCACCTTCACTCCCTCCTCCACGTTTTCATTCTGCGGAGGAACCACACTCTCCACAAATGCCGCATCATCCTTTGCAGCATGGTCACTACAACGAATAAGGAAGAAAGTCAGCGCATATTACGACAAGTAATAATAAATATATAAAGAATAAGGAGGAATGAGGAATATCACTTACAGAAGCGGAGAAGCCTTTGCAGTTTCCTTATTCCCGCCAGTAGCGGATGTGTCATCCTCTGCGGATGACTCTTCATCCGCGATCAGATGGCGCCTCCTCTTGGAAGTACCACTGCTACCAGCCTCTCCTTTGCGCTTTAGATTCTGCGCCACCACCTCAGGCTCTAGCACCTCCACGCCGTCAGAAGATTCAGACTTCTCCACATGTGCAGGCTCCACAGTAGGAGCCACGCTCTGCACTGGCGTCACAAGAAGAGGGGGCGAATCTTCAGGACCAGCTGGCCCCAATATAGTCAGATGCCCAGCAGTCGCATCCAAGAGTGGTTGCTCATTCTCCCTCAGAGGGCGCACACCAACGGTCACCTGTTTCGGCTTCTCAAGCTTCACTACGGCAAACAAATCCATCTCTGCGCAACACATAAACAAATAACAAAACACAGATTAGTTATTAAAAGTGCGCATACAGAAAAACTTACATTATTTGAAGCGTACAATTAAAAGGGATGAACACCCACCCCGGCCGCTCTCATCAATGAAGGTTGGCACCTCGTTAGCACCATGGAAATAATTGCGACTCAACCCCATGTGCACCAAAAACTCCTCAGGGTAAGGGTTAATGGGGATGCGGTTGGCATCAATAGTATCCGCATCTGCCAAGCTATACGAACCGGGTTCGGGGCGCCCATCCCTCGGCAGCGTCTCTTGAGTATAATACTCAAATGGTGAAGGAAACACCACATCATCCACCCAGAAAAAATATTCCCTCCAATGCCTCAAGGAATCTACCTTATCGGTATAACACTGAAGGCGCCCTGCGCGCTTCGCAAAGGATACCCATCCATGCGACCACGTTGTGTGGTAAAACGCACGGAATAGGTCGACGGTTGGGTTTATTGCAAGTAAACGACAGTTTACTTCAAAATTTGATATCTTTGCCGCACCTATACAGTGCAGCTGAGAGATATGAAGGTGATAGAAATTGAGCACGTTGCTCAAAAATACAGATATTGGTACGCGATAGTTAGCGTACTCAAAGAAGCGCGTGTATAACCCTATCTTCCCTTCGGGGAAATCGGCAATACACGCATTGACGTCTGGAACTTCCGAATGCACATCCAGAGGAATAAAGTAATCAGAAGAGAAATGACACAGTTCATCCTCATCCATCGCAGTGCGAAAATCCTCTAACTGAGCAACCATTTCAGCAGTATGACAAGATCTACTAAGATAGGCACGCGTAGTTACCTAATAGAAACAGTTGATCTCTTAAAGAATCTTTTAAAAAGATGTAAAAATGGCGGACATTGTTTTTACTGTGTTGTTATAGTGAAAAGGGAGGCGGTGACTCTTATATAGGGCATAAAAACCCTAGATGTAAGCCACGTGGATCCCACTCATAAAACCTGCGGCTAGAATATGAAACGGTACATGCACTTTTTCCCATCTTCCAAGGAATACGTGGCTACACTCCCCGTTTCCCGAGGTAAGATTGAGATATTTAGGGACTAGATACATAGTTCCCACCCTTGGGCGGTAACTATTTAAATCTTTCCCGCCACGCTTACCGCTGTTATCACTAGTCTAGTACCCGCGGCTACGAGCCGCGCACACTAGACTGGGGGGACATGATGACGTATAGTCTATATTTGGGCCACGAGCCCAAATGATAAACATTACTAGGCCCAAACCCACCACGAGTGGGCCATCATAACAATGACTTGGGCCACAATGCCAATGGTTTAGACTTACGAAGCCCAAAAACCCAACCAAAACTACCCGGGCATAGATAAGGATCTTCTAATTACGGAATAGATATCCTTAACCCGGATAAGCACCACGTGTGCGAAGAGTAAGGAGCAAGAAACCTACGAGGATTCTGCACCTATATAAGGAATGACATAATTCTCATTAAAGGTACGATTAACAAACCCTAAACTCTTTACGAGAACCCTAAAACCGATTACTTACTCTCACGCCGGAGGATAATCGTGGGAGACAATCCCACGATAAGCCTAACGGTGTTTGTTTATTTTCTTAGTGCACAGGTTTCAAGCATTAAGAACGAATTGGTACGAGAGCACGAGCCCAAACTAGGAACGCCCAACTTTTGTATCAACAATTTCGATTTCAGGTTTTACATGATTTCAGTTTCGGGTCGGGTCGGTTCCGACCCGATGCTCAGCCCTACGTATCTCGCTTAGGGTCCAAGTGATCCCGAATTCAATTCCCGGAATGCCCTTTTCTTATATATATATATATATATTTTAACGTTATTTTTAATGTTTTTTGTTTTTGTTATATTCTTTCTAATTTTTTTTTTACATTCATTTTTGAATTTTTTTCTACAATCTTTTAACATATTTTTATAATTAGCTAAACCCTTGTTATTATATTTTTATTTCTTTTGTTATTGAGATATCTTGGTTAAACCGTCAACTATTCACTGTCTCTAATAACAATATTCACCGTCTTTAATAACCTGAACAAGAAAAAATTTCATTCTTTTACACGTTTAACCTATGATAGTTTTAAGCCTAATTTGTTACCATTCTCTATTTTGTGGGTTTAAAACCTCAAAATGTTATTCGGATGATTGAGAACTTTGTACAAAATGACTCATTATTAAGATTTAAGATATTGTAACATGTGTGTTGTCTTCAATTGGCCTAGGTTCAATTATTATTTCTAATTGAATTAATATGTGGCTCATGACTGAATATTACCCATCTGAAATCAAACATGTACATCATCTTGAGGTCAAAAACTACTTTTAGAGCAAACCCACACAAACCAAATTATGTTCAGTCACGACAAAGCCTAAGTTATTTGAGTTTTGTTGAGTATAATAACGGGAGAGTGCTCCAAATAAATGATGAGTCGAGCCAAGTATAACATCTTGTATGTGTTCTTTATCAAGAAACATGTTACTTTCTCATCACTTTCAAAGTTAAGTTGTTGTATTAAAATAGTTTGGCATGACAATTTGTTAGGTATTCATGACTTTTGAGAAAACGCCCCTTTATATCTTTTACATATATTTTGGATGACTAGTATGGCACATTTTTTAAGGCTAGGCACAGTAAGGTACCACGATCGATACAAACGATCGATTCCCACTCGTTTGAGTTGTTGTGGGATGTCTATCGCCCAGTGATTTTTTTGGAACTTGGTCGTCCACACGATCGATTCGCTTTTTTTTTTTTTTTTTTTTTTTTTTTTTTTTTTTTTTTTTGAAACTTTGGCTGTGATAAAAAAAAGGGAAAATTACCAAAATAGATCAGTCGCCCAAAACACATTCCTTGAATAGATGTTTTTAAATCACTTTCCTTCGGCGGATCAGGGCAACTTGGCAACTGAGCAACCTTCATATATGTGCGACACGTGTGGAATATTTTATTAATATAGTACAGAATCTAGAATCTTTTGGAATATATAGTACATAATCTAGAATCTTTTAAGGACACGTGTCGCACATATATGAAGGTTGCCCAATTTTTTAGTTGTCCTGATCTAATTTTGGAAAGTGAAATTTCAAAGTCTAAAAAGTGACTAGTCAAAAAGTCAACGATCTATTTTGGTAATTATCCCTAAAAAAAATGGCGATGAGAGATTGAGAGTTCTATTTTGGAGATGATGATCTCCTAAAGTTAGGAAGGATAACTTATACATAGAAATCTTTCACTTCAGCCCCTGAAGTTCTTGCAACCTATCAAACACAACCAAACATTCACAGTTATGTGCGTTTATTACTGTAATGTTTTTATTTTATTTGAATTATTATATAACGTTTTAATTATTAATGAAATTTGAGTTTGTGTTAAAAATGTTTTTAAAAAAATGATTATGGTCGCCCTTACTGGGGCACCAAATCGCCTAAATGTCGTTGGAGAGAAAAAGCTGACGTAGCAGTGAAATTGAGAGAGATTATCTCTCCTTACTGGGAGTAGCCTAAGTTAAATGATTGGGCGGTAACACACTCACTTTATTTATTTTTGCACCCATAGTTAATGCGCGAGCAAATATATCTTGTTATATATCATTTAAAAAAAGAATAATAGTGTTAAAATAAAATAGAAAAATTAACTAAGAGGGCATTTGGTTTCGATAAATTAACGGTAATTGAGGGGATTTGAAATTAAAATTGCTTCAATTGTCTTGTTTGGTTCATAATAAATACGTGGGCCGAGAAATTTTCATTTCATTTCTTAGTGTTAATGGAGGTAAAAGTGGGCAATTTATAATTCATTCCACATAAGAGGCATTTTTATTTTCTTGAAATTTTAAATAGCACAATTTAAATATCTCGAACCAAACGCCCCCTAAATGTCTATTTCTTTTTAATAATGGTGTGGATGGATTGTAAAGGCAAGCAAACGAATGGTGATTTGCCTTAGTGAAAGGAGGGAAATCGTTCTTTACCTTTTGCCGCTAAAATGTATACTCTTGTATGGCGGCAAGCAATTAAAGTGTATCCCTTTTCGCGTGTGCGCGCGCGCAAGATAGATAGATAGATAGAGAGAGAGAGAGAGAGAGAGAGAGAGAGAGAGAGAGAGAGAGAGAGAGAGAGAGAGAGAGAGAGATGTTGAGAAAAGTGACACCGGACTGAAGCAAACCCACAACAAAAATATGAACTATAATAAAAGATGACACACGGATAATAAATTTAGAAGCCGTTAGAAGAGTACTCGTTGGCTAGGGATGTTCTCACTCATAGCATGACGACTAAGCATCGTCTAGTCAGAATGCATGTGCTCAAATATCATGTATGATTAAGAATTCAGAATAAGTCTCAGGCTCATGTACAAGTAGTAAGACGACTATTAGTCGTACCATTTATAGCATTTAAAATACGTTTATGTTCAAAATTGCAAGTGTTAATTTAGATATAGCTAGAACTATCATGTTTTAGATACAGATTTAGATATAGACTCAGACCCGTGTACTCACTAAGTCATCAGGACTTACCGTTCTCAGTTTCCATGTTTTGCAGGTTAAGTCTTAAGGACGCTGGGACATGTAGATTAAGAAGATGAGTTAGGAGATCGGCAATGCTTGTGTATATAGGTGACGAGCATCTCAACCATACTTTGTTATTGTTGATACAAAAGTTGGGCGTTCCTTGTTTGGACTCCTGTTCTCGTACCAATTATATCTTAATGCTGGAAACCTTCGCACTAAGAAAGAAAGCCAACACCGTTAGGCTTATCGTGGGATTGTCTCCCACGATTATCCTCCGGCGTGAGAGTAAGTAATCGGTTTTAGGGTTATGTATATGAATTAGGGTTGTGAGTCGTACCTTTAACGAGAGGTATGGCATTGTTCATATAGGCACGAAATCCTTGTAGATTTCGTGTTCCTCACTCTTCGCACGCGTAGTGCTTATCCGGCCTATGGATCCTTATCCATAAATAGAAGATCCTTATCTAGACCATAAATAGTTTGGTTGGGTTTGGGCTTTCGTGAGTCTAAACCGTTAGTAGTGTGGCCCAAATCATTGTCATGATAGCCCACTCGTAGTGGACTTGGGCTTTAGTAATGTTTATCATTTGGGCTCGTGGCCCAAATATAGACTATACGTAATCATGTCCCCCCAGTCTAGTGTGCGCGGGTCGTAGCCGCGTGCGCTAGACTAATAATATCAGTGGCAAACGTGGCGGAAAAAATTCGAATATTCACCACCCATTATTTGGAACCATGTATCTAGTCCCAAAATATCTCAAGGATCCCTTGGTAAACAGGGAGTGTATCCACGTGTCCTTGGGGAAATGTGAAAAAGTGCTTGTACCCTTTTGCATTCTAGCCACACGATTACTAATCATATTGCTTCCCCGGCTCCGGCTTTTGACCTTTTTCCATTCTCGTGCTCGTTTTTGTCAGTTTTGCATCGTAACACTGGCAGTACCCCTATGTGTACCAAACCCCCATATGCAGAGATTTTGTTGGGAACGAGAAAAAAAACTAAGTATTGCCCAAACCCCATACACTTAATTAAACCTAGAGATCTATTTTTATTGGTGTGCAATCTTGTGGGAACAAGGAGGCCACAAGTACCTTTCGTGGGCTCTAAAGAGATCCAACTACTCCACGTCAAGTTGGAATATTTATTTCTACTCTCGCCGGTAGGAAAGTCAAAACAAGGTGTCAAATCTTATTATTCATACCATATATCATTTATTATTATTATTATTATTTTTTTGCAATAAAAAGGTGACAAAAAATTTAAATTTTGGTGGAAAAACGGAGTTGCGTAAGTTAACAGCTCAGACGAAGGTAACAGGTCAAATCGAATCGAAGATTCACCCCCCAGACTAAAGTGAAACATTGTCCTCAATGTTTTAAGGGTAAAGGTAGTCTATGTAATATCTAAGGCCGTTTATTAAGTATGCCAAGAGATAAACGTTAATCAATAAGATTTTGGATATTGGTGAATTTCCGAAAGAGCAGCGAAGAATGAGACTCGAGTGGAGAGAACGACAAACCACGAGCACGAGAGTCCTCAAACTTCGGGGAAATTCCTGAACATTCACAAACAACCACGAAAACATGAATTTGGAAAGGGTCGCCCCCTCACGTCACGTTACTTAAGAAAATAGAAAATAAAGAAAATGAAATGGATAAGCATGGGGTGCCTCCCACGAAGCGCTTGTTTTTTATTACCGAGTCACATGAGCTTGACTCGATCCCCGAATTAATTCGTCCTTGGGGAGAGCAGAAAGAACGGACACCCATCATGAGAAACGGAGATGCCGGGGTCAAAAACGGTATCCTCACTCCCGGTGGAGTGGAAAAGGGAAGAAATTATGGGATAAGTGAAGAACGGATAAAACACCCAGATGATAAAAGGAAAGTTGATTTCTGAATCATGGGTGGGTTGGGTGGGTAAAATATCAAGCACAGGAACATCATGTTCGGAAATCTCGTCCACCACTCCAAAATTATCTTTATTCGTATCTGATCCAAAATCTACATCGGGTGGTTTCGCCGGTGGACGAGAAGACGGTAAATCAACAAGAGTCGAGTCGGTATTAGGAAGTAAATCATCTTTACGTTTTTCTTCAGTAAGCACGTTTCTTTGAAAGCCATTCTCGTCGTTTTCAATACCCGGTGGAGAAATGGTATGAGTAAGTTCATCGGATAACTTTTCGTGAGGAGAATCAATTATGTTATGTGAATCCTGAACCTCGTGTTCCATTTCGGACTCATCACAAGGAATATCGAAGATTGGATTATTATGAGTCAATTCCAAATCGAAATCAAATAACGGATTTGTGAAAGTCATATTGAATGGTTCGGAAACCCTTGGAACAAGGTCATCAATATCCTTAGGATGATCGAATTCAACTTCGTTATCTTCATTATGCTCTTCTTCAGAAGGTACTTCATCCACGTAATCGATGTCTCCACAAGATAAAGTATCATCATCATCAGAATCGGAGAACATCTCAACACGATCATTCGGATTATCATTGCTTCATCGCTCTTCGGAGGGAGGGAAGATAACGGTTCTTCATTCAATAAATCTTCAATTAAACGGATGTCTTCCTCAGGATCAAAATTAGTATCATCAACCATCGTCGAATTAGAATCATTGTTAGCAAGACAAGCCTCGATCTCGTCTAAAAAGACATCACTCCTCTCAACCGGTGTGAAAGAAGGATAGGAAGAATTAGAAACAATTTCAGAATCACCGTTAGAAATTTCCCCAGACTCACTTGGGATTGGGACGAGGTTATCAACACTAGAATTATTGAATTCGTCCGATTCCATTGCCGGAATAGTGTTTAGATGCTCGTCCCCCATTTTTAGAGAGTCATCGGGTTCTACGGGAGAAACAACGAACGTTTTGTGAGGATTGAGATCGAACGTAATTTTCTCATCATCGTCGTCGAAATCATAGTAATTAAAATTTTTAAAAGGATTAGACGCTCTCTCTTCAGCAAGTAATTCTGCAATAGACTTCTCACGAGGCTCGGGAGTATGAGTATAAGGATTAGCCACCAACTCTTTTAATTTCTTGATAATGGATTTAATTTCAAAAATATCATTAGTAACATCGGAAGTTTGTGGGGGTTGGTGAAAACCATAAGAATCGTAACATGAATTCGGCTCATAATAAAAATTTTCAAATGATCCCCCACAATTTTCAAAATTTGACGAACTTTGGAATGAATCACCATTGAAATACGTTTCTTGCTCATAAAAGTTTTGAGAAGGAAGATTGAAATCATTTTGAGGATAATTATCGAAACTCGTATCACAAGCGTAAGACGCTTCAGCACTCGGAGTATAACATATACAATTCGTGTATCCACATTGGTTACAAAAACATTGCCCACATGGTAATCCCTCGTCGGATGGATTTCCACAATTAAAGCAAGTGAACGGAGACAGCGGTGGTGTTGGATAGTAATCGGGAACGTTTTGAAAGATTGTGTTTCGAATATACTCGGGAGTATTACAAAACAAACAAACTCCATCGTGAATATTATTACCACATTGTTCGCACGTACACCAAACACATGAACCTTCAAAGAACGGTTCACCACATTTAAAACAAGTCGGATCCATAAGAGTTATCGGTTTAGAGGGTTAAAGAAGAAGAATCAAATGATAAGAGGATAAGAAGATTATTTTTTTGGTTTTTAATTATCAAAGTAGAAAAGGAAAATCTTTTTGTATTTTTATTTTTCAAAAAAAACTTCAAAAACTTAAAACTTTTATTCTCTTTTGTTTTTCAAACGTTACGTTAATCGTAAACCGTTTCTTTCAAATCTACTCGCGACGGAACGGGAGAGAAGAATGGATTTCTCTTCAGCTTGCAATTTAATGTCAAAGCTTCCGTATTTTCCGCTTATTCGGTTGTAGAATTAAAGTAATCCGATTAGCAACTAATTTCACGCGTTCTTATGTCGTTAAGCTTATTTGGTTTACAACGCCCACCCTTCAACGGGAGAGTCGAGGCTGTAACTTTATTATTTTTTTGGTATTTTTGAAAACACTTTAGGAAAAGTGTTTTTTTGATTTTTTTGATTTTTTTTTTGGTTTTTATAGAAAATATATACAAGGAAGGTTTTCAAAACACAATTTTGAAAAACGAAAACGAAAAATTCACTTCAACCTTCCCCGGCAGCGGCGCCATTTGATGTAGTCGTTTTTAAGTATAGGTTTATTTTTTCCGAAGAAATGCTTAGGAAAGTATTTCCCTGGGTCTTGTCCCAACGAAGGTGTGAATGGAATTTCGAATTCCCGATTCGTGAAACGTGTCGTGAAAGTGGTAAAAAGTGATTTTGATGAGATTACACTAATGGAATAGTAAATGAAGCACAAATAACCACTTAAGCACGTATTTCAAATAAGGAAACCAAAAACGTAACGTAGAATCGAAAACGTAAGCTTAAACGTAAATAAAACGTTATCGTACGAAATAAAACGCGAATTTTTAGCTACACTACTCCTACGGACTTCAAAATAATTTTGAAAAGTTAAAAATGATAAAAGAAAATTTTAAGAAAAAGAAAAATATTTTTTTGACTTTTTGTTTATTTTTTATGAATTAAAAACTATTTAATCTAATTAAAAATTAAAAGAAAAAAGGTGAGAAAAATGAAAAATAAATTTTGAAAATTATAAAATAACTAAAAAGTAATTTTAAAACTGAAAACTAATTTTTTTGGCTTTTTATGTAATTTTTGGGAATTAAAAACTATTAAATCTAATTAAAAATTCAAATTAAATTCAAAATAAATGGGAAAAATGAAAATTAAATTTCTAAAATTCTAAAATAAATGAAAATAAATTTCTGGAATGTTTTTGGATTTTTCTAGGCTTTTTCTGATTTTTTTTGGATTTTTTAGTAATTAAAAAGTATTAAATTTTGATTAAAAATGAAAATTAAATAGGAAAAATAGTAAATGAAGTCAGAAAAATATGAAAAAATTACAGAAAATATAAAATATTAAAATAAGCTTTAGAAAAAAAATTTAAAGAAAAATAAGCCTGAGAAGTTCTGATAAGCTTGAAACAGCTTATTTGGAGAGCTTATTATTAAGCAAAACTTGACCAGGTTGACCCCAACTTTAACCAATTGACTTTTTGACTTTAATAAACTCAAATGAACAGAACTTGGGCCAAAAGTCACACAGAAACACAGATATGGGCTAAACAGATGGCAATAAGCATTAATGAAATAAGCATAAGCCAAAACAGAATAAGCTAAGGTTACCACTCAATGAATTAAGCTACTAGAGGCACAAATGATCACAAAAGAACAACAATTCTCAGCCAATTACCAAACAAACTCAATAGCAACCCTAAAATAGAAAACATATTATGCTTAAACTATGCAACTAGATAAGCTAATAAGCAGAACAAATAAGCTAGTGACAGAGAACTAATGGGGGCAAAAGCTTCTCCAACCTACTGAGATTCCAATTATTCAAAAATCCCAATGAGAAAATCCCAAATACTAGCCTAAATTAAGCTGAGAATAGGTGGTATTAAACCTGATATGCAGCAGGTAATTTGACTTTTTGAATGCACTACGGTTTGACTAAATTGAATTACTACTACTTGATTCTTAACCTAGATGATATGTTGAGCAAGTTTATGAGTTGATTACCCTAAATGCAGACTATATCGAACAAGATTCATGGTTATCAGCTTCAACATATTACTTAAGCTGACAGAATTTGGAATAAAGCCTAAGTTTGACTTATTGCTAAGTGACCTACCTATTTTATGCTTTATTGAGCTTAAATAGACCTAAGGTAATGCATCTATGCAGAAAGTATAACCAGTGATCCACCAGAATACTCAGAATCCCCTAATACCAAACACCCTCTAAATCCTCAACTGATTTTGATTTCAACAACTACAAGCTAACCTAAACTATACTACTGATGCAAATATTCTAAATAAGCTATATGATATATGATTACACTAAAATGATTCAGACTTAGGCAATATGATAAGCAGAATAGTAAAAAGCTATAATACTACTAAAAATGCAAAAAGTATCAAATATGAAATCTAAAGAGTAACTACTAGAAAATAAGCATCAATCTAACTCAGACAAGCAGAATAAGCTCAAAAATGTCAACAATACACAGATCTAAGAATGAAATATTAGAATGCAAAAGTTTGAAAAACAACGAGAAACTTACAAGGCAAATTCCCCCTCAGCATGAAAAGAGGGGGATTCACTGTGCTTGCCTGTCTTTAAGACAGGCCAATGGCTCCTGTTGGCTGCCTAACTCCCAAATCAGCTGAGCTTATTTCAATAAGCTATATGTTGACTTTAATTGACCAAAAACTTTTAAACAATTAAAAACAGTAACCACGAATAAATTTCACCACAAAACTCTTGTTAAACTAAAATGAATGTTTAAATGCTGAAAACAGATTTAAAATAACTAAACACTGAAAATTAAATTGCAATGAAATTAATTGAAATTTAGGATTGTATTAAAACTGGAATTTGAGTACACTTGAAAGCAAAAATACAATAAACTAGAATTACTTCTAAACTAATCCTACTCCTACTCCTAAGTTAACCCTAAAAATCTAACACTTTCAAATTGTGAGTGAGGGATCCTTTTTATAGCTGAGCTTAGAGAGAGGAGTCCTTCAATTCCATGCTGGCAATCCACGCAACTTGTGCTTCTTTTGATCCCTCCTAATCCCTACGATCATCTCCCAGATGCTTCTAATCATTCTTGACCCTTGGATTGATTATACCCACACACTTTCACACGGATTACTGACATGGCAGGCCTGCCATGTCAGATACCTTCTAGAAACTCATGCTAAAGTACGGAATTACCCTTAATTGTGGTAAAATTGGAACATGGTGACTCTAGGGTTCATATGGGAACAGTAAACCTGGTAATTGGGGATTTTTTTTTGGGGGGGGGGGGGGGGTAATATGAATTGGGTAATTTATTATTTGTGTTGACCGATTATTTGACCAGGGTAGGGAGTTGGGTGATGGATCGGGTAAAATATTAGGGAGGTGGGCTTGACGTGTGTTTTGGGCTTATGGGGTGTTTTATTTGGACTAGTAATAATATTGTTGGATCAGGTTTTGTATGGAGTAGTAATATTAAGGACCAATTGTGTAATTCTCAAAATCTCAGGGACCAGTTCTGTAATTTATCAAAAGTTTCTCCAAGGGCTTATGTTGTAAAACTCTGAATCATAGAGGACCACTTTTGACTTTTCCTCCAAGGGACCATTTCTGTAATTTCCAGAAAATGCAGGGACTAAAGTTGCCAAATTCTCAAACTTTGACCAGGGACCTTTTATGCACTTTTGTGATTCTCTGAGGACTTCTTATGAAATTATGAGCTTTCTTTAATCATATTGCTTCACCGGCTCCGGCTTTTGACCTTTTTCCATTCTCGTGCTCGTTTTTGTCGGTTTTGCATCGTTTTTGTTCATTTTTCACATATCCGTACCTGCACATACACAAATACAAAAACATGCATTCTCTTGGCATATTTGGTTAGTATTTGGTCTGATTTAAGCCTAAAAAGGATGTGTGAAAAAGCACACATCAATTACCTTAGTGGGATCCACGTGGCGATCACTTAGGGTTTGGTGACCCTATATAAGTCACCGCCTCCCTTTTCACTGTAAATCTCACAGTAAAATACCTTCTTCCGCCATTTTTAAAATTTCTCAAAGCTTGTTCAAGAATCAACTGTTTTATTAGGTAACAGCGAGTGCGCTCCATAGTTGATCTTATTTTTCCTTAGAAATGGTTCGTCAGTTAGAAGAGTTTCGCTCTGAGATGAACGAGGATGAACTGCGTCAGTTCACCTCTGACTATTTCATTCCGCTTGCAGTGCATCCGGAGGTACCGGATGCCAACGCATGTATCGCGGACTTCCCTGAGGGGAAAATAGGAGTGTATACGCGCTTCTTTGAATTTGCCAACCAGCGCGTGCCTATATCCCGATTCCTGAGCGATGTGCTAAACTTTTATCGCCTGCACATTTCGCAGCTGCACTGTATAGGTGCGGCCAAAATAACAAATTTCGAGGTAAACTGCCGTTTACTGGCGATAAACCCGACTATCAATTTATTCTGCGCGTTCTACCACACGTCGTGGTCGAACGGGTGGGTGACATTCTCCAAACGCCCAGGGGGTTATCAGTGCTATACTGATAAGGTGGACTCCCTGAGGGGATGGAGGGAAAGGTTTTTTTGGATAGATGATAGGGTATTTACTTCGCTCTCTGAGTGTTATTCTCAAGGGGAGCTTCCAAAGGATGAGCGCCCAAATCCCGGTACGTACAATGTGGGGGATGCGGAGACTATTGATGAGAACCGTATCCCCATCAATACTTATCCCGAGGAGTTCTTGATGCACATGGGGCTGAGTCGTAACTACTTCGGGGGAAGTGACGAAGTGCCAACGTTCTTGGATGGAAGCGACCGGGGTGGGTGCTTGTCCTTTCTTATCCTCGTGTGTATAGCGTAAGCTTCTTTGCATATATTGACTTTATTAACTAATCTGTGTTTTTTTGTTCATTTATGTGTTGTGCAGAGATGGATCTATTCGCCGTGGTGAAGTTAGCAAAGCCTACGCAGGTGGTTATGGGTGTGCGTCCCTTAAGAGAAAGTGAGCAACCTATCTTGCAGGCGACTGCTGGACGTCTGTTGGAGCTTGCGCGAGAGGAGTCTTCTGACGTATCGCAGCCTGTGGTGAATGCGACCCCAGTGCAGACGGTGCCTGCGCAGGTAGTGGTGACGCCTGAAATTGCGTGTGCTGAGTCGTCCACGAGTGCTGGTATTCTCAAAGTGGACACGGACTCTGAAGAGGAGCGTCAGGGTGTGAAGCGCAAGGCTGTTGTTGATGATGGGGAAGGGACCTCCAAGCGTAGACGTCATACAATTATTGTGGATGAGTCCACGGACGAGGAAACATCATTGTCTGTTGTTGCGCAGAAGAGTGCTCAGACTTCTCCCTTTATGTAAGTAAGCTGAGTATTTATATTTATACGTGTTTTTGCGCAGCACCATTCCCTAACTTTGTTTATGTTTGGTTGTAGTGACGACACTGCAGGGGGTGATGCAGCATCCGTAGAGGGGTCAGTGCCACCTCAGGCGGCTCATACTCATGTGGAGGAGCCAGTGAGAGTTGATGAAGGATGTCTGCGTAGCAACTGATGGAGGAGCTGGGGGCTGTTACTGAGCGTCAGGCTGAGTTAGTTACTCAGCTGAAGGCGCGGTATGTTGGAGAAGGTAGCAGTCTCGCTCAGAAGGATGAGGAGACTGCCTTGCTCAAGGCGCAGTTAGCTGATGCGCGAGCATATGCAGAGTCTACATCTGTATATGCTAGGAGGCTCGCAGATGAGAAGCTGTCCTTGATGGTTGAGCTGAAGCACGAGCGTGGGGAGATGCATCAGTTCAGGTCTAACTTATCTTGGGGTTTAAAGTACCTTCAAGAAAAGAAGGTCGAGCACTTCGACCACATTAATGAACTTTGCGCGCAAGTGGAGAATGCTCTGAAGGTGCAGGAGGGCAAGCTGCGTAAGCTAAGTATAGAATACGATGACGAGTTATATCGTCATCTCATGTCTACGATTGCTGAGCGTAGGTATGTATCGTCTATTTTGAAGTTTTTATTTACTATATGTATTAATGCTATTTTTACCTTCTAACGCGTCCGTTGTTGCTTGTGTAGGTGGTTGATCAGCCATGGTTTGCGCCTAGCTGCTATGGGTACGTTGGAGTCCCCAGAGGTCGTAGAGGCCTTTGGGAAGGTCGTGGAGTGCGCTGTGGTACGCGGCAAGGCCCAGGCTGTGGAGAAGCTTCATGAGAGCAAGATGCTGACTGTGCCACTTGCAAAAGTTCTTGGGTACAACGTAGATGCTTTTGATGAGCTGGTGGAGGCTATGGAAAAGATGAAGGTCTTTGACTTTCCTCAAATTGCCCGCCTGGAGCGTGATCAGGACTATCCCATCAGCGTGATCATGCAGGGCCTAACTTTGGCCAAGCACATAGCTAAGGACGCGGAGGCATACCCTGACTTCTTTTTGAAGCCAGACGAGTCGCAGCTGATGGTGCCTGTTTTTGCTCGCCCCCGCCATATGCTTAATCCCTTCGCTCTTGAGAAGGAGATTTCATTGAAGAAGTGCTTAGAGGCACATGAGACAAGAGCTGCTCGTAAGAAGGGCGTGAAGGGAAAGGCCATCCTGTGTGGTGTTGGCGCAGCCCATCTTCCCAGGTCTGATGGGATTCCCGTTAGCGTACCAACGGTGTCTCAGGAAGATAGCAGCCTGTTAAGAAGGCTAAGTGAGATTGGGGAGTTGGCATCCACAGCTAGTAGCTCAAGTAACAGGCATGCTCATAGCATTTAGATGTGTATTTTGTAATTATAATTTGTATAAACTCGTAGTTCTCATTAATAATAATGTTTATTTTATTTCGTACGCCTTGTTATTTGTACTTAGATCGTTTTCTTTTGTAAAAGATCACCCAAGAGTCAAATTGAAAATGTGACATACTTAAAATGATTTAGATTAAGTACGTAACTTAAAAAAAAATCATAAATGTGAAGATAAACTTGCGTTGTTTCGCAAAGACTATATCAAAATAACCAAGAGTCTTGGCTCGTGGATTGCTAAGCATGTACAATGTATGTTATGTTGCGAAGTCGTCGTGGAATGCGCATTTAAACTTACTTCAACGTCTTGAAAGTAAGGTGCCTAGCAAGGATGCGTGATCCAGTGTTGATGGGTTTGCAACCCTCTTACTCAACGAGTTAGTTTAGTAGGTTTACTCATATTTTATGCCATCGTGGGTCTTTAATAAGTGTATGCACACCATGTAGGCAAAAAGTGAAAATAACAATATTGAAACATAATAAAAAATGTGCGCAATAAAGTTAAATGTGTTATGGAGTTAGCTAGAAACCACAACGTTGTATTAATACTTGCAAGTTTTTTGGAAGATAAAAGACAATTCCTAAAAAAAATTCAAAGACAAACATTTATTGGGCACGTACTAAAGTGCAAGGTTGTCTGTGTATGGGCCGTAGCCTTTCCTAAAGATAGCATCTCTTGAGATTGCAGATATTTCAAGTGTGTGCCAGCTCGTGGCCTTCCATATCGCGCAACTTGTATGCACCATTACCTAGTGCATCCGTGACCTTATAGGGTCCTTCCCATTTGGGTCCAAGCTTGCCCGTGTCTTCTGCGTGGCTTGCATCATTAGCGCGGTATACAAAGTCTCCTGGCCTGAAAGAAGTGTGTTTGACCTTTGCATCATAATACTTCTTCATCTTTGCTTTAGCCTTTGCTTCGCGTATAGCTGCGCGTTCACGCCTTTCTTCCAGCAAGTCCAAGTCTATGCGCCGCTCCTCGTCATTTGTTGTGACGTTTATTTCCGCTGTACGTATAGTTGGCATTCCAATTTTGGCTGGTATGACGGCTTCTGTCCCATAGACAAGAGAGAATGGTGTGTCTCCGGTATTGGTTTTAATTGTCGTGCGGTGCGCCCATAAAACATGTGACAATTCATCCACCCATCTTCCTTTATGTCTGTCAAGGCGCGCTTTTATTCCTTCGCGTAGACTGCGATTCGGGCGTTCAACCAAGCCATTGGTTTGTGGGTGTTTCACTAAAGCAAAGTGTTGTGTAATGTTTAATTGCACGCACCAATCTTTAAATGGGTTATCACAGAATTGTTTTTCATTGTCTGAAATAATCTCCCCAGGTAGTCCGAAGCGACACACAATGTTGTCCCACACGAAGCGTTTGACCTGGTTTCCAGTGATGCTCACCACTGCTTTTTGCCTCAATCCACTTGGTAAAATAGTCTATGGCTACGATGAGGAATTTTAGCCCTCCCGCTGCAACTGGGAAAGGGCCTGCGATGTCAATGCCCCATTTGTAGAATGGCCATGGTGAGGTGATGGGGGTTAACTCTTGTTGTGGTCGGCGCGGAATTGGCCTGTGGACTTGGCAATCGCTGCATTTTTTAATCATGTCCCGTGCGTCACGGTGCATAGTAGGCCAATAGTATCATGACCGTGGTCCTGAGTGCATGCTACATGAACCAGCGTGAATTTATCGGAGTACATAATCTGCTTGAAGAGGTCCAACACACCGGAGCCAAGGTTGTAGGAATGAACGTCGATATAGGACGCCATCTCGAAGTTCAAATCTCTGCGCTGTGCGTCGTACCCTTCGAGCGTCCTTCTGATCTTGTAGTAAGATTCCTTTGCTTATAAATTCAATGATAGGTGTCATCCACGTAGGATCTTGTTCTTCTATCACCGCGGATACTTCCATCTCCAAGATTGATTTGCTTTTCAGAGTTTCCACCAATACCTGTTTTGATAGGTGCACAAAGCTTGTAGATGCGATTTTTCTAAGCGCGTCAGCTTTCCTGTTTTTTCCTCTAGGTACTTGTTTGATTGTAAACCTATCAAAATTATGAATTAAAGACTTGGTTTTTTCAAGGTATTGGACCATGTGTTCATCCTTGGCTTCATATTCTCCTAGCACGTGGTTGGCTACTAGCCTGGAATCTACATTTGCCTCTAGGTTGCGTACACTTATTTGAATTGCAATACGTAGTCCAGCAAGTAGGGCTTCGTATTCTGCCTCATTGTTTGTGGCTGTAAATTCGAAACGTAGTGCGTAGGTGAATTCTACTCCTTCTGGATTAGTGAGGATAAGGCCCGCGCCTGACCCATCCACGCATGAGGATCCGTCTGTGAATAGAACCCATGGTTCTTGTAATTCTGTCTTGCTTGCTAAAGATGGAGTATCGATATCTGACTTCTCAACAATAAAGTCGGCTAATATCTGCCCCTTGATTGCAGTGCATGGTCTATACGAGATGTTATACTCACTCAACAACACACTCCATTTTTGTAGTCGTCCTGATGCGTCAGGTTTAGAGATAACTTGTTTGATGGGCTGGTCCGTGATTACAGCTATTGGGTGCGCCTGAAAGTATCTGCGCAGTCTTTTAGCTGCGAATACTAGAGCTAGAACCAGCTTTTCCATAGCGGTGTTGTTAGTCTCTGTCTTTTTCAGTGCCTTGCTTACAAAGTATATGGGTGTTTGAACGGAGTTCCTATCTGTCAATAGTACTGCGCTAACTGCTCCATGGGTTGCAGATAAGTACATGATCAACTCTTCTCCTGGTCGTGGTGCGACAAGTTTGGGAAGTGATGCAAGATGCTGCTTGAGTTGTTGGAAGACTTCCACCGCCTCCTCAGTCCAACAAAAGTCTCCTTTTTTTGTACACTTCGTGAGTGTTTTAAAAAGAGGGAGTGACTTGTCCGCTGATTTGGACAAAAATCGATTTAGTCCAGCTAGCTTTCCATTTAATGACTGGACTTCTTTCAATGTGCGCGAAGAAGGGAGATCAATGACCGCTTTTGTCTTTTCTGGGCAAGGCTTAATGCCATCAGGTTCTATTAAATACCCAAGGAACATGCCTTCTGTCGCGCCAAAAGTGCACTTCTTGGGATTTAACTTCATGTTTATTTTTCCCAATGTTTTGAACGTCTCCTCAATGTCGCGCACCAATTCTTCCTCTGTGTGACTCTTTATAACAAGGTCATCAACGTAAACTTCCAGGTTGCGACCTACTTGCTTCTCAAATGCTGTGTCCACCAATCGCTGTTATGTTGCTCCCGCGTTCTTTAGGCCAAAGGGCATTTTTGTATAGCAAAAGACCCCTTGACTTGTGTGGAAGGCTGTTTTTTTTTTTTTCATCTTCTTCAGCCATCATAATTTGGTGATATCCTTTGTATGCGTCTAGGAAGCATTTAAAGGGATATCCACACAGAGATTCTACCTTCCAGTCTATTTCTGGCAGCGGGTAGCAGTCCTGTGGACATGCTTTATTGAGGTCAGTGAAGTCCACGCACATTCTCCAGCTGCCATCACTCTTCTTTACCATTACTGGATTAGAGAGCCAGTCATGATAGTAGACTTCGCGCATAATACCTGTGTCTACAAGTTTGTGTACTTCTTCCAGGATGGCTTTTGCGCGATCTGGAGCCTGGCCGCGCTTTTTCTGTCGTATTGGAGGATATCCTTGTCGAATTTGTAGCTTTTGTTCCGTAATGGAGCGTGGTACTCCAGTCATGTGTTTTGGTTCCCATGCAAAGATGTTTAGGTTATTTTGCAGGAGTGCGCACACAGCTGCTCTACCTTTGTCAGACAGTGACCCTCCAATTGATATTTGCTGATCTGGGTAATCTGGGTGGATGGCAACTTTTAAGTTTGGTATTTTGGCTGCGCGTTGTTCTGGGATATTTTCCACTTCACTAGCTACTGTGTTACACTCTTTTGGTGACACAGTGGCATTGTAGAGGGTGACAATGCCTCCTGCGCTGTGGACGGTACGGCGCACATGGATGATATTCCAGGTCTCCCGATGATGCCGTTGTATGGCGAAGGGGACTTGATTACCATGAAGTTCATCCAAGCTGTCGTAGAGTGTTGTTCATTACCTATGACCACGAGTAGGCGTAATTGCCCCATGGGTCATATCTTCTCTCCTGTGAATCCTGTCAGCGATGTCGTGGCTGGGATCAGCTGACTTTGTATCTCTGGTCGCAGGCTTTTGAAGCAATGTTCGTACATGATATCTGCGGATGCCCCTCCGTCTACATACATACGGTGGATATCGTGACCCCCTGTATGTATTTCAATGGTGAGTGGCTCCATTACTGCGTTGTCCGCAACGAGAGTTGGGAAGGAAATTTCATTCTTAGAGGAGAACTTTTGGCTGACTTTTTGCCTAGTTTTTCGCTTCCATGATTGTATCATGTAGATTGTGTCAGCCTTGTCTTTGGCTATCTCCTTCTTGCCTCTATTCTTTGGTTTTTCTTTTCCTTCTTTTATATTTTTAACGAGGTGATCCATTCTACCTTCCTTTACCAGCTTGTCGATCAATTGTCGTAGTTGGACGCACTCGTTGGTAGTGTGGCCCTTTTGTCCATGGTATTCGCAGTATCCATTCCCCACACGCTGGTCCTCTGGGGTGCGCATTGGTGGGGGCTTCGGGAAGTTTGCGCCCTCTATTGCGAATATCTCCCTAGGTATTTTCGTGAGGGGGGTGTATTTGTCATTTTCCCGTCCACTTCCCTGGCCGCGATAACCCTTGTTGCGATTGCTACCCTGGTCGTTGGATTGTCTCCTAGGTTGTTCTTGTTGCCTATAATTTGAGTAGCCTTTTTTACCATCTGCGGCTGCTGCTTCTCCTTGGATGAAGGACCTTGTGCGCTTCATTAACTCATCAAAGGTTTGGGGAACCTTATCATTTAACTTCTTGATGAGTTCTGGGTTATTTATCCCATTCATGAACCCCGAGATTTTTAGTACTTCAGGACACGCCTTGACGTGTATGCATTCGTCTTTAAAGCGCTCCACGTAAGCGCTTGTTGATTCCCCTTGGCGCTGTTTTACTCTGGCCAATTCAACAGGGTTCTTTGCGCACTTCTTTCTCTGAGTAAAGTTTAAGCGGAATGCTTTTCGCAATTCTTCGAACCCGTTTATGCTTCTTCGTGGAAGCTTACTAAACCAGGTCCGCGCATTCCCTACTAAGGTAGAGTTAAACATATGACACCACACAGGTTGTGGCCAATTTTCGATGGTGGCAGCAGATTCAAAAATTTTTAGGTGATCGTCAGGGTCACCTATTCCATCATATGTTTTCACATTGGCGGGCATGCGCCTCTTCTTATCATCCGAGTAGTCACTAATGCGCCGTGTGAATGCATCAATCTTTTGGCGGCGCCAAGGAAGAGATATGTCTTCCTCTTCCTCCTCACGACGTCTTCCTCTAGACTTCCAATGTCCTGTTTCTTTTTCCTCGTTGTCCGAGGAATCACTCAAGGAATAGTTGTCTCTTTTACGACGTTTGCGCCGTTTTTCCTCAGAATCTGAGCTTGGAGGACTTTCAATTGGAGGCGCCCGTCTTCCCAGTCTATCCTGGATCCTTCTGCTATCAGACCTTGAAGAGCTATCGCTCGGTGAGCGTTTTCACCTGAGTCTGTCTTGTATTCTGCGGTTACCAAGTCTAGAGTGGACATTGGTGCGTATTCCATCATCTTCATATTCTTCTGAGTACTGTGAATCAGATGTTGTGCACATTCTATCGTGGACATTGGTACGTCTTTCATTATTTTCGCGTCCCCCCCCCCCCCTCTGGTAGCGTGGTGGGGATGTTTCGTGTTCAGGACCAAAGTTGAGCCGGGCTTGCAGGCTCATACTTGACCTTCTCCTTGCTTCTTATTGCAAGAGGGCAGTTAGGGTTTCGTAATTTTGGGATACAAAATTACTTAACGTTAAATCAGGCGCATCCTCTTCCAGCGCAAGAATTTCTGCCTCAACATTAGGTGCCCTATCTCGGTTGGGTGCGCCAGGCGGCACAGTGTTGTCCACTATGGGTGCCGTTTGGTGGGGAGTATTGAAGTGGGTGCGCTGAAGTTCCTCAGTGTTTGGGACCACTGTGGTGGTCTGAGTAGTATTTACGGGCAACTCTATAGTTGGGAGGATTAGAGTTGAGCCCTTTTCTTGGTGTCCAGGCGCACTGGTTGTTCCAGAGGCCTGTCTAGGGATTGAATCTTGGTTCTTCCTCTTTTGGGAGTCACCGTGTGTTTTTTCCAACTGCGGAGTCCGCTGGTTTGAATTTTTGTGCTTCGTCATTCTAGTTCTTAGTGTAGGGTCCCACGGATGGTGCCACTTGTTGATACAAAAGTTGAGCGTTCCTTGTTTGGACTCCTGTTCTCGTACCAATTATATCTTAATGCTGGAAACCTGCGCACTAAGAAAGAAAGCCAACACCGTTAGGCTTATCGTGGGATTGTCTCCCACGATTATCCTCCGACGTGAGAGTAAGTAATCGGTTTTAGGGTTATGTATATGAATTAGGGTTGTGAGTCGTACCTTTAACGAGAGTTATGGCATTGTTTATATAGGCACAAAATCCTTGTAGATTTCGTGTTCCTCACTCTTCGCACGCGTAGTACTTATCCGGCCTATGGATCCTTATCCATAAATAGAAGATCCTTATCTAGACCATAAATAGTTTGGTTGGGTTTGGGCTTTCGTGAGTCCAAACCGTTAGTAGTGTGGCCCAAATCATTGTCATGATAGCCCACTCGTAGTGGACTTGGGCTTTAGTAATGTTTATCATTTGGGCTCGTGGCCCAAATATAGACTATACGTCATCAGTTATTCAGCTTGTTAACGCCCCAAAACTTTATAATTAAGTGTCAGAATCATATAAGTCATGTTTTGATATTAATGTATAAATATATATAACATGTATTTGAAAATGGGTCAAAATAGGGGTGTTTGGGTTAACACCAGCACTCGTAGTTTTACGCTTCCGCTATCATAATTTAAGTACCATGTTTGTGTACTATATAAATATGATGTGTTTTATTCAGATTTTTAGTTTAGTAATTTTCACAAGTACAGATCGATACGTGATACGCGGGATTGCGCCCTCGCAAGAGGTTTTACCTCTCAAGGGATCTTGAGAACCTTGCAATCCCCGCTAGGCAGTGTACCTGATCGTTGTAGTATAGTATAGTGACAAGTACCGGGGGATTGATCGTTCAACTCAGGAATAGTGTCGCTAGGATTAGAAAACCTACTAAACTAGGTCTAGAGGTGAGGGATGATTCTTTTTATATTTTTTATATTTTATGAAAGCAAGTATATATTTTTTATATTTTATGAAAGCAAGTTCCTCCTAATGTTCCACACTTTTACAATGAAAAATTGGAAAAATATATATAGATAAAACATCCTGACGGCGTCATGTGGTGGCTTCTGACGCCGTCAACTCGCCGCCAAGTTAAGAGTCGTATTGCCTAGATCCAGTCTTGACGCTGTCATGTAGAATTTAAGCTCTGGGCCGTCACTTGTTAAATGACCCTGACGGCCTTGGTGACGCCGTCAGGTCAATAACACTGAAAATGTTCTGGGCCGTCACGTGTATTTTCCACTTCTACCTCTTTTGCCAAGCTTGACGCCGTCATGTATGAAGTCTTGACGTCGTTAGGTACTGTTCCCAGCAAGGATTTTGTGACTTTGCCGTTTTCTTCACTTTTATGCTCCAAAAACATCCAAAATGCTTCCTTTTCCATATTTCTCCTCAAAAGTACCTAAAATGACAAAAGGAACGATTTAGGGCAGTAATTGATCAAATAATCACGAATTCGGGCTTAAATGACCCCTTAAAAGCGGTACACTTTTCGCCTCATCAAATACCCTTACACTTGAGATTTGCTTGTCCTCAAGCAAATGCGCTTTTATTCTAATCAAAATACAAGTTATGGGTCATTTAACACTAATATAAAAGTAATTACAACAAATAATCGTTCCACTAAAAACCAAAAACAAGCACGAAGGTTATGCACTAGCACCTCACAAATAGTGTTTAGATACTCACATCTCTCGGGTGTAATAAAGTATATATCACAATATGGAAATGGAAAACATCTCTCACTACCTGCCATAGCAAATAGATTACCATAGGCTTGGGAAAGGATCAAACCTCCACCACTTGGCGTAAGCACCGGCGTGAGAGTAAGTAATCGGTTTAGGGTTTTAATGAAGAGTTAGGGTTATTAGATAATACCTTAATGAGGGCCGAGATGCCCTTTATATACACACGGAATCCTTGTTGGTTTCGTGTTCCTTACTCTTCGACGTATCCCTATTAATGCGGTCCCTTGATCCTTTTCCCATAAATAAAAGATCACATATCAAGACCATAAATAATAATTACAAATTTGGGCCTTTGTAAGCCCAAATCTTGATCATGATAGCTCATGCGTGATGGGCTAGGTATTAGTAGTGTCCATTGGTCGGGTTCGTGACCCGAGTGCGGACTATACGTCATCATGTCCCCCAAGTCTAGTATGCGCAAGGTGCAACCGCATATGCTAGACTAACAACTGCAGCAGAAAATTATCTAGAATGCGTGGCGAGGAAGCTTCAAGTGTTTCCCGCCAAAAAGAAATATATGGTGTATCTAGTCCAAATTAGTCCCGAATATCCCTCGGAAATCGTGAGGAGGTGGGTGAAAAGTGTCGTACCTCTTGATCTCCCAGCCACACGATTAGAACTAGTGGGATCCACATGGCAAGCATCCAAGACTGTGGGTAACCCTATATAAAGGGTATCCTCCCTTTCACTGTGACTACCACAGTATAAATATACCATTTTCGCCATTGTTAAGCTTTCCATACATCAATCAAGAACTCAGTATTTACGAAGGTAATAGCGCGTACACGTCTTCATCCATCAAAATTTAATAATGGTTCTCTAATTGTCCGATTTTTCCTCCGATATAACCGAGGATGAACTTCGTGAGTTCACCTCGGATTACTATATCCCCCTCGCGTTGCACCCGGTAGTACCAGTGGCGACTGCATCCATGGCTGATTTCCCTAAGGGAAAATTAGGGGTATACACGCGCTTTTTTGAATTTGCGAATCAGCGCGTGCCCATTTCATTATTCTTATGCGATGTCCTTAATTATTATCGCCTTCATATATCCCAACTACACTGTATATGCGCAGCTAAAATAACCAATTTTGAAGTAAACTGTCGTTTGCTTGCAATTAACCCTACCATCAATCTCTTTCGCGTGTTTTATCACACGACGTGGTCAAACGGGTGGGTTTCCTTTTCCAAGCGCGCTGGGCACCTTCAATGTTACACGGAAAAGCTAGACGCACTTAGGAATTGGAGAGAGAGGTTTTTCTGGGTTGATGATATAGTGTTCCTTTGGGCCTTTGAGTTCTATACCCAGGGAACGTTACCAAAGGATGAGCGCCCAAACCCCGGGACGTACAACGCAGATGATGCCGAGACGATAAATGCCAACTGCCTCCCCATAAACTCCTACCCATAAGAGTTTTTGGTGCACATGGGCATCAGTCGCAACTACTTCCAAAGTCCTGATGAGGTGCCAACTTTTTTGGATGAGAATAACCGGGGTGGGTGCTTGTCCTTCCTTTCCTCCGAATCTGTAGTGTAGGCGTTCTCGTGTATTTGTAACTTTATGTAACTCCGTTTTGTTTGTTGTTTGTTCTTTGTTGTTTGTTGCGCAGAGATGGATCTATTTAGCGTAGTGAAGCTGGCTAAACCCACACAGGTGATCGTAGGGGTGCGCCCCTTGAGAGATGGTGAGACACCAATTTTGGAGGCTACTGCGGGGCGCACCATGGAGTTTGTGCAGGAGGAGCCGGCAAATTCCTCCCCAGTGGTTCTGGAGGCGAAGTGCGCAGTGTTCCAAATCAGAGGGTGCAATTCCCAGAGCCATCGCGCACAGATTCCTCAGAGAGTATGGGGATCCTTAAGGCTGACAGCGAGCCGGAAGAGGCGAGCTAGGGAGTGAAGCGCAAGAAAGCTTCTGGCGATGGTGGCGCGGGCACATCCAAGCGAAGACGCCATATTATTACTGTGGATGTGTCATTAGAGGAGGATGCATCGCCCACCACTGCTGCCCAAGATACCACCGAAACTCCTCCCCCCAAGTAAGTAATTAAACCTGTGCCTTTTTTTTTTTTTTTTTTTTTTTTTTTTTTTTTGCACTTCATATCTTCCATTGATATAAAATAACCTTGAACATTTGTCCTTTGCGTGCAGTGTTGAAGCTGCTGGGGGTGATGCTGCGCCTGTTGGGAAGTCGCCACCTAAGGCGAGTTTCCTTCAAATGGATGAGCCTTCGAAGGCATGTGAGGATGTGCCTACAGATCAACTGATAGAGGAGATAGGTTTGGCTGCTGCGCACCAAGCCACATTGGTTGCTCAGCTCAGAGCAAGGTATGCTGGAGAAGGGAGCAGCAGTGCACAAAAAGATGAAGAAATTGCATTACTGAAGACGCAGTTGGCTAGTGCTCATGCTGAAGTAGAGTCAACAAATATGTACGCCCAGAAGCTGGCTGAGGAGAAGATGTCTTTACTTGCTCGGGTCAGTCAAGAGCATGCTACTGTCATAGAGTACAAGGTTACTTGTCTTTGGGCTTTGAAATATATGGAGCAGAACAAGAAGGAGCACTTCTCTAGGCTGGACGAGTTTCACAAGGCTGTGGAGGATGCATTGGAGAAGCAGGAGGGTAAGCTGCGCAAGCTCAGTATTGAGTATGATGAAGAGCTGTAACCACACCTAGTGTCCTCCATTGCTGAGCGCGGGTGGCTTATCAGCCATAGCATGTGCCTTGCTACCTTGAGCACCCTGGAGTCTCAAAAGGTCAAAGAGTCCTTTGGGGACGTTGTTCGATGTTCGCTGGCGCGTGGCAAGGCTGAGGCGATAGAGGAGTTATGTGAGAACAAGGTGCTGACCATGCCTATCGCCCAAGTGCCAGGTTACAACGGAGATGCCTTTGCTGAGCTTGTCACTGCCATGGAAAAGATGAAGCTGTTAGAGCTTCCTCACGTTGCTCAGCTGGAGCGTGACCAAGATTACCTCATAGGTGTGATTATGGAGGGGTTAACCTTGGCCAGGCACGCAGCAGAGGCTCAACCTGATTACTTTTTAAAGCCTGATGTGTCGCAGCTGCAGGTACCTGTCTTTGCTCGCCCACGCGATATGCTTAACCCTTTTGCTCTTCAGAAAGAAATCCCATTGAAGGCATCCTTAGAGGCCCATGCCATGAGACTTGCAAAGAAGCAGGGTGTGAAGGGGAAAGCAATCCTCTGTGGTGTTGGCGCAGCGTATATCCCTAGATTTGATGGGATACCTGTTAGCGTGGCGACAGTGTCACCCAAGGATAGTAGTCTGCTGAAGAGGCTTGAGGAAGCTGGGGGTGCAGCGTACCGAGTCGGCAGCTCAGAGCATTAACGTTCCCATAGTTTTTAAGCTGTTTGCCTCTGTTTTGTAATAGATTAACATTTTGTTGCACATGTGCATGTTAAATCTCTGTTTTGTATGAACTCGTAGTCCATAATAGAATTGATTTTGAAAGTGCGATTGGAGAGCTACATGTAATACAATGTTTGTACTTAGTTTTTTGTCTTTGCATAAAAGACGTCCAAAGTATCTCCAAGAATCAAACTGTTATGTAAACGTACTTAAAAGAAATTACAGAATATATAATTACTTATAATATAGTTGTGTATGAAGTCCATAACTTAATGTACACGCAAATATAGAATTTACAAGTGTATGGATTAACATGCAGCGTACTGCGAATACCATATCAAGAGGTCAAGAGTCTTGGCTCCTAATTTGTTAAACGCGCACAGTGTGCATTGTTGCGTATCCGTCGTGGGATGCACATTGAACTTACTCCAACATCTTGAGAGTAAAGTGTTTAACAAGGATGCGTGATCCAATGTTGATGGGTTTACAACCCTCTTACTCAACGAGTTATTTAGTAGGTTTACTCATCCTTTACCATCGTGGGTTTAAATAAGTGCATGCACTCCATGTAGGCAAAAGATAATATAACAACAATTTTGAGATGTAAATAATATGTAAATAACAAATTGAAGTGTGTCACGGAGTTAGCTAGAAACCGCGACATTTACTTAATACTTGCAAGTTTTTGGGAAAAGAAAAAACATTTGCCTATATAAAATAAAATGTAAATACACGGACATTTATTGGGAACTTACTAAAGTGCGGAGGTGTCTGTGCACGGGGCCGTAGCCTTTCCTAAAGATAGCATCTTTTGAGATTGCAAATATTCCATGTGCGTTGTAGATCACGGCCATCCATATCACGCAGCTTGTATGCACCTTTTCCTAGTGCTTCTGTGACCTCATAGGGTCCTTCCCACTTTGGTCCAAGTTTTCTTGTATCTTCTGCGTGGCTTGCATCATTAGCGCGGTATACAAAGTCGCCTGGTCTGAATGAGGTGCTTCTAACTTTAGCATCGTAGTATCCCTTCATTTTTGACTTAGCTCTTTCCTCACATATAGCTGCACGTTTGCGCCTTTCTTCCAATAGATCCAAGTCTATGCGTCGTTCGTCATCATTGGTTGCGACATTGATGAGGCGAAAAGCGTACCACTTTTAAGGGGTCATTTAAGCCCAAATTCGAGATTATTTGATCAATTATTGCCCTAAATCGTTTCTTTTGTCATTTTAGGTACTTTTGGAGAGAAATCTGGAAAAGGAAGCATTTTGGACGTTTTTGGAGCATAAAAGTGAAGAAAACGGCAAAGTCTCAAATTTCCTTGCTGGGAACAGTACCTGAAGGTGTCAAGCTGTTACATATGACGAGGTCAAGAGTTACAAAAGAGGTGGATATGGACTTATAACGTGACGGCCCAGAGAGTTTTTCAAGCTTATGGCCTGACGGCGTCACCAAGGCCGTCAGGGTCCAATTACACATGACGGCCCCGAGTAATTTCCTACATGACAGTGTCACAAATGGATCTAGGCAATACGATTTGTATCATGGCGGCGAGCTGACGGTGTCACGAGCTAATACATGATGCCGTCAAAGTGTAAACTCTATATATAGTTTTCCAAAATTCATTCATTAGTGTGCAACTTTGAGGGAATAAACCCTAGTCCGAATTCTATCAGTTTTTCAAGGGTTTCAACCCCTTGATTCTTCCATGTTCAATTGAAGATAAGTATTCATTCAAATCATTCAATATGTCTATGTGTTGTGTGATTATATCTTACGCTTGTCTTCTCTTTAACATGCTAGGCTAGATTTCCATTGTGTTTGCTTAGATGTAGTGAAACCTAGATGTTGATTATGGGTTGATTGTTTGTTTATAATTGTTACGGATGATTGTATTCAATGTTAGGCTTAAGAAAACTGGCAGACTTCCATTGGTAACTTACTTGAACGTCTTAAGAAACATGATCGAAGGTGTACTACGATTTTTGGTTGTATTTAATGTGTAAGAGAATTCTAATGATCCCATGTTAGGAGCTTCTAACGGCTCGACATAGGAGTGAAGTAAGATCTTATAGAGTTAGGGAATATTGTACACGGCCCTACGACTAGTATTAAGGAATATGACCCGTCATCCATGCAATTGTAACAAGCTAATCAACCTGTAAAAGGTATCTAGGGAGTAATGAAATCTAAGTAAACACAACTTTCCTCATTATTGTTTCCACCACATTAGTTTGATAGTTTTATTTTCATTTCTTTTATTTTATTTTGATTGCATCTTTAGTTAATTGGGTTAGTTGGCTAGCAACTAATTCCGCCCACTCCTTCAAAACCCAAGATTTTTACTTGCTTTCATAAAATATAAAAATACAAAAAGAATCATCCCTCACCTCTAGACCTAGTTTAGTAGGCTTTCTAATCCTAGCGACACTATTCCTGAGTTAAACGATCAATCCCCCGGTACTTGTCACTATACTATACTACAACAATGAGGTACACTGCCTGATGGGGGTTGTAAGCTTCTCGAGATCCCTTGAGAGGTAAAACCTGTTGCGAGGGCGCAATTCCCACGTATCAAGTTTTTGGCGCCGTTTTCGAGGAATAGTTATTGTCTAGGTTAGGATTTCTTTTTATTAGGTCTACTTGCTAGATTCCTTTCTAGTAAGGTTTTATTTTTATTTTTAGGTTTTCTTTAGTCTATCTTATTTCTTCATGTCTTTGTTCGTAACCTTTACCATCTGACATCATGGAAGGTGGTAACATGATGGATCTAAACACCTTGATCTATGTTAGAATGATACTTTGAGTTATATCACTAAGTATGCGGAATCTACTTAGTAATACTTAGAAGTTTGATTGTAAATGAAACTGTTGTATATGAATGAGAAGAATGTATGTATCAAACGGTTAGCTCCAATATTATTAATAATAATAATACGAGTGATCTTTGTATCACTAGGGTTACAACCTTGAAGCTCTAAGAAAAACGTATGTCTAACCTTAACCTAGGACCTCCTTTTATAGCACAAGGAGTCCTCTTCTACAAGATACGTATAATGATAATAGAATAAGATATACACAAGATCTATTCTATATTTATCTTTACAAGTTTCCTAACAGTTATCCTAACAGCAGTGGTAATAATATGTACTAGCAGTGGTAATGAGTTTCCACTGCTAGTGCATTCTTCAGCAGTTGTAATCTTCACACTTAGCCGTGGTAACTGTTAATATAATTCCCAACAATCCTCCCCTAAACTTATGATTAACATGTAAATCAATAAGTTTCTTCAAGTAGTCAGTAGATATGAGGATATGGGAATTCTTCCAAACACTTATCTTCTTTTTCTTAACTCCTTATCAGCTCTCACACTTTGATCATAAATTCGCTGTAACAAATCTTCTATGACTTCACTTCTTTCCCAACATCTGAGCTTAACTGACATCATAACAGTGAGAACTCCTGCTCTCAATGGATATTCCTTTTCAGCTAACATAAACACATCAACTCCATCTTGAGTAGAAACATGATGTACAACACTTGAATCATAGAATTTCCACAGAGTATTCATATTGTGAGCTTCAAATCTCCAATACCTGTCACTTGGGTCAGGTTCATATAATCTTCTAAAGTGAACCCCCAACTCTTGAGCTTTGAGATCAACAAGTTCATCTTTCTTGGACTGATCTTGAATAATCCTCCACAAAGTATCCAAATCTTCTCTATCACAAGATCTAACAACATCTTCAAAATCTCTGCAAATACTTGTGACATTACCAGTTTTGATAATCTTCCATGCTACACCAAAATCATCAGAATAGATTTCCCAACCAACTACTGGATATCTTGTTTGTAAAGGTTCTATAGTAAGCACATCAGTTTCAATAAACACCATATTGGTAATTTGTTCTTCAGTCAACTTGCCGACACCTTCTTTTGCTTGAGATAACTCCTGAGTCTTTAATTTCTTAGCATCTTTGGATTCAAGACTCACTCCTGACCTTTTTGACTTCATAAATGTAGGTTCTTTATCCATAGGGATGAAATGACTATCTTGTCTTTTAACCCTGTAATAAATTCCTTCAATCTGATCATGTGTCATTCCTTTAAATTGTGTCATCTTCCAATTTCCAACATGACAACAATAGGTCTTCATCTCAGCAATAATTTGTGTCTTTGTAGGTTGTCTTGGTTTCTTTTGACCCTTTCTTACTGTGCCAATGATGTCATCAAGAGCCTGTTGATTCTTCATCTGAATGAAGTCCTTCAATTGAGCAGACCTTTGATCTTCATTTAGAGTTGTATTAGCAATGAGTTCAACTGCCTTCTTCCTAACCACTGGATCATTTGCAATCATGAACTCAATTTCTTCTTCTGTAGGCACATAAGTGAACATTGGAGGTTTCTCATGTAGTATGGTTGGTGGAACAATAGAAAGTGGTTCTTCAATCACTGTTTCCAGTTTATCCAACCTCTTAGCTTCCATGAAACTTGCAATCTCTTCCTCCTCTTGCTTTTTCTTCTTTTCAATTTCAGCTGCTTCTAATTCCTTTGCCAATTCTGCATCATAATCTATCTGAGCTTGTTCTTTCTTTGAAATCTTCTTTGATTGTAGCTCAGATGATTTAGCAAAAACATGAACTTTTCCTTTTTCCACTCTTTTTCTTTGAAATTCTGCATCAGCAACATCCACTACATCTGTATCTGTTTCCACTGTGACTTTATGAGTTTCAACTGCTTCAGCAAAAATATCTTTAGATCCCACAGCTTCATCTTCCTTTTCTTGAACATTATCAAAATCATCTAATTCAGCAAACTCTTGTTCAAAATTTAGTCTCCTCCCCTTAAACTCTGCTTCAGTTCTAATCCTCCCCTGTTTGGGAGAATTCCCCAAATCTTCACTAAAGTAGGCTGAGTCATCATCATGATGAGGTGGAGTGGAAGATCTATGCTTCTTTAGGCTTTCAACTTCATCCTGTAACCTTTTAATCTCTGCCTTCATTTGATTAAGCTCTGTGGCATGGTGTTGCTTAGTCATTGCCAGATCTTTCTCCAGAGCTGACTAACTTGGTACATAATTCCATCAATTCATTTGGTTGCACACTGCCCTCAACACTTCCAACTGTGTGACCTGTTGGGAGAGGTGAATCATAGGGCATTGATTCAGGCTCTTCTCTAGTTGGACTAGGATGAAGCCTTGAACCACCACTACTTGTTCCTAAACCAAAAGGTTCAGCAACATGCAATGTTGAGATGAGAGGAGTTGGCTGTTTTTGCCTCCTCTCATATGTGTGAGTTACTACAGGGGTATGTTGAATAGGTGGAACTACAAGAGTGGGTGTGTGATGGGATACAACTGGGATGGTTGCATCTTCACCCTGTACCTGTGAAATCTTTGAAAAGCATTTCAGGAAAAAGTGGTTTAACCTCCCCATTCCAAAGTTCTGAAGCCTTACACATATTTTGAAAAACTTTTGGCTTAAGACAGGGGGTTTGATAAACTCTTTTGTGGGTTTGCAGTTGAAATTCATTTAACACTGCTTGCACAAACCTTGGATACATCAAAAATTTATATGAACTCTTTACATTGCCTTTCATATTATTGAAAATAAACTTTGAAAAATTGAAAGTCCTATCAGTAGCCAAGCAAACCAAAGGGTAAGCCATGGTTGATGCAAATTGCTCATAAGAGGTTTTCTTAGGACTTAGGCAATGTAAAAGAGTATGGATTAAAAATCTCCAATGGGGACAAAAACATCCTTTTCTGAAAGTAACTTTTTGATCAGATGTATCATACCCCATGGAAGCAATATTTTTGAAAATATCTGAATTGGGTAATGTGATGATACCATTGAGATCATCTAATTGGAGAACTCTCCTCAAGGATGACTCAGTAACATCAATGGTTACCCCATCCACTGTGGCTCTAAGAGCTTGCACAGTTTCTTGTGTGTCTCCCTGTTCAATAGTTATAGACTCCACAGTGTTCCAGAACTGTTTGATATGAGAAACAAAGATTGTGGGATTAACAGTTAAAGCATACCTTATATGGGTTGTATTGAGAAATCCACAATCTGATGGAAAATAGGGCCACTCTTTTCGTTTGACTTTTGTAAATAGGCCACTTGGTTGTGCTCCTCAGCAAAGTTAAGAATCGCCATAATTTTGTGAAAGAAAGATAAAAGTGTTAGTAATCGAGAATAAGAATCAAGCCATATGATGATTAATTTATACTAATAAGGTTTGAGGAGTATGCGTAATGTGAATTATCTTAAGAAAGAATTTTATCTTTGGAAAAAGAATAAATTAAAATTGGTAAGTGGATAATTCACAAAAAGTTACCCTATTAATAAGGAAACACGGTTATTTTACAACGGCTAGTTAAAAATAAGATTATTGACACAACAATTGTAACGGCTAGTTCACCAGTGGTAAAAATTACTCTTGCAGTGGTAACTTGTGAACTAGCAGTGGTAAATTTTCACAAAATATCAAAGAGCAGTGGTAAGTAAAACATGTAAAATTAGTTGCTCTAATCATAGTTTTTAGCAAACTATCAGCTATAAACGGATTTGATATGTCTTTACCATGAACCGTTTGCTATGGACTAGCCAACTCTTCATCACATGGAATATGGTGAGTTGATGACCATATAGTTTTGGGTAAACTATCAACCATAAACGGATTTGAGAAGTCTTTACCAGTAGCCGTTTGCTCTGGACTAGTTGATTCTTATGTTGATTAGACATGGTGAATCAATAACCATTTGTTGTGTGTCTGAGATACACACCTTATAACTCCAATTACCCAAACAATATTGGTTTGTATTCTGCATAAGTAAGAAACGCCAAGCATAACCAATATAATTTAACCCAAAGTAACTTTTTGACCAAGTTACTATTCATAAAAATATCTCTCCAAAGTCAACCCGATAATATCCAAATTTACTCTTCCAACCTACCGAAACAGATAAGAGTAAATAACCTTCATTAATTATCCTTCGACCTTGACTTTGCTTATAAAAGGGGGGCTCAAAACACATAATTCTTCATCAAAACTTATCTCCAATATCCCAAACCCTAAACATAATCATGAGTTGGTTTCCTTTAATCTACATCTCATCTGATGATACATCTGATGAGGAAATCAATTATTGCTCTGACTCAGAAGAACTTTCAGCTGGATGGAGTGATTATTTTCCTCCAAGTGCTGCAACAGCTACATCCTCCAACATGAAGCCTAAAAGGAAGATTTCAGCTGCTCCTACTCCATCTCTAGAATTTTATTCAAGTTCTTCCTCTGATGATGATGATGAGCCAACCTACACCTTGTCCAAGGAGCTTCCAAGAGCCCTCACTACATCTTTGGAGTCAGCCATAGTCAACATGAAGTGGCCTGCTATTGAGAAGCCTTCAAAATTGCCAAAGCCTCCCAAGCAAGTGTTGGGCCTTGCTTGTCCAAGAAAGCAACTTTCTTTTGATGACAAGAGAAAGAAAGCTTCTAAGGGCAAGCATGATTATGAGGGAAAAGGGAAGAAGCCTATGGAGTAGCTAGTTTGAAGGTTTAGGTGTTAGGTTGTTTATCCTTGTGTTTTGTGATGTTATGTTTGTGTCTTGACACTCTAAAAGGTTGTACTTTGTTTCCTCTTGAATGAATGAATAAAAGTACTTTTATCGTTTTCTTTTGTCACTGAGAGAGCAAATCTTTCCACTATGCTAACATTCCTCTGCATACAAGTTAGTAGAAAACCATACAAACATATACAGACAATATTAGTACCTAAAAACTATCCCGCAACACTAAAAATTATGAGACATCAAAGATTTATGGGTTCAACATTCCAATACCTGTTACCAAGTACTGAAACCTACCCACATCAAGCCCTTTTGTTAATAAATCAGCATAGTTGTCATCAGTATGAATTTTGACAACTTGAATAAGCTTTTTCTCATAACAATCTCTAATAAAATGATGTCTGATTTCAATATGTTTAGTTTTAGTGTGTTGCACAGGATTTTTAATAATGCATATGGTACTACTATTGTCTATATAGATAATGGTGTTCATGAAATTGTACCCACAATCCAACAATTGATTCTGAAGCCATAAGATCTGAGCACAACAGCTAGCAGCAGCTACATATTCTGCTTCAGTGGTTGAAGTAGCCACCATTGTTTGTTTCTTGCACTGCCATGACACCAATCTACATCCAAGACATTGACATCCACCTGTAGTTGACCTTCTATCCAAACTTGCACCAACATAATCACTATCTGAGTATGTGATCAATTCCATAAGGGATTCTCTTGGATACCACAATCCTAGATTAGGATATGTCTTCAAATACCTGAAAATCTTCTCTACTGCTGTCATATGTGATGTCTTTGGAGTAACTTGAAATCTTGCACAAGCACATACAACAAACATAATGTCTGGTCTTGATGAAGTGAGATACATCAGGGAACCAATCATAGATCTGTAAGTGTGCACATCAACATTTGCTCCACTAGCATTCTTCAACAATAGATGAGTAGTCTTATCAGCATGGGTATTTGAAGGTTTTGCATTAGTAAATTTGAACTTCCTTATAATATCAGCCACATATTTGTCTTGGCTGATAAAGATGCCATCTCTCCTTTGTTGTACTTGCAGCCCCAAAAAGAAAGTAAGTTCTCCTATAGAACTCATTTGGAATTCATCCTTCATCAACTTTTCAAACTCTTTGCACATCTCTTGTCTAGTAGATCCAAAGATGATATCATCAACATAGACTTGAACAAGTAGAATATCACCCTTGTCTTTCTTGATGAACAAAGTTTGATCAATCTTTCCTCTATGAAACCCATTATTCAACAGATATGTAGCTAAGGTTTCATACCACTTCCTTGGAGCTTGATGTAAGCCATAAAGAGCCTTAACAACTTTATACACTTTATTAGGGTGTTGAGGATCTTCAAAGCCTGGAGGTTGAGAGACATAGACCTCCTCATCAATCTTTCCATACAAGAAGGCACTCTTAACATCCATTTGATAGACAGTAAAGCCCATAAAGGATGCATAGGCTAGAAACAATCTAATAGCCTCAATCCTTGCAACAGGAGCAAAAACTTCTTCATAGTCAATACCCTCCTCTTGAGTGTATCCTTGAGCAACCAATCTAGCTTTGTTCCTGATAACAATACCTCTTTCATCTTTCTTGTTTTTGAAAACCCATTTTGTACCAATAACCTTCATACCATCAGGTAAATCACAAAGAACCCAAACCTTTTGAAGTTTGAACTGCAACAACTCCTCTTGCATTGCTTCAACCCAGCTAGATTCTTCTAAAGCCTTATAAAAAAATTTAGGCTCCACTTGTGATAGAAAACAGAAAAACAAACATTCATTCTTGTTCTTATGTTTCTTGGACTCATAAACTTCACTAATGAACCCATGAACATCATCTTTCTTTGTCTGCCTTCTTGTCTTGACACCTGATTGTAATTCACCAATAAGATTGTCAAGTGGATGCACTTTGTGAATTGAAGTCTGTGATGTGCTAGGAATATCATATGTTGTTGGCATGTTAGAGATCTCAACATCATCACTGAGTGATTCCTGAGATGAATTTTCCACATTTGAACCATCAGTGGAAACTTCTGTTGTAACTATGGGAATTGAATTACCACTGTTAGCAGGAATTTCTTTATTCAAAACATCAAAATTCACAACATTTTCATCACTTTCCTTTTCAGAATTCTTTGAAGGTTGTGAGTCTTCATTATTGTCAACAAAGTCCCAAAGTGGCATAACAATTTGATCTTTATCATCTTCATCATCTTTGCAAGATTCATCTTCATCAATGAATTCTTCTGATTCTTCAAGATTATTCTCTCCTGTACCTGAGGTAATGGGTACATAATTCATTGTATTTGATAATGTCTCAAGCTCAAATAACCATTCTGGTCCTGAACCTGCTATGTTAGTTTTATTTTCAAGAAACTCAACATGCAAATTCTCTTCAATCTTCTTTGTTCTCAAGTTATAGACTCTAAAAGCCTTGCTAACCATAGAATATCCAACAAAGAAGCCTTCATCTGACTTTTTTTCAAACTTTCCCAGATGATCAATGGTATTGAGAATTGTGACATGACATCCAAATGGCCTCATAAAATCCAAAGTTGGGGGTCTTCCTCTGAATAGCTCATAAGGTGTCTTGTTCTTTGTTTTAACCACTAAAACCATGTTCTGAATGTAACAAGCAGTGTTAACTACTTCAGCCCAAAAAGTCACTGGTAGCTTTGAATCAGCTATCATGGTTCTAGCAGCCTCAATTAGTGTTCTGTTTCTTCTTTCAGCAACTCCATTTTGTTGAGGAGTTCTTGCAACACTAAATTCTCTCTTAATACCTTTGTCTCTGCAGAAATCATCCATAACTTTGTTCTTGAACTCTGTCTCATTGTCATACCTGATGATCTTGATATTCTTATAAGCTTGGTTTTCAACTTCAGTGATGAATGTCTTAAGGATGCCAGTGGCTTCATCCTTGGTTCTTAAAAAGAAAACCCATGTAAATCTACTAAAGTCATCAGTTACAACAAGACAATATTTCTTCAAATTTATGCTGCTCACTGATGTAGGACCAAACAAGTCCATATGCAGCATGTAAAGTGGATGGTCAATTGAATTATATGCCTTGGTCTTGCATGAAGCTCTGTGTTGCTTACCTTTAAAACAGGCAACACATGTTTGGTCATTTTCAAATCTCTTCTCTGGAAAACATCTGACTAGACCATCTTTCACAATCTTGTTAATGGTCTTGAAGTTAACATGACCAAGTCTTCTGTGCCAAAGCATGGATTCATCCAAAGTGGTTTTTGCAAGCAAACAAGTAACATCATCTTTAGCCACTATATTCTTCATGTCTATGCTATATAGATTGCCTTTTCTAGGGATTTTAAGAAAAATATCACTTTCATCAGGGAGCTTATAATCCTTAGATAAGATATAGCATTCATCTTCTGTGAATAGAACTCTATGTTTCTTGTCACACATCTGTGACACACTGAAGAGGTTGTACTTGAGTTCTTTCACATAATACACATTCTCAAAGTCCAAGTTTCTAGCCTTGATTGTTCCTTTGCCAGAAACTTTGCCACCAATACCACCTCCAAAGCTGACAAATTGTCCATCATAAGGTTTGAAATCTGAAAGATAGGACTTATTGCCAGTCATGTGCCTGGAACATCCACTGTCTGAATATCCTTGATCATCTTTAGGCTTTGAATGTTCCTGCACATAAAATAAAGGAATTAGTTCCTTTTAGGGACCCAACACAAATGACTTGGATCTGCCTCGTGTATCAATATAATTATATCTGTCAAAGGTCATTGATACACCATTGGGATTGTTTGAGGTGATAGATCCTTTTGGTTTCCATTCCCAACGTGCTGAGGCCTTAACATCATTTCCCACATTTACCCTTTTGTTGTTTACAGAACCACCAGTGGAAACTTTTGGCTTTGCAGTGGTAACTGCTGGCTTAGCAGTGGCAACTGCTGGTTTTGAAATTTTAGGTACCCACTTGTGGTTATAATAAACTTTCTTTTCAAAATAGGTCTTTTTCCCTGTTTGTGCAGATTTAACAAAAGTTGTAATAGGTTTTGCACTCTTAACAGGGGACTTAGGGTAAACTTTGTTTATATTTCTGGCAGTGGCAACTGTTGGTTTAGCAGTGGAAAGAGTTTTGATGCCAGAATTTAACAAAACAGATCTGGGAATCATCTTGCTTAGTGGATTTGGGTGAGTAAAGTTATTAGCATTATTTCCATTCACCCTGGTATTCCCAAACACTTCCCTTCTACCCATGTGATAGTTACAATTATAATGAAGATGTTCAAAACTACCACATATGTGGCAAGGTTTGTTGTTAAACACAAAGTCACTACCAAATTGCCTAGATTTAACATGATTCCAACTCCTCTTATTCCCCCTAGGAGTTGTTGACCTACTTCTGTACATCTCTGCATATCTAGTAGTGGGCCTAGAGTAATTAGCTTGTGTCCTAGGCTTCTCTTTGACAACATCAGGAATACACTTTTTAACTTCCACATGAACACTCTCAGGAACACTAGTTTTAGACTCAACATTCAAACATTCATCTTTAAGAGATGAGTCACTAGCACTATCAAATGTATCAACCTCAACCTGAACCTTTTCAGTAGCAGCTTCTTTAACAAATTTTGGTCCATAGGTCATGGTTGGTTCCTGGAACTCTTCTAATCCTGTGTGTGCTAAGTCAATACCAGGAGGTGATGGAACACCTCTAAGAGGTGGTGGAACTGATTTATATCCTACTCCTGATTTGGCTTTGTTTACAACTTGGGCCTCCTAAATTTTGTCAATACACTTGGATTGATGATCTAGTGTATTACAAGTTATCTGTATATTCTCATTTGCCCTTTTAACCTTCTCTAACTCTTCCCTAAGAGCCTTATTCACATCAACCTTATAATCTAAGTCTCTTTTTAAAACAGCAATATCATCATTGAACTTAGATTCATTGGCTCTATAATGCTCTAATTGTGCTTCTAAAACAACAAGACCTCTTTTATGATTTGCTAAGTTATAATTAGTTTGATTTAACTCTAGCAATTGTTCATCATATTGTTCTTTAAGTTTCTCATAATCTTTTAAAGCCTTACAAGTTTTAGAACAAGCATTATTAATTTGTACCTCAGAGTCAAAAAAAGCCATAAGTGCAAGCTCAGTAGCAATCATTGCAGACTCTGAACCATCTTCTTCATCCTCAACCATATAGCTCCAATCATAGCTCACTCCATCAATGGCCAATAGCACCTTTGGTTCTTCAGTTGTAGGTTCTTTCTTTTTGTCCTACTTATACCAAGTTGACTTGTTATCAGGCTTCTTTGATTTCCTGCATTCCCTGGCAAAGTGCCCCTTCTTATGACAGTTGTAGCACTCCACCTTCTTTTTATCAAAACCTACAGTTTCATTGCCATTTATGGTGATCTTCCTACCAGTCTTCCTCCAGAATTTCTTTGCCTTTAAGCTTAGTAATGCAACCTGCCATTTAATGTCCATCTCTTCCATGTCATCCTCATCAATTTGATCCAAGTCTTCATGTGTGAGAATTGAACCATTCATCTGAGTTGACAGAAAGGCATAAAAGGTAGAATCACTAAGACCAGCAATCTTTCTTTTTGAACTAGCAGTGGAAACACCTCCACTGCCAGTGGAAACAACAATGTTAGCATCATCATCATCACTATCACTCTCTTCATCTGAACTATCATCAACAGATGATGATATGAGTGCTAAATTCCCTGATCCTGAACTTAGTTTGCCAGCCTTCTTCAACCTCTGTTCAATAACCTTAAAGTTATTGTACAAATCATTAAGCTTCATAGTCTCCAATTCTAGCTTGTCTTCCCATACTGCAACATTTATACCAAACTCAGAGGGTAAACTTCTTAAGAACTTTAGATTGAGGTCTTCCTTTTCCACCTCAATTCCAAACACTGTGAGTTGAGTAACAATCTTTTGAAGCCTTGTGAAGATGCTGTCAATTGATTCATTACTTGTTGAACCAAAGTTTTCATAAGTCTGTTTCAACAAGGTCTTCTGTGTCTTCTTGGTGGAATCATTACCACCAAAAACATTGCATATCTCCTCAAATAAAGTTTTTGCAGTCTTGTACTTACTGAAAGCTAGAATTTGATCTCTGGGAAGTGTCATCAACAGCAAGCCTCTGGCCTTCAGATCATTCTTCATCTGAAGTCTTTCATCATTTGTGACTGGTCCAGTGTTGATCTTTAGTACTTCCTTGCCATCAATTGTCTCTGAGGTAGTACCAGGTTTGAAAGAATTTCCAAACATAATGATCTCCCAAAGTGCATAGTCTTGCACCATAAAGAATTGTTCGATCATTAGCCTCCACATCTCATAGTCATTCAACTTAAGCTTGGGAAGCTTAGCAGCAATGTTAGACTGACTAGTTTCTGTCTCCATTGAATCTTCTGAGTGAACTTGGGGTCTTCTAAATCAAAGTATCAAAGCCTGTCTCTGATACCACTTGATGGATCTAAACACCTTGATCTGTGTTAGAATGATACTTTGAGTTATATCACTAAGTATGCGGAATCTACTTAGTAATACTTAGAAGTTTGATTGTAAATGAAACTGTTGTATATGAATGAGAAGAATGTATGTATCAAACGGTTAGCTCCAATATTATTAATAATAATAATACAAGTGATCTTTGTATCACTAGGGTTACAACCTTGAAGCTCTAAGAAAAACGTATGTCTAACCTTAACCTAGGACCTCCTTTTATAGCACAAGGAGTCCTCTTCTACAAGATACGTATAATGATAATAGAATAAGATATACACAAGATCTATTCTATATTTATCTTTACAAGTTTCCTAACAGTTATCCTAACATCAATGGTAATAATATGTACTAGCAGTGGTAATGAGTTTCCACTGCTAGTGCATTCTTCAGCAGTTGTAATCTTCACACTTAGCCGTGGTAACTGTTAATATAATTCCCAACATAACATCTTTGAACCCATCAACCCACCACAACAAAACCACCCACAAAACCCACCACTAGCAAACCAACCTTCTAGACCCCGAACTTTAGGAGAGTATTCTCGTCCTAGCCATCAAGGCTATCGTAACACCATTGAGCTCACCCAAGGAGCCAATGTGTCCCCCTTGCGATCCGACACCATCCGGTTGGTGCAAAGCGGATGTGCATTCCATGGACTTCGTTCCGAAGATCCTAATCAATATCTCAAGGATTTCCTTAAAATCGTAGATTCCATAGACCTTGATGTTGTAACTAGAGAGTCGACCCAATTACGTCTATTCCAATTCTCTCTACGTGATCAAGCTAGTCAATGGCTTGAACGTTTACCCGCGGGATCCATCACCTCATGGGATGATCTCACCACTCGTTTCCTTGCTCAATTTTTCCCACCGGGGAGAACTACCAAGCTTAGAAATGATATCTTGATGTTCCAACAACTTCAAGGTGAAACTCTATATGAAGCATGGACTCGTTTCAAGGACTTACTCCAAAAAGTCCCTCATCATGGCATAGATCTTTGGCTCCAAGTCCAAATCTTCTATGACCATATCGATCTCTCCACAAGGCAAACCATTGACCAATCGGCCGGTGGCAAACTACGTGATCTAAGTGCGGAAGAATCATGGCAACTCATAGAAGATCTTGCTCTCTATGACAACAAAAGTTGGAATGATCCCCGTGATTTGAACAAAATGGTGAAGGCAATATCTTTGCCTTCGAACAACTCTAGCACTCCCGACTGTAGGATCATGGAACTTGAGGACCAAGTCAAGTTTCTCATGAAATCCTACGAAGCTCCTAAGCCTTCAAGCCAAGTGAACAAAATCACTTCTTCATGCGAATTATGTAGTGGTCCCCATGACACTCGTGATTGCGTGGAACTCCCCGGACAAGCTTTTGCGGATTACGCATCCTCGCGTACCGACGAAGCGGGAGACAAGTGGTACACTTTCAAACCTGAGCCAAACCCTTACGGTGATTCCTACAACCCGTCTAGGAAAAATCACCCAAAACAATTCTTCCAATTCACCTAATCGTTACCAACCAAACGGTCCACCCTCTAACCGTATTTTCAACAACAATCCTTCCAATAACTATGGTAGTACCAATAATCTTGAAGGATTGATGTCCAAATTTATGGCATCTCAAGAAGCTCGCATAGCTAACTTTGAAACCGAATTCAATCAACAACAAACGGAGATGACCAATAAGATTGACAACTTGTTGAAAGCCCTAAACAACCAAGTGCTAACTACACCTAGGAAGGACACTAGGGACACTAATAGCGGAATCCAAATTAAGGACCCCTCATCATCCAAACACGTCCACTTTGTCAATGTTGTCACCATTAAGCCAATAGATAAGAATATAGAAGAAAGCGACAAGGATGAAGTTGGAATAGAAACCGGGACTAAGGATGAGGTTAGGGAAGTTGAGGATATTAAGGACAAAAAGTTAGAGGAAGTATAAAACGTAGAAGAATACTTTGATAAGTTACCCACCAAGGAAGAACGGGAATATCATAAGGATCTATTCGATGACCCCGAGACACCTTACATCCTTGGTTCACCCCTTATTAAAGTAGGTTATCCCTCTAACATCAACATACCATGCAACATTGGGCATATGCATGTGTGGAAAGCATATACCGATCTTAGGTCTCCTATAAACATTATGACTAGGACCTTTTATAATTGGGTAATGAAGAAGCAACTTGAGTATAGGATGATGCCCAACATGAATTGGATGAGCAACTTTGTAGGAAGAGTGAAAGGATTACATGTATTTGTAGGAAACTTCACTTATATTACCGACTTTGTGATTGTAGAGGATATTCGTCTGGTAATTGATGGTTGCCTAAGTCAAGTAGTGTTTGGAAAACCATTTGTTGAGGCCTCTAAGATGAATTATGACCCGTCCCTAGGGATAGTTAGATTCAAGGAAGAGAACGATGAGATTGCTTACCAAATGCCTTATAAGATTGAACAATACCGTCTTCTATCAAACCTAGAAAAGGAACACAAGCAAGTGGTTTACTATAGGTTTGATGAGGATAGGCGTAGAGGAGTAGATTATGTCATGAGTAGAATACTCGGTTTCTACAAGGAATGTTTGCAACTAGGTCCGGAATACAAAACTAAGATTGGAGATGACCTAGAGAATGAGACCAATGGTGAGGTGACATGATAGCCCGTGACCTTGAGTCTAGCTACAAGACTCGTAAATAAAGAAAAGCGCTTCTTGGGAAGCAACCCATGTTTTGTGTGATTTTTATTTGTTTGATTTTTAATTGTTTGATTGTTATTTGTTTCCGTATGCATGCTTTATTTTTATTGTTGGTAGATCATGTTTCAAACTAAAATTGTGAAAATGTTTTATTTTGTTGTTTAACATCATCTTAACTTCATATAAATGTATTTTGCAAGAGCTAAGTGTAAGGGGAAACCCCAAATTTGTTTATAAGAACGAAAATGATCTTGATTCGCCACAATATTAAATGAACATGTATATTAGTATTTGTTAGAGTCAAATGCTTGTATCGAGTCATAATGATGTTTTGCAGGATTTTCCAGGAAGTAGGACATAAGTTTTTCCAGAAAATTTCCGGAAACTTAACATAAAGATTTCTGCAGGTCACTTCTGACGGCGTCAGGGTTTAACTCCTGACGGCGTCACGTGTAAAATTCTGGAAATTTTGAGAGTTTTGTTTTTCTAACGGAGTCTTAAAAGTTTTTGTTGATTCTTTAGTTTTATAAACTCCAGGAAATCTGCAAACATTCATTCCACAAGCATTATATCTTAAATTTCTTTCTAGGATTTGTTAGTATATATAGATTGCCGCCGATTTTACGCGAGGTTGCCTTGATTGTTTTCTCAGGTTTAACAGGTTATATATGACAAGAAGATGATTTATATTTCTGGAAGGGAAGCTTTGAATGTTCATTTTCTTGGAGGAAGATCTAACCTTGTTGACACACTATCCACACCGAACGAATCAGGGGAGTATTTGTTTTCATTCTTTTACCCGTTTTACTTTTACATGCTTTAATTGAACATTGGGGACAATGTTCATCCTAAGTGTAAGGGGAGGGTAAATGATGATACCTTATAGGATACTATTGCACTTGAGTTTGTTTGATTCGATAGTAGGTGTGTAATAAAACTAAGAGAAATACTTGTTAGTGTAATTTTAGCGCCAAATTTAAAATTTTTAACAACATTTAGGAATGAAACTTTAACCTTAACAAGCGGCTCATGGATAGGAGTCGTATGACTAGCACAAAACCGTACCATTCAGAAAAATTTTTCACCCAAATACGTGAGGTTCGCCTTTAGATTTGATAGGAAAAGCATTAATTATTAGTGCTTATGAATGTACCGGTAGCATTTAGATTCTAGAACTTGCGTTAGTGATGCATCCCGAGACCGCTAGTGAGACTATATTCGTGTAGTAGGATTTACTACATGATAAGAGGCATTAGGATCACCGTTGTGTTAAACCCGTATCATAATTACTTGAACATTTAAGTCATATTACTTGACTAGTAAAGTCAATTGATTTTCCCACACCTTAGCGTTGTACTCATTTTTAGTACACGAAACCCCTAGTACACCCCTCCGAGCCTATATTTTCTAACTTTAAGAATTTTACTTAAAGGAAGAATTTGTTGCAACCCACCCAAAGTCGCCTGGTCTGAATGAGGTGCTTCTAACTTTAGCATCGTAGTATCCCTTCATTTTTGACTTAGCTCTTGCCTCACATATAGCTGCACGTTCTTGCCTTTCTTCCAATAGATCCAAGTCTATGCGTCGTTCGTCATCATTGGTTGCGACATTGATGAGGCGAAAAGTGTACCGCTTTTAAGGGGTCATTTAAGCCCAAATTCGAGATTATTTGATCAATTATTGCCCTAAATTGTTTCTTTTGTCATTTTAGGTACTTTTGGAGAGAAATCTGGAAAAGGAAGCATTTTGGACGTTTTTGGAGCATAAAAGTGAAGAAAACGGCAAAGTCTCAAATTTCCTTGCTGGGAACAGTACCTGACGGCGTCAAGCTGTTACATATGACGGCGTCAAGAGTTACAAAAGAGGTGGATATAGACTTATAACATGACGTCCCAGAGAGTTTTTCAAGCTTATGGCCTGACGGCGTCACCAAGGCCGTCAGGGTCCAATTACACATGACGGCCCAGAGTAATTTCCTACATGACGGCGTCACAAATGGATCTAGGCAATACGATTTGTATCATGGCGGCGAGTTGACAGCGTCACGAGCTAATACATGACGCCGTCAAAGTGTAAACTCTATATATAGTTTTCCAAATTTCATTCATTAGTGTGCAACTTTGAGGGAATAAACCCTAGTCTGAATTCTATCAGTTTTTCAAGGGTTTCAACCCCTTGATTCTTCCATGTTCAATTGAAGATAAGTATTCATTCAAATCATTCAATATGTCTATGTGTTGTGTGATTATATCTTACGCTTGTCTTCTCTTTAACATGCTAGGCTAGATTTCCATTGTGTTTGCTTAGATGTAGTGAAACCTAGATGTTGATTATGGATTGACTGTTTGTTTATAATTGTTACTGATGATTGTATTCGATGTTAGGCTTAAGAAAACTGGCAGACTTCCATTGGTAACTTGCTTGAACGTCTTAAGAAACATGATCGGAGGTGTACTACGATTTTTGGTTGTATTTAATGCGTAAGAGAATTCTAATGATCCCATGTTAGGAGCTTCTAATGGCTCGACATAGGAGTGAAGTAGGATCTTATAGAGTTAGGGAATATTGTACACGGCCCTACGACTAGTATTAAGGAATATGACCCGTCATCCATGCAATTGTAACAAGCTAATCAACCTGTAAAAGATATCTAGGGAGTAATGAAATCTAAGTAAACACAACTTTCCTCATTATTGTTTCCACCACATTAGTTTAATAGTTTTATTTTCATTTCTTTTATTTTATTTTGATTGCATCTTTAGTTAATTGGGTTAGTTGGCTAGCAACTAATTCCCCCCACTCCTTCAAAACCCGAGATTTTTACTTGCTTTCATAAAATATAAAAATACAAAAAGAATCATCCCTCACCTCTAGACCTAGTTTAGTAGGCTTTCTAATCTTAGCGACACTATTCCTGAGTTGAACGATCAATCCCCCGGTACTTGTCACTATACTATACTACAACGATCAGGTACACTGCCTGGTGGGGGTTGTAAGCTTCTCGAGATCCCTTGAGAGGTAAAACCTATTGCGAGGGCGCAATTCCCACGTATCAGACATTAACTTCCGCTGTACGAATAGTTGGCATCACAATTTCATCTGGTATGACGGCTTCTGTCCCATAGACGAGAGAGAAGGGGGTGTCCCCATGCTAACTTTGATTGTCCTGCGGTGCGCCCACAAGACGTGTGACAATTCATCCACCCATCTTCCTTTGTGTTTGTCCAGGCGCGCTTTAATTCCTTCTCCCAGACTATGATTTGCGCGCTCAACCAAACCATTGGTTTGTGGGTGCTTAACTGACGCGAAGTGTTTTTTATTATTTAGTTGCGCGCACTAGTCTTTGAACGGGTTATCGCAGAATTGTTTTCTGTTGTCTGAAATGATTTCCCCAGGTAATCTAAAGCGACATACAATGTTCTCCCAAACGAATCGTTTTACTTGATTGACTATGATTGTTGCCACTGCTGTTGCTTCAATCCACTTAGTGAAGTAATCTATAGCCACAATAAGAAATTTCAGCCCCCCTGCTGCAATAGGGAAGGGGCCCGCGATATCGATACCCCACTTATAGAATGGCCATGGCGAAGTGATAGGCCTTAGCTCTTGTTGTGGTTAGCGCGGGATAGGTCTATGAACTTGGCAGTCGCTACATTTCTTTATCATATCTCGCGCATCGCGATGCATAGTGGGCCAATAGTATCCAAACCGCAAGGCTCGTGCTACAACGGACTGTGGTCCTGAGTGCATGTTGCATGAACCGGCGTGGATCTCTCGGAGTACGTAATCTGCCTGAAGAGGTCCAACGCACCGAAGCCATGGTTGTAGAAATGAGCGTCGATATAGCATACCATCTCGAAGTTCAAACCTCTGCACTGTGCACCGTATCCGTCGAGCGTCCTTCTGCTCATGGGGTAATATACCCTTGCTTATGAATTCGATAATAGGGGTCATCCACGTAGGATCCTGCTCTTCTATCACCGTGGATATCTCCATCTTCGAGATGGATTTGTTTTTCAGGGTCTCTACCAATACTTGTTTTGACAGATCCGCAAAGCTTGTAGATGCGATCTTGCTTAGTGCATCCGCTTTCCTGTTTTCCCCTCTAGGAGCTTGTTTAATGGTGAACCTGTCAAAACCCTGGATTAGTGATTTGGTCTTGTCGAGGTATTGGACCATGTTATCCTATTTAGCCACATATTCGCCCAACACATGATTGGCTACTAATCGGGAGTCGACATTTGCTTCTAGGTTGCGTACACCCATTCGAGTTGCAATGCGTAATCCAGCAATTAGGGCTTCAAACTCTGCCTCGTTGTTCGTGGCTGTGAATTCAAAACGTAGTGCATAAGTGAATTCCATTCCTTCTGGACTGGTGAGGATAAGGCCTGCGCCCGACCCATCCACGCACGAAGATCCGTCCGTGAATAGGACCCATGGTTCTTGTAGTTCTACCTCGCTTCTTGAAGGTGGAGCATCAGTGTCTAGTCTCTCAATGATGAAATCTGCTAGTATCTGTCCCTTAATCGCAGTGCGTGGTCTATAAGAGATGTTATGTTCGCCTAGCAACACGCTCCATTTTTTTAATCGTCTCGATGCGTTGGGTTTGGAGATAACTTGCTTGATAGGTTGGTCCGTGATCACCACTATTGGGTGTGATTGAAAGTACCTGTGCAGTCTTTTGGCTGCGAATGCTAACGCTTGGACCAACTTTTCCATTGCGCTATAGTCAATCTCTTTCTTCTTGAGTGCTTTGCTTACAAAATATACCGGCGTCTGTATGGAGTTCCTATCTGTCAGTAGCACTGCGCTGACTGCTCCATGAGTCGCAGATAAGTACATAATTAATTCTTCCCCTGGTCGGGGTGCGACTAGTGTGGGAAGCGCTGCTATATGTTGCTTAAGCTGTTTAAAGGCTTCTTCTGCTTCCGCAGTCCAACGAAAGTCTCCCTTTTTTGTACACTTTGTGAGTGTTTTAAAGAGGGGGAGTGACTTATCTGCGATTTGGACAGAAACCTGTTCAACCCGACTAATTTTGCATTCAGGGACTGGACCTCTTTCAACGTGCATGGTGAAGGGAGTTGGATGACAACCTTTGTTTTTTCAGGTCATGGCTTAATGCCATCAGGCTCTATCAAGTATCCAAGGAACATGCCTTCTGTAGCACCAAAAGCGCATTTCTTAGGATTTAACTTCATGTTGATCTTTCTCAGTGTTTTAAATGTTTCTTCAATGTCGCGTACCAAATCGTCTTCAGTATGGCTTTTTATGACAAGGTCGTCAACATAGACCTCTAGGTTGCGGCCCACTTGCTTTTCAAATGCATTATCTACCAATCGATGGTAGGTGGCGCCTGCATTTTTTAAGCCAAAAGGCATTTTTGTGTAACAATAGACACCCTGGCTTGTGTGGAAGGCTGTTTTTTCCTCGTCTTCTTTAGCCATTTGGATTTGATGGTACCCTTTGTATGCGTCTAGGAAGCATTTAAAGGGGTATCCGCAAAAAGATTCTATCTTCCAGTCTATCTCTGGTAGCGGGTAGCAGTCTTGTGGGAATGCTTTGTTGAGATCAGTGAAATCCACGCACATCCTCCAGCTACCATCACTCTTTTTCACCATCACTGGATTGGAGAGCCAGTCATGGTAATAGACCTCTCACATGATGCCTGCGTCCACAACCTTGTGTACTTCCTCTATAATGGCTTTTGCGCGCTCTGGAGCCTGGCCGCGCTTTTTCTGCCGTACTGGGGTGTATCTTTGTCGGATTTTCAACTTGTGTTCTGTAATCGATCGTGGCATGCCAGTCATATACTTTGGTTCCCATGCGAAGATATCTAGATTCCTTTGCAAGAGTGCGCACACGGCCGCTCTGCCTTTGCAGACAGCGATCCCCCAATCGATACTTCTTGCTCCGGGTAATCAGGATGAATTGCGACCTTCAGGTTTGATACTTTAGCTGCGTGCTATTCTGGAGTACATGTCGTCTCACATGTAACTGGGTTACACTCTCTAGGTGGTACAGTGGTATTGTAGAGGGTGACAATACCTCATTCTACTGGGAATTTGAGCATCCCATGTGCTGTGGATGGTACCACGCGCATGGCTGATATTCCTGGTCTTCCAATAATGCCATTGTATGGCGAAGGAGATCTGATCACCATAAAATTCATCCAGGCCGCTGTGGAGTGTTGCTTATCACCAACTACCACGAGTAATCGTATTTGCCCCATGGCCCATATCTTTTCTCCTGTAAAGCCAGTCAACGACGTCGTGGTCGGGCTTAACTGACTTCGTATCTCAGGTCGCAACCTTTTGAAACAGTGTTCATACATTATGTCTGCGGATGCCCCTCCATCAACATACATGCGGTGGATATCGTGACCCCCCGTATTTATCTCGATGGTGAGCGGTTCCGCTACTGCGTTGTCCGCAGCCAGAGTGGGGAAAGAGATTTCACTCCCATAAGAAAACTTTTGGCTGACCTTTTGCCTAGTCTTTCGCTGCCATGATTGTATCATGTAGATGGTGTCAGCCTTGTCTTTGGGTATGTCTTTCTTGCTTCCGACCTTTTGTTTGTCTTTTCCATCCTTGATGCTCTTAACTAAATGATCCAATTTACCTTCTTTCACTAACTTATCAATTAGTTGGTGCAATTGGACACACTCATTGGTGGTATGGCCCTTCTGTCCATGATACTCGCAATACCCGTTCCCTACGCGCCGATCTTCTGGGGTGCGCATTGGTGGGGGTTTCGGGAAGTTCGCACCTTCTGTCACAAATATCTCCCTTGGAGTCTTTGTTAGTGGGGTGTACTTGTTATTATCTCGTCCGCCCCCTGGCTGCGGTAGCTTTTGTTAAGGTTGCTACTCTGGTCATTGGATTGTCTCCTGGGCTGTTCTTGTGACCTATAATTTGAGTAGCCTTTCTTGCTATTCGCAGCGGCTGCTTCCCCTTGGATAAAGGACCTCGTGCGCTTCATAAGTTCATCAAAGGTTTGGGGAACCTTATCATTTAACCTTCTGATAAGTTCTGGGTTATTGATTCCATTCATAAACCCTGAGATCTTTAGTATTTCGGGGCATGCCTTGATGTGTATGCATTCGTCCTTATAGCACTCCACATAAGCGCTTGTGGATTCCCCTTGGCGTTGTTTTACCCTAGCAAGTTCGACAGGGTTCTTGGCGTACTTCTTCCTTTGAGTAAAGTTCAAGCGAGACGCCTTTCGCAACTCTTCAAACCCATCGATGCTTCTACGTGGCAGTTTACTAAACCAGGTTCGCGCATTCCCCACCAATGTGGAGTTAAACATGTGGCACCACACGAGTTGTGGCCAATTTTCGATGGTAGCGGTTGATTCAAAATTTTTTAGGTGGTCATCAGGATCACCCGTCCCATCATAAATTTTAACATTAGCGGGCATGCGCCTTCTCTTATCTTTTGAAAAATCGCTTATGCGCTGAGTGAATGCGTCAATCTTTTGGCGGCGCCAGGGACGGGACATATCTTCGTCCTCCTCTTCGCGATATCTTCTCTTGGACTTCCAGTGTCCTGTTTCTTTGTCCTCGTTGTCCGAGGAGTCACTTGAGGATGAGCTTACCCTTTTGCGGTGCTTGCGCCGACTTTCCTCGGAATCCGAGCTTGAATGGCTTTCACTTGGGGAGCGTTGTCGCCCAAGTCTATCATGAACTCTTCGACTACTAAACCTTCGAGGGCTTTCGCTTGGTGAGCGCTGTCGCCCAAGTCTATCATGAACCCTGCTACTACCAAGCCTAGCATGGACATTGGTACGCCTTCCATCGTCTTCGTGCTCCTCCAGGTATTGCAAGTCAGCTACTTCATCATCCACAACTTTCTTTCCGACCCTAGTAAACACTGGGAGTCGGCGGTTATCCTTCTCGCGCCTCTCCTTTCGGTGACGTGGTGGGGATGCTTCATACTCAGGGCCGAAGTTGAGCCGGGCTTGCATGCTCTGACTTGTCCTCCTTTTCGCTTCCTCTTGCATAAAGGCAGCCAAGGTTTCATAGTTTTGAGACACAAAATCACTCGGTGCTAGTTCAGGCGCGACTCCTTCTAGCGCGAGGATGTCTGTTTCCATATTAGGACCCTTGTCTCGTTTAGGCGCACGTGGCGGCTTAATGGGGTCTGTTTCTGGCACCGTTTGGTGGGGGTGGTGAAAAGAGTGCGCTGTAGATCTTCCGCGCTAGTGGTTGTCGTAGTGGCTTGGGTAGTCCCTGTGGGCAGTTCTACCATTGGAAAGATCAGATCTGAGCCTTACCCTTGGTGCCTGGGCGCACTGGCTGTTCCAGAGGCTTGCTTAGAGGTTGAATCACTTTGCTGCTTCTTCCCCTGTAGGTCACCATATGTTTTCTTCACCTGCGGAGTCCGCTGGTTTACGTTTCCGTGCTTCGTCATTCTAGTTCTTAGTGTGTGGTCCCACGGATGGCGCCACTTGTTGATACAAAAGTTGGGCATTCCTTGTTTGGACTCCGGTTCTTGTATCAATTGGATCTTAATGCTTGAGACCTGCGCACTAAGAGAGCAAACAACACCGTTAGGCTTATCGTGGGATTTTCTCCCACGATTATCCTCCGGCGTGAGAGTAAGTAATCGGTTTAGGGTTTTAATGAAGAGTTAGGGTTATTAGATGATACCTTAATGAGGGCCGAGATGCCCTTTATATACACACGGAATCCTTGTTGGTTTCGTGTTCCTTACTCTTCGGCGTATCCCTATTAATGCGGTCCATTGATCCTTATCCCATAAATAAAAGATCACATATCAAGACCATACATAATAATTACGAATTTGGGCCTTTGTAAGCCCAAATCTTGATCATGATAGCCCATGCGTGATGGGCTAGGTATTAGTAGTGTCCATTGGTCGGGTTCGTGACCCGAGTGCGGACTATACGTCATCAAGGTCTTTTAAAGGGTTATAATGTTAGGTGTAGGGATATGGAAAACACGGTTTTGTTAGATAAAGGCAATTTTTACTGGTGGCGAGTTAATCATCTTGGTTAATTACATGTATAATATGGCGTTGCTAAGCCAAGACTCGACTTGACTTAAGCTAATAAATCAAAAATAACAAAAACTTAAAACAAACATAAAATGAAACGGGATGGTAGTCCGTATGTTTTTTTCTTTTTATTTTTTTTTAATTTTTTTTTCTTTATTTATTCGATTTTTTTTTATTTACATACACTCTTACCCTACCATCCAAAATAATACATTTATAGGGGATTTGCATTCCCCTTACACTTGAATTTTTACATACTTTACAATAAACTACTCTAATGACTCGAATCAAGATAATCAAAACACTTGGAGTACTTTTTAAGATTAATACACATATGGGGGTAATATATGTTGTCTTCCCCATTACTCCATAACACTAGTACTTTACCCATGAGTCCCAATCGTCCCAAAACAATATGTACAAGATATGACTCGACTTAGCAACCATGTAATCAATTAGATAATTAACTAAGGGTTTAAACAAATAACAATAATGCACTAAAGATGAGTGCATACAAGGAAGGCTAAGGTGATTTGGTTGCACATTTGGGGTGGATTGTAAACAAATTCTCCCTTTAAGTAAAATGCTTAAAGTTAGAAACGAAAAGATAGGCTCGGAGGGGTGTACTAGGGGTTTCGTGTAATAAAAATGAGTACAACGCGAAGGTGTGGGAAAATTAAATGACTTTACTAGTCAAGGTAGTTGACTTAAATGGTCAAGTAATTATGATACGGGTTTAAACACAAGGGTGATCCTAATGCCTCTTATCATGTAGTAAATCCTACTACACAAATGTAGTCTCACTAGCGGTCTCGGGATGTATCACTAACGCAAGTTCTAGAATCTAAATACTACCGGTACACTCATAAGCACTAATAATGAATGCTTTTCCTATCAAATCTAAAGGCGAACCTCACATATTTGGGTGGAAAATTTTTCTGAGTGGAACGGTTTTTGTGCTAGTCATACAACTCCTATCCATGAGACGCTTGTTAAGGCTAAAGTTTCACTCCTAAATGTTGTAAAAAAATTTAAATTTGGCGCTAAAATTGCCCTAGCAAGTACTTCTCTTAGTTTTATTACACACCTAATATCAAACAAACAAACTCAAGTGCAATTGTATCCTATAAGGTATCATCATTTACCATACCCTTACACTTAGGATGAACATTGTCCCCAATGTTCAATTAAAGGATGTAAAAGTAAAGCAGGTAAAAGAATGAACACAAATACTCCCCTGATTTGTTCGGTGTGGATAGTGTGTCAACAAGGTTAGATCTTCCTCCAAGAAAATGAACGTTGAAAGCTTCCATCTAGAAATATAAATCATCTTCTTATCATATATAACTTGTTAAACCTGAGAAAACAATCAAGGCAAACCTCGCATAAAATCGGCGGCAATCTATATATACTAAAAAATCCTAGAAAGCAAATTAAGATATAATGCTTGTGGAATGAATGTTTGCAGATTTCCTGGAGTTTATAAAACTAAAGAATCAACAAAAACTTTAAGACTCCAGTTTAAACAAAACTCGCAAAATTTTTCAGAATTAGTACCTGACATCGTCAGGTTGTAACTCCTGACGCCGTCGGAATGTTTCTGGAAAAATCTTATGTTAAGTTTCCGGAAAATTTCTGGAAAAACTTATGCCTTATTTCCTTGAAAATCCTGCAAAACATCATTATGACTCGATACAAGCATTTGACTCTAACAAATACTAATATACATGCTCATTTAATATTGTAGTGAATCATGCTCATTTTCGTTCTTATAAACAAATTTAGATTTCCCTTACACTTAGCTTTTGCAAAATACCTTTATATGTAATTAAGACGAAGTTAAAAACAAAATAAAGCATTTTCACAATTTACTTTGAAACATGATCTACCAACAATAAAAATAAAACACGCATACGGAAACAAATAAAATCAAACAAATAAAAATCACACAACACATGGGTTGCCTCCCAAGAAGCGCTTTTCTTTATTTACGAGTCTTGTAGCTAGACTCAAGGTCATGGGCAATTACGTGACCTCGTCATCAAATGTTACATCCTCCTCACTGATCATTTCATTACTATTTTCTTGATAATGTTTTACGCGTTGTATATTCACAGTGAATTCTCTATTTTCATCGTCCATTAACACAACAGCGCCCGCTTTAGAGGAGCTTTTCACCGTAAAAGGTCCATACCATCTAGATTTAAGTTTCCAGGGAAACAACCTTAACCGAGAATTATACAATAGAACTTTGTCCCCTTCTGAGAACTCCTTAGGTTTCTTAATTCGTTGGTCATGCCATCTTTTTGCCCTTTCTTTATATGTAACGGAGGATTCATACGCTTCTAGCCTTAATTCATCAAGCTCATGAAGGTGTAAGAACCTATTCGTACCAACGACCGTATAATCCAAATTACATGCCTTAAGTGCCCAATAAGCCTTGTGTTCAAGTTCTACTGGAAGGTGGCACGCCTTTCCATAAACCATGCGGAACGGGGTGGTTCCTATAGGTGTCTTGTAGGCCGTTCGGAATGCCCATAAGGCCTCATCGAGTTTAAATGACCAATCCTTTATGTTCTAATTGACCGTCTTTTCCAATATTCTCTTAATCGCCCTATTGGTGTTTTCAACTTGACCGTTGGTTTGCGGGTGATAAGCGGTGGAGAACCGGTGGGAGACCCCATATCTTTTCATGACCTTTTCCATTTGCGTGTTGCAAAAGTGGGTTCCCCTATCACTAATGAGAGCTTTAGGAATGCCAAACCTAGCAAACAACTTTTTCAAAAAATGAATGACTACCCTAGCATCGTTGGTCCTAAGAGCTTGTGCCTCCACCCATTTTGAAACATAATCAATGGCCACTAATATGTATTCGTTCCCCCTAAAGATGGGAAGGGTCCCATGAAATCTATTCACCAAAAATCGAAAACCTCACAAACTTGTATAAAATTCTGAGGTGCTTCATCTCTTCTCGATATATTCCCAGCTCGTTGACATGCATCGCATGCATGTATCATTCCCTTCACATCACAAAATATTGTAGGCCAGTAGAATCCTGCATCGAAAATCTTTCGTGCGGTGGTGTTTATTCCATGATGGCCCCCAGAAGGGCCCGAATGACATTCTTTCATAATCTTCATTTCATCTTTTCCCGAAACACAGCGCCTGATTACTTGATCAGGACATCTTTGGAATAAGAAGGGTCCGTCCCAAAAGTAGTATTTTAGTTGGGTAAAGAACCTTTTCCTTTCGTGTCTAGTCATGTGTTCCGGAATGAGTCTGCTTGCAAGATAATTAGCATAATCAGCGTACCATGGCTCAGAATCTGTTATTAACATGAGCTGCTCTTCAGGAAATGAGTCTCGAATCTCACTCTTGTCAAGTTCACTAAGGAGGGGATTTTCGAGACGAGAGAGATGATCAGCAGCTAAATTCTCTGCCCCCTTTTTATCACGAATTTCAACATCGAATTCTTGTAACAACAAGATCCACCGAATTAGTCGTAGTTTAGCGTCTTGCTTAGCAAAAAGGTATCGAAGAGCCGAATGATCAGTAAAAACGACCACTTTTAAAAGGACAAGATATTGGCGGAATTTGTCGAAAGCGAACACCACGGCTAGTAGTTCCTTTTCGGTGGTAGAATAGTTCTCTTGAGCGGGATTCATAGTTTTGCTAGCGTAGTATATTGGTTGGAATTGTTTGTTAAACCTTTGGCCTAATACTGCTCCAACAGCATAGTCGCTAGCGTCACACATGATCTTGAAAGGTAATTCCCAGTTAGGTGTAACCATGATTGGGGTTTGTGTGAGTTCCTTTTTCAGGAGATTGAATGCATCCTTGCATTCTTGAGAGAAATTGAAATGGGCATCCTTTACAAGCAATTGAGTCATTGGCCGAGCTATTTTAGAGAAGTCCTTGATGAACCTCCTGTAGAACCCGACATGACCCAAGAAGCTACGTATTGCCTTGACAGTAGTGGGATAAGGTAGTTTAGATATAGCTTCAACCTTTGCTTGGTCCACCTCAATCCCATTTCCTGAGACCTTATGCCCTAGCACAATCCCTTCTTTTACCATAAAATGGCATTTCTCCCAATTTAGGACCAAGTTGGTCTCCTCGCAACGTTTGAGCATTTTTTCAAGGTTAGCGAGACAGCGATCGAAAGAGTCCCCGAAGACCGAGAAATCATCCATGAAAACTTCCATGCTGTCTTCCATTAACTCGTGAAAGATTGCGATCACACATCGCTGAAAAGTGGCGGGAGCGTTACATAGCCCGAAAGGCATTCTCTTATAGGCGAATGTTCCATAACGGCAAGTAAATGTGGTTTTTTCTTGGTCCTCAGGGGCTATGGGGATTTGGAAATACCTTGAGAATCCATCCAAGAAACAGTAGTACTCATGCCCGACTAATCTTTCCAACATTTGGTCAATGAACGGGAGGGGAAAGTGATCCTTTCTGGTGGCATCATTGAGCTTTCTATAATCGATGCATACCCGCCAACCAGTAACCGTTCTCTGGGGTACCATTTCACCGTTGTCATTTTTCACCACAGTCATCTCTCCTTTCTTTGGTACAACCTGTACAGGACTAACCCACGGGCTATCCGAAATTGGGTATATCAGCCCTGCATCCAAGAGTTTGATAACTTCCTTTTTCACCACCTCCTTAATGTTGGGATTTACCCGCCTCTGGGGTTGCACGGCTGGTTTATAGACTTTTTCCATAAGAATCTTATGCGTGCAGAAGGTGGAGTCAATCCCCTTAATGTCGGCTACACTCCATGCAAGGACTCCCTTATATTTCTTTAAAACTCCTAAGAGTTTATCCTTTTGCCCACGTTCAAGGGAAGAATTTATGATCATTGGCAGTTGATTCTCTCCATGGAGGAAAGCATATTCCAAGTGGTTTGGGAGTTCTTTAAGTTCTAGCTTGGGTGGCTCGATAATGGAGGGCTTTAGCTTGTTTTCGGGTTTACAGAGTTCGAGCGGTTCAGTGGTCTCTTGTCTGGGATAGAAGGAGACTACGCTAATGCCCTCCGTCTTCTCCTTCTCCATTATGGGGAGGAAGACCTCATCCCGCAACCAGCCCTCTTCGATTTTCTCATCAACACAGTTGTCAATGACATCAGTTAATTCATCGACCTCTCCGATGAAATAGAGCCGGTTAGCTGCTTCGAGGGATAGGTCCATAGTGTCTTTAATATCAAAGGTCAAGCTATCGGTCCCTACTCGCAAGGTTAACTTGCCGTCGTGAACATCGATAACTGCATGAGCGGTGGCAAGAAAGGGTCTCCCTAAGATGATGGGAACCAGGTCATCCTCCTCCATTTCCAAAATCATGAATTCAACCGGAAATTTGAACTTTCCAACTTTAACTAGCACATCCTCGCATATCCCCAAGGGATATTTGACCGATCTATCGGCTAGTTGGATGTTCATATGGGTTGGTTTTAATTCGGAATATCCTAGTTTGAGGAACATGGAGTAGGGCATGAGGTTGATGCTTGCTCCTAAATCGGCAAGAGCATTCTTTATCGATAGAGATCCTATGGAACAGGGCAAGGTGAAGCTGCCTGGGTCGTCTACCTTTTTTGGTAGCCCTCGTTGGGTCACCACTGAACATTCTTCTCCCAGAGTCACAAGTCCCTCGAGTTTCTTTCGGTTGGCAAGCAATCTTTTGAAGTATGAGCTATACTTGGGCATGTGATAGCAAGCATCAAGGAGAGGTATGGTGACCACTTAATCTTTTAGATATGACAAGAATCTCTTATTATCGTTCTTAATCTTCTCATTTTTTAGGCGGGATGGAAATGGGATTCTCACAGGTTGGTTAGGTGGATTTGGTGGAGATGGGGTCATCAGAGGAGGTTGTTCGGGAGCCTCGTTGCTCACATTACCTTCCTCCTCGTAGGGATTATTTGGCTCAACGGCGACAGGATGTTGGCTCGGATAAGGGGGTCCTTGGTTGTTGTTCCAGCTCGAGTAGTAACCGCGAGCAAGGGATCTTTTTGGCTTACTGGGGGCCTGTTATGGCCATCAAGGGTGGCATTAAGTTTTTTAAACCATTTTTCCATGTCATTTTGTTGTTCAGTGATGAGCTCGTCAAGCCCTTTCAATTGTAAGCCTTTTTCCTGAGTAAAGTGTCAAAGGTCATCCTCAAAAGTGCTCCTAATTTTGAAGTCAGGGCCTTCCTCTCCTTCTTTCCTTTTCACCAGATTCCCCCAAAGGGTATAATCATCATTTTGATAAAAAGGCAAAAGGGAGGGGTCATCGAAGATGTCATGTCCCGACAAACACGCATGTTTGGTAGTGATTTCTCCTCCGCATTCTTCTACTTTGTGCGGGCCCCCACAGTAGTCGCAGATCAAGTAAGGATTTGAAAGTTGTTTAGTTGTTCGCGATCTTGCAAGGTATAACACCCTTTCGTGAAGTTTCCTCAGCCGATCCGAGGGTGTTTGTGTGATTTCAGATATGCTCATAGTCGAATCGGGTTCATCCCAAGTATCGTCCTGGTCTTGAGCATATTCCTCAATCCTATTCCACCCTTCCTCGGCGCTTAGATTGGCTATTTTTCCTTTTCTTGAATTATTGATTCCGTTCTGGTCGTTTGGGGAGACGTTGTCGTAGAAGATTTGGACCAGAAGCCAAAACTCTATGCCATGATGGGGGACTTGTCTTATTAGATCCTTGAATCTAATCCATGATTTATAGATGGGTTCGTCTTTTCCCTTTCAGAAGCGGAGGATCCTATCCCTAAATGCTGAGGTTTTCCCTGCTGGGAAGAACTTCTCATAAAACTTGGATATAAGTTGCTCCCATGTAAAAATAGACTCGGAGGGAAGTTTATCATACCACTCCTTGGATTTTTCATGAAGGGTGAAAGGAAAGAATCGTAATCGGGACGTGTTTCTAGTGGCCCCATCCATATGGAGGGTGTCCACTATCTTCAAGAAATCCCTAATATGTTGAATTGGGTCATCGGTTTGCAGTCCGTGAAACTTGCATACACTTTGGACAAGCCAAACATCGGTTGCACGCAAGACCTCATCGGTGCGTTCGTTTGGGAAAACAATGGCATTTGAGAAGCCGCGAGGATTCGGGGAATAATAGTCCTTAAGGCGCTTAAGGGTGGGAGTTTTGGGGGTGCTCATATCGTGGTTGGATTGGGGGCTAGAGGGTGTGAGGTGATTATCTGAATCTTCTTCAGAAAGAGCCTCATCAAAGTTGATGGCTATGCAAGACGGTTCGGGTGTTGGGAGAGATTGCATTAGCCTATGCATTTCCCTTTCAGGATCTGCATATGGCAAAACAAGATTTCTTACGGAACTACGACTCCTAGTGATTCTAAGGTTAGAGAGATCTTCATTTGCCATGATGGCGGATGGTAATGGTTACGAACAAAGGAACAAAGAAATGAGATAGACTAAAGAAAACTTAAAAATAAAAATAAAAGTCTTACTAGAAAGGAATCTAGCAAGTGGACTTAATAAAAAGAAATTCTAACCTAGACAAGAACTATTCCCCGGGCTGCGGTGCCAAAAACTTGATACGCGGGATTGCGCCCTCGCAACAGGTTTTACCTCTCAAGGGATCTTGAGAAGCTTGCAATCCCCGCCAGGCAGTGTACCTGATCGTTGTAGTATAGTATAGTGACAAGTACCGGGGGATTGATCGTTCAACTCAGGAATAGTGTCGCTAGGATTAGAAAACCTACTAAATTAGGTCTAGAGGTGAGGGATGATTCTTTTTGTATTTTTTATATTTTATGAAAGCAAGTAAAATATCGGGTTTTGAAGGAGTGGGCGGAATTAGTTGCTAGTCAACTAACCCAATTAACTACAGATGCAATCAAAATAAAATAAAAGAAATGAAAATAAACTAATGTAATTATGTGGTGGAAACAATAATGAGATAAGATGTGTTTACTTAGATTTCATTACTCCCTAGACATCTTTTACCGGTTGATTAGTTTGTTACAATTGCATGGATGACGGGTTATATTCCTTAATACTAGTCATAGGGCCGTGTACAATATTCCCTAACTCTATAAGATCCTACTTCACTCCTATGTCGAGCCGACAAAAAGCTCCTAACATAGGATCATTAGAATTCACTTATGCATTAAATACAACCAAAAATCGTAGTACACCTCCGATCATGTTTCTTAAGACGTTCAAGCAAGTTACCAATGGAAGTCTGCCGGTTTTCTTAAGCCTAACATCGAATACAATCATCTACAACAATTATAAACAAACAATCAACCAATAATCAACATCTAGGTTTCACTACATCTAAGCAAACACAATAAAAACCTAGCCTAGGATGTTAAAAGAAAGACAAGTGATTGGCTCCAAACGGTCAACCTAAATTGACCAGGTAAATGGTCAACAAGGCCAGACTGCCTAGAGTCAATGCTCCGCGGAATATAGTGTTTCCCCAGGTCGTTATGTCCCGACGAGGTGTGGATTGTATTCAAACGGGTTTGTGATCGGGTGAATTTGGACAGGAAAGGGGTTGTGAATTATTTGAACTAAGGAATATACGAAGAAATAGCTTAAATAAGCTATTTGAAAGGTTACGTGAAAGCTAGATACCTAAAAACGCGTACGTTCAGATTAAATCTACGTGAACGTACGAAATAAAAAGTGAAAAGTGAAATCTGAAAACCCCCAGGGGGTGATAATTACTTTTTACAAACTAAAGGATAAAAGAAATTTTTTAGAAAAAGAAAATAAATTTTTACACTAATTACTTATTTAATATTGATTAAATACTATTTAATACTAATTATGTAGTAATATTTAAATAACTTAAATACAATATAATATTAATTAAATACTAGAAAAGTGAAAATTAAATTTCTAAACTTATAAAATAACTAAAAACTAATTTTAAAACTAAAAATATGTCTTTTTTTCTTTTTGTGATTTTTATATTAATTAATTACTAATTATATTAATTAAACTATTTAAACTATTTTTGAATTACTAATAATACTAAAAGTGACTAGAAAATTATAGAAAAATTTATAAATCTAATTAACCATTACAGGAATCCTAAAAAATTATAAAAAGTTTGTTTTATATATTTTTACACTATTTTACTAATTATTGTATTATTAGTAATTCAAAAATAGTTTAAATTATAAAAACTAGAAGATGAACAGTAGAAATTATAAGAACTAGAAGATGAACAGTAGAAATTATAAGAAAATTCCTAAAATTATTTTACATTATATAAAAGCTAGGAAAAATATAAAAACTAGGTGTTACTTTATAAAAACTACTTATGCTATTTTCTACTTAATTATTAATTAATTATTAATAAAACTAATTATTAAATCTAATTAATACTAAATGACAAAATAAAAATATGGAAAAAATTATTGAAAATACTTTAAGGTAAAAGGAAATTAATAAAAATATAAAAATGCAAGGTGCTTAACAAAAATCTAAAAAGGAAAATTAAAAAGATAAATAAAATTAAATAGAAACTATCACTTATAATTAAAATTTGTTTTTCTGGATTTTTTCTTTTATAAAACTATTTTATACTAAAAATGAAAAGCTTTTTGTAAAGGAAAAACAGCTAGTGCTCAAGAATAAGCAATTTGAGTGCTTAATGGCTTGACAGTTTGACTTTGGTCAACTGTGATGAGCAAAAGCTTGAAATAAGCTCTCAAAAGTGGAAAAAGGATAGATTATGGTACAAGTAAACTAGAAGAACATGTTTGAGTTTGATACAACAATCCTAGACCACTGAATAAGCCAAATGGTCAAATAAGCACATCCACAGTTGATACACTACCACATGCCCCAAATGGCCAAAGTGCAGGCCTAGTCTCCAGCTTATCCAATAAGCTAGAAGCCAAGTTAAAACAAGAACTAGAAAGTAGGGCTTAAAAGCTTTTAAATAAGCCAAGGTGTGACCCCTGGGTCCCACAAACACACACTGGGGAGGGCTTGGAAGATTGCACAAAAGCTGAGTGCATCAGCTTATAAGCAAAAGGGGACAAACAACATGAACACTGCAGCCCTAGCAACTGAGATCTAAACTAGAAAATAAGCCAAGGGACTAAGAGCTTGGCTTATTGGCTGTCTAATAAGCCAAGAATCAGGTAGTGGGTCCCACAGATGAGGCTAGGGTAAGCAATGGAAAGTGGGTAAGTGGGGGCAAAGTCTGTGTGCAGGGCAACCCTTTGCCCTGCAACCAACTTTAAGCACACAAAATAAGCACTAATAAAAATCTTAAAAATAAGAAAATGGGTGGAATCTAGAGTTAAGCTGGGGTATTATACACACAAGGAATTTAAGAACCTCAAACCAAATACAAAATTCTACAAAATTCACCCAAGATTTGGGTTTTTCTGCCTAAGACAACTTTGACTTTTGAGTATTAACTACTAAATTGACTTTTGTGAGATTCTACAGGTCCTAATTGATTTAATAAGTTATAATAAGCTACAAGTAACCTAAATTAAGCTTAAACACCTACTTATGCATTGATATGGTGGGATTACACACCCTAGGACCTAACAGTTAACAATTTAAAGGCAATTTACTAGGAGTTTGACTTTTCTGCTAATAAGGTAACAAGTTTATGGTCAAATTAACTCCCACTAACCTAGTGTGACTTACCACAACTAAAAATAACTACACTAAATACCCTGAGCTCATTCAAACAGTATGAACCAAACACCCCTTAAGTTGACTTGTTTTTGGATTTTCAAAACAAATGGGTGTTTCAAACCATGATACTGAATCCTCAGGCTACAACATGATAGAACAAACTTAAAGGAACACATAAACAACAACAATAACAACAAAACACTAGTAAACTAGATTATGCTAAAAATTTAGTGAAATTAAAAAATATAAGCAACTATGAATTTTTATGAACAAACAAGTGATATTAAGCTTTAATTAAACTAACATAGACCAAATAAGCATGAAAAACACAAATAAGCAGTACTTAAGCTATTGTACAGTAAATAAGCAAAATTTAGCAATATGGCTTACATTTGGAGTTGGACTGAAAACAAGTGAACCAAGTATCCAAGACACACCTATTGTCTCCCAAGAGACTCTAAACCATGCAAATTCCAAAATCCACAAGCTCCAATGCTTGTCTTCTTTCTTTCACTGAATTTCTTATTTTTAGTTATTTTTCTTGATTTTTTAGTTTTCTAGGATAAATTGATTTCACAAGTCTCTAATAGCTTTAATAAGCTATATATGAGCTTAAGTGAGCCTAAGGGTCCCTAATCAACATCTTTAACCAACATTAATAATAACTTGAGAATTTGAAATCAAATAAGCATAAACTAAATTTAAAGGAAAGAACTGATATTGATTGATGAAAAATGGTTTCAAGTTACAATGAAAAGGCTTAAGAACATAAGTTTGAAGCTTAAATTACACTGGAAATGAAAATTACATGAAAACGATTAAAAATTAACTAAACTAAAACTACTCTGCACTAATTAATTTTTCTTTCTTCTTCTTTTTTGACTTATATAAGCCCTGGGGTTATCTTCACACTTTCCCACACTTCTGTGAGCCGTTGGATGGGCTCCAATTGATCTCTACCCTTCAAATGGGTTTTGGCGGGAAAATCATTTTGGCAGGTAATGGGGTTTGGTTTGGTATAATAAATGAGGAGAGGGGGGAGTTGGTTTGGTAGTTGGGAGTATTGATGATGGTTGCTTGTGTTGGTGAAAAAGTGAGAGGAGGGGGGGGGGGGAACAGGATTACAGGTATTATGGGGAGGTTAGGGATGAACAGTGGAGTGGGGGTGAGGGGTTGACTGAGGTTTGACCGAGGTTTATATTATTTAGGTGAGTGGGCTGGGTAGGGAGTTGGGCTTGGTGGGCTGGTGAGGGTGTTTTGGATTTGGTGGACTTAAGTTTGGTTTTGGTTTATAATAAAAAACAAGGGTCCATTTGGTTAAGAAATAATCACAAGGACCAAATTTGCAATTTCTAAAAATGAGGGACTGAAATTCTAATATCCCCAAAGGTAGTCCAAGGGTGAATTATGCCATTGTTTAAATACCAAAGGACCACAAAAGTTAATTTTCCATTTTTGAACATCCGAGGACCAAATATGTAAATATCCAAAGTTGAGGGGTCATTGTTGTAATTTCTTAAAACTTTCATTCCAAGGACCATTTATGATAACTTTTGGATTCCCAAAGACCAATGTTGATTTTTCTTCCAAAAATTCCCACCAGGGACTAAATCTGCCAAAAGTGAAACTTCAAGGACCAAAATTGTAAATTCTCAAAACTTTTCAAATTGTTCACCAAAGGACTAAATATGACAACTTATGATTTCAAAAGGACCTTTGGTGACTTTTCTTTTAAAATAAGTGCTCAGGGACTATTTTTGCCAATTTTTGAAAGTTGGGAGACTGAAACTGCCAATTTTGCAAACTTTGTACGTTTTTCATCTGTTTTTACTTTTTTTGCATCTAAAACATATAAAACACAATTCTGAAATATTTTCAGTATTTTGATGCATTTCTGAGTGTTTTTGTATGTTTTTGCAGTTCAGATTGACCAAAAATGATGAGTGTTTGAGCACTCATCAACAAGCATAAGATAGAATCAAACAACACATAGACATATTGAATGATTATTGGAAGACTTATATTTATTCAAACATGGATGAAAGAAGGGTTTGAAACCCCTACAATATGATGAAAATTCGACCTAGGGTTTGTGTAAAGTTCCTCCTAATGTTCCACACTTTTACAATGAAAAATTGGAATATATATATATATAGATAAAACATCCTGACGGCGTCATGTGGTGGCTTCTGACGCCGTCAACTCGTCGCCAAGTTAAGAGTCGTATTGCCTAGATCCAGTCTTGACGCTGTCATGTAGAATTTAAGCTCTGGGCCGTCACTTGTTAAATGACACTGACGGCCTTGGTGACGCCGTCAGGTCAATAACACTGAAAATGTTCTGGGTCATCACGTGTATTTTCCACTTCCACCTCTTTTGCCAAGCTTGACGCCGTCATGTATGAATTCTTGATGTCGTCTGTTCCCAGCAAGGATTTTGAGACTTTGCCGTTTTCTTCACTTTTATGCTCCAAAAACATCCAAAACGCTTCCTTTTCCAGATTTCTCCTCAAAAGTACCTAAAATGACAAAAGGAACGATTTAGGGCAGTAATTGATCAGATAATCACAAATTCGGGCTTAAATGACCCTTTAAAAGCGGTACACTTTTCGCCTCATCAATACGGCTTATAGGACAGAACCTATAAGGCGGATTCAATGTTAAAATATAAATTTAGAGTCGGGCGTTACACATCACCAGTGTATTCACCTCCATTATCTGTCCTCAAACACTTGATCTTCTTTCCAGAATCAAGTTCAACCCGTGCTTTGTAAACTTTGAAAACTTCAAACACATCAGACTTCTTCTTGATTGGGTACACAACATCTCCTGGAATAGTCATCAATAAAGGATACAAAATAATTTGCTCCTCCTAGGGATAGAACCAGTGCCTGCCATACATCAGAGTGAACCAATTCTAGAACATAGACACTTCTAGAATTTGATGTCTTGAATTTTAGGCGATGCTGCTTGCTGATAACACAATGCTCACAGAAAGGTAAAGAAAAATTAACTTCCTTTCAACAAGAATCTTCATTCCTTGTTCTGACATATGTCCAAGCTTCTGATGCCATGTTACTGCAACTCTATGACTTAGTCTATGTGAAGCAACAGATGCTTCTGCCTCCTCAACTATCTCTCCTTTCAGTTGGTATAAGTTCGCAACCACCTTTTCTCCTTTCATAAGTACAAGCGCGCCTTTTATAACTTTCATGATCTTGTTTTGTATTTCAACCTTACAACCAAGATCATCAAATTGCCCTAAAGACAATAAATTCTTTTTCAGGCCCTCCACGTGTCGCACATTCCGAATAGTACGAACTGTACCATCATGCATCTTCACCATGATACTTCCAATTCCAATGATCTTTAGTTTTTGATCATTGCAACTGTACATAGATAAGCCTCTAGAGATAGGTTTATATTGATGAAACCATTCTCTTCTTGCGGTCATATGAAAAGTTGCTCCTGTATCGAACAGCCATACATATGCAAATCTCGTCCTGCCTTCATTTGTAACTGCTGCTTCACAACACCGAGCGTTACCATCTTCTGAAGTGCTGACGACATTTCCTTCAGGATTAGAGTTGCTTAAACTCCTACAATCTTTCTTCAGGTGACCCTGCTTGCCACAATTGAAGCATTTAAAATTCTTCTTTTTTCCTGTTTTAGATTTACCATGATTGTGACTCCCACTGGAGCCAGGTTCCATTGACCTTCCTCTTGTCACCACCAAAGCCTCCACCTGTCTTGAATTGGCCTGTCTGTCCTCCCTATTGTTACGCCTATTTTCTTCCTCCAGAATGGTGGCTGCAACATCATCGAAGACTAGATAGTCCGAATGAACATTACTGGTTAAGTTGATGATCAGTTGGTCATATGAGTCAGGTGAACTTTGAAGTATAATTTTAGCACGTTTTTGTGGCTCTATTTTACAACTCAAAGACGTGAGATGAGAAAATAGAGTATTCGGGTTATTAACGTGCTCAGTCACTGAAGTAGATTCCGTCATGCGAAGAGCATAAAGTTTTTTTCCTCTTGAGAAATATTTTATTGTGGAGCGATCTTGCCTCGTACAATCGAGCAAGATGATTCCAAATCTCCTTTTCAGTCTTCTTCTCCTATATGCTTGACAAAACTCCATCTGCTAGCGCCAAATGAAGATTTGCAATAGCATTTCCATCCATCTCGTCCCATTTACTGTCATCCGTGACCTCAGCCGGCCTTTCGTCAATGGCCGCTAAACATTTACCCTTTCCAAGGATAGCCCTCATCTTTAATTTCCAGAACGAGAAATTATTCCCATTAAAATTTTCAATTTCAAATTTCGCCGCCATTGCTACAATCACAATCTAGTTTTCGACAAAACTATTATTAGTTAATAATAGTAACGAACACCTTTTGAGTGAGTATAGTCTTATTTATCTTTTGATGTGGAGGGTCCACTAATTAGTGGCAATCACAGAGCATATGATAAATAATTATACACACACCCAACCTTAGCTCTAGATACCACTTGTTGAGAAAAGTGACATCGGACGGAAGCAAACCCACAACAAAAATATGAACTATAATAAAAGATGACACACAGATATAACGTGAAAAACCCCAAAAGGGTAAAAACCACGGGCAAGGAAAGATACATTTAACTATGTGAACTAGGACTTACATCTTTTCTCTAGTTAGAAGGATAATACAATTATTTATCTCTTGTAACTAGGAAATACTAAACTCTCTTCTATTACACAAGAACTACTAGGAGAAAGATATCAAGAAAGAATGAGAAGTGAGAATGGGATGCAAATAAGGCTCTAGTTCACTGCCTTTTATAGGCATGTTGGTTTGCATAATACGTCATGCATGACCACATATTTCAACTTGACATTCCAACTTGCAAGATTCCATATCAGATATAGATACATTGTATCTCCTTTAGAGAGAGAGAGAGAGAGAGAGAGAGAGAGAGAGAGAGAGAGAGAGAGAGAGAGAGAGAGAGAGAGAGAGAGAGAGAGAGAGAGAGAAGAGGAAAGGGGTGGAGGGGGAGAGGGAGAAAGAGGGAGGGGGAGGGGGAGGGAGAGAGAGGGAGAAAGAGAGAGAGATATGCAAACTTTTCTAATAGGGCAAGTAAAAGAAAAAAGTTAACTTGACGTTGAGTTGGACGTATAACAAACCTGACAAGAGGGCCTTTAAACCCTTGCCATTACTACTAATCTTAATCGTACCAAACTCTGTTATTCTGTTTCTACATAACATAATTTTTGCTTGTTCCTTAAGCTTCATCTTCAGTTAAGTATTCGACTTGAGTTTATGCCAAAAAAATGACACAGACCTAAGATAGCCCGGTGTAATGCACCATTGGCGTGTTAAAGGGCATTTTTTTGTACCTATGGTATAGCTATGCATGCCAAATTGCACCGCCCCTACATGTTATAGGTCCATCGCCATTAGGTTCACATCTCACTATTTTTATTTTTCTTTTTTAGCGAGTGAGGTTATTTTTAGTTGCGCATATAATTATTATTATTTTTATTATTATTATTATTATTTTTTAAATGTGTTTTAGTTATATATTAGGCCCAAACTGAGAAGTGTTGCACCCTTTGGTGTATAGAGGGTGTGTTGAAGTGACAACCAATAACACTATAAGGGTGTGTTTGGTAGCGGGAATTGAGGGCAAAGAATTGGAAATGGTTCCATTTCTCTTGTTTGGTAAGCTAAAAAGAAAAAGCGGAGAAACTGAGTATTTTCTCGAGAATTGCCCTCTTTGTATTTTGATTTCCACTTCATTTGGTGTGGAAATGAGTTTTCTTCACAAACCAATTCTCCGCCTTTTTATTTGAGAATTTGACAATAACTAAAAAGAGAGGGGCATAAAATGATTATCACGTGCAAGTCACACATTATTGTGAAAGATAATTGAAGCCCAACCCTGGCAACTCATCTTCTCCACCTTATTCACCTTATGATCTTTGATTCTTTTCACATCCATCAGTAATTCTTCAACAATCGTTGCTCAACCACCAAGATATTCAGGTAATTCAATGTAAAAATCATTCTCGTCGGATCTGTAAGTTTTATTTTGTTAATTAATTAGGGTTCATATGATCTTTTTTTTTTTTGAAATTGGGCGAAGTAAAATCATTACTTTTTGTGTAAAATTGGACTAATAGAATCTTTACATATACCTGAAACAAATTACACTCTTTAATTTTATTAACAGTTTATATATTTGTGTGCAAATTCTGGGCATCAGATAATGAAAATTTCATGTGGTTGATGGGTTTTTTGAAAAGTCAATGCAATGTATTTTGGGTTTGATGGTCCATTTTTTGATTATTAGAACTAACTTGTACATATTGATTTGTTCTATGCTTACTGATATATGTATTTTGGGTTATCAACAGACTAATGTTTCAATAAACTTTGCTATTGTACTTTGTAATTTTGTATACATTATTGTTATAGATTGTGTTGCTTTTTTTATATACAAACAACCTGCTTATACATTATTATGTACCATATATATGTAGATGACGAGATCACCATTTGCCCAACAAAGAAAACGAAGGATACAAGCTGCCATGATAGCTGCCACAGGAAATTTCAACATAATAACAACTATGGTTCGTTGGTTTATGTTGGGTTGTTTGATCATCAATCATTTAATCGAGTCTAAAACGCTTCGTAGAAAATATATGGTGAGTTTGAGTAGTAGACGTGACAATATGTGGAGCATGGTGTATCAAAGTGATATTGCGAGTGTGGTTAATATTCGAATGAATATACTTGCATTTTTGAAACTTTGTGAATTGCTTGAAACAAGAGGAGGACTGCGTAGCAGCAAACACATGCTAGTTGATGAGCAGGTTGCAATGTTCCTACATACACTAGCTCATAATGAGAAAAACAAAATGAGCAGGTTGCAATGTTCCTAATACATGGCAACTGATGTTTTGCTGATTGGTGCAACTGGTGCAACCGATGTTTTGCTCCCAATGTTGTTCTGGCCTCATTGTTTTCTATAGGTTGGGTCAAAACTGGTGCAAGCGAGCTAATCGATCTCGAGCTCATAAACAAGCAATAGTTTCAAATTGTAACAAGTAAAAAATGGCCAAAACTTATAAACGAGCTCCGAGCTCAAGCTCGAACAAAAAATATATACTCGAGCTCGAGCCTAGTTAAGAAATACTATACAAGCTCGAGCTCGAAACATATAAAAAAAATTCGAGCCAAGCTCGATTAACCAAAAAATAAAGGCATTATTGTAATTAAGATCAATTCTCATTTCTCTATAGTCCATACCAAACAAAAGAATTGGTTTCAACCAATTCTTTAATGTCAATTCTCTATTGTTACCAAACAGTAGAATTTACCAAAATTTCTCCACTTAATTCATTTCTCTAAATTTATATTCTCTGCTTTATTTCTAATCCCTGAAATTCTCTCTACCAAACGGGCCCTAAGAGAGTTATATGGTTAATACACTTATACCCCTTTTGAATTGACATTGTCACTCTTTATCTGCAAATGTGCATTTCTAAAGGGTCTTATTACAACTACTTTAAAAAAGTTGAGACCAAACTGTAAATACTCTAATTCCATGAATCATCAACAAAAACCTATGAAAAAACCTCGCCTTCCAACACCAAACTCGTCACTAACTCGCCGGCCTGACACCCTTACACCTGCGCTTGGCCTACAATCGCCAATATCGTGATCAGAACCAGTAGCATAACATTTTATAGCTGATAAAAATATTAGTATTTCTTGTAAGAATCTTTATATTTTATTTTTTCTTAATACCCTGTTTTTACTTGTGTAGATTCTTATGAAGGGTGTTTGGTGCTTATTTTAGATTCTTATGTTTATACTCAGTAGCAAATAAGCGCCTTAAAAATAAGCAGTTTAGGAAATAGTGTTTGGATTTGGTTATTCCGTATAAATATACATTGAGAAAAGACTAGACAAGTACCCGTGCACATCAACAGAATTTTATAGGGGCATAGATTTGTATATTATATGATTGAATACTTTCTGAGATTATAATGATTGAATAGTTTTCGCTAATAGGTACATAATTCGGTTTTCACTTTTCACTTTCAAGAAAAGTTGGTTTTTCCATTATAGATAGTATAGATAATTTGGCGCTAGATAAGAGGGTAAAAAGATTAATTTAATTTCATTAAGCTCTTTGAAATATGCAGGTCCAAACTTGCTCATTGAAACTGCTTATTTTACCCCAACTTAAGCAGACAAGTGTAAGCAGTTTGTCTAATGCAAATACACTAACGTGACCAAAGTGCTTATCTGCTTAAAGTAAGTAGATAAACAGAAATAATAAGCAATCCCAAACACCCTGCTGGTGAAGATCCATCTGATAAGTGTAGTGATTAGTGTGCTCTTGTTTGATTTCGGGTGCGTTTACTATGTATTAGTTAAATTTGATTAGGCAGCGCAGTGAAATGTTAAACACAATTACGCCGTTATATATCAAGTCAAATGATTACGGTACTTTTGTCTTCTGCTGTTTCAGTTATGCTAATATTAAGGACTGGAACTCTTATCTGATACGTTTGTTTATAACAGTAGTATTGTTTGTAAGAATTATGACTGTATTCTTGGTATGAATATGATAAATAAGCTAAAAGGTTTTTTTGTACCAATGCGTAGAAAATGGAAGAAGAATTGATCAAGGATGTTGGAGATGGTGGGATAGATAAGACGAAGGAAAATAATACTGCCAATGTGGATGATATCGGGCATCAAATAGATGATTTGTTCGCCAAGGTTGAGAAGGTGAGACTTGTATTTGTCTTACTTGATCTGTAAGTATGCTAAGTTTATTTTTTTCATCTATTTAATTCGAGTCTCTAATGCTTTAGTATGTAAGGGGTGTTTGGTTAGTCATAAGATGAACAATTCTCGATGACAATATATATATCTTGGTGTAGTATTCTGTTTTATAAGTTATTATTATAAGGGCTTGGTCTACTGATGCTAGTGTCTTCTACACCTCATGGTTGGCAATATCAGTATATCTTTTAGTTTTGATTGTGTAATGGTGAGGATAAATGATGAACTATGTGAGGGATTGTATTTGATTTGTTTAATAAAATCGTTTCTGTTCCAGGAAAAAAAAAATAAATAAAAAAAATAATAAATAAATAAAAATAAAATAAAATAAAAAACACTATGCTGCTGTTCTGGTTCAGTTTATTTTCTGAGTCGAAATAAACAATACTTAGACTTCAAAGATTAGAATGTATGTGTTTTCATGGAACGAGGAGACCAATTATCGTTTTTAATCATTTCACAACTTCTTGAAATGTTCTTTTGATGGGTATCACTATTTTCTTCTTTTAATTTGGTGGTCCTTCACTCCCTATAGAATGCTGTTTAATTATAAGTGATGCTGTGATGGCATGTACAAAAATATTTGGCGTAGCAGCATGTGAGTAGCTCATCAAGCAAGAGGTTGTGGGTTGTGTCCCAATTAAGACATATGTGAAGTATTATGTGAGGTAGTAGGTGGTTTAGGTGTATGACTAATTTGTCTTTCAAAATAAAGAAGTGGTGGCCTATTTTGTGAGATAGAATTGGAAACTTGTAATTGCAACTGTAGGTCCTTTGCGAACATTATTTATTCTAGCTTTTATGCGTGTTTGCAGCTTGAGCAAAGAGTAAATGAGATTGAACAGTTCTACTTGTCTTCAAGCAAAAAGCAATCCAATGCTTCTCAGAAAAGCTTGTTAGTGAAGGATAAAGACAAGGTAAAGCATATTCCAGGATTTAAGAAACATCAACAGGAAGCAGCACGTAGAGAGGCAGTCGCTGCTAAGAGAATGCAGGAGCTTATGCGACAATTTGGCTCAATTCTGCGTCAGGTTATACACTGTGCCTGACAAATTTCTTTTTCTATGTTTATTAGTTTAAAGAAAATTTTTGGACAATGGTTGTATGTCCCATCTCATTTCCATATTTCATATTTCATCATGGGTTTATATTTGGTTTTATAGCTAGGTTTCCTATCTTGATTCCCAAAATTAATTTTAGTTTATGCATCATATTGCAGATCACACAGCACAAGTGGGCATGGCCATTTATGCAACCTGTAGACGTTGAAGGTCTTGGATTGCGTGACTATTACGAGGTAATGCCCTTCAGCACTTTCTTACCTTTTATATGTTGGCATAAAAGTTAATAAAGGCATGCCTACCACAGAATAGTTCCGAGAGGCCTGTTCAACAAAAATCCTTAATTCGTCCGATTATTAGATGTCGATTAAGACAAAGATTTAAAAATGAATAATAAGCTTGCACATATCTTCTGAGTTATGGGGCAAATATATATTTAGTTATTGTAGGATTCCCGTCACATATAATACTAGGGAGGCCAATCTCACCCTACAAATTGGCATAAAAGTTTGATCTAATAGATATAATGACTTTATAGTCCATATGTTTTTTTGAGAGCCTAACGTGCCTGATATTGACGATTAATTCATACCGTTGGTGATCCGTATAGGTAAGTTAATAGTTTTTTGGAAAAATTAATTAAGTGAGACTTATAGAGAAAATGAAATGCAAATTGGGTGATCCTTTACAGTCGCGGCCATTATCGCTCAACAGCTATTGTTATTTCTTTTCTGATTTGGTAATAATCTGCTCAATTGTGTTAATGCATCAAATTCCTTGACAGAGTAACCTACTTTTATTCCTGTTGCTATATCTCCGCATTTGTTTCTTCTAAATTACCGGCTGATGAGCTTCGAGAACATACAATTATCCTTTACATCATAGGTTTGTATGTATGTAGCTAATGTGAGTAGGAATGTAGGATATTGAAAGCATTCCAAGGTGATGAAGGAAATTTTTGTTGAACCAACATTGACATAAGACTCTTTGGTAGCCTCTATGCTTTGTTTTAAACTTGTTAAGGATGTTTTTGTCATTTGTGCCAGAAAAGCTATGATAACAGCCTTCTATGTATAATGTTTGATCCTCAGATTGTTCTAACATTTGGTGAATAAAAGAGAACTCTTCCACCTATGTTCTGATTTTAGGAACCACTGTTTCTTCCATTAATTTATATAACAATGCTGTGTATCAGGTGATCGATAGGCCAATGGATTTCAGTACAATAAAAAATCAAATGGAGGCCAAGGATGGTACTGAATACAAACATGTTCGGGATATATGTGCGGATGTGAGGTTGGTATTTCAGAATGCCATGAAATATAATGATGACAATAGTGATGTCCATTCTATGGCCAAAAATTTGTTGGATAAGTTTGAGGAGAAATGGCGCCAGTTTTTACCAAGGGTTACAGAAGAGGTAAATATATAAGTGGAAATTGATCACTTTAGCCACTAAAACTTTTGAATACTTATGAGAAAAGTGGATAAAGTGAGCATTATAAATATGGTATCACTATATAGGTTAAAGCATTTATCATTACTATTTTTTTATTTTTTGGTGAAACTATTTTTACTTAATTGTGATATAATCTATTTATGCTGTTTGAGCAGGAAAAAAGGCGAGAGGAAGAGGAAGCAGAAGCACAGTCTAATATACAGCGTGCCCAGGAAGCAGCTCATGCCAAACTGGCTAGGGATCTAAGCAATGAGGTAAAATAGATATCTTTCCTTGAAAGTTTAGGCAGCATTTGTACATGAAATGTTCATTCATAAGTTATGTGGTTGCTGTTTGGTGTCTAGAGGTCAACGAGTGATGTTTTAGAGGTTGCAAAATGGGCAGGGTAGGCATCATGATTAAACTGGTCGTATGTGTTTGAACTTTATAAATAATTCGCTAAATATGATTACAAAACCGTTGGTAATAAGTTTTAACCCCAATTGACCCGCTTATAAATAAAATGGGTTAAAATTGCCACCTCTATTAAGCTGCATTACTGAGAGTTTGAACTGACACGATATAATTTTGCCAGCTTTATGAAGCAGATATGCACTTGGAAGAACTGAGAGAAACAGTGGTTCAGAATTGCAGGTTCCTTTTCATCATCTCATCATGTCTGGATATTTAAAAACTTTTTTAACAAAATGTGATTGCTTTGAAGCTTAAGGGATGATAAACAAGGGGAAAATATCAAATCTGAAAAATAGATATAACGAGATATGGCTCCATTAAAAGCTGTTTGGTGAATAATTGTCTTTCAACACCATTTGTTAAATCATTACCAAACTGAATTTTCATCAACCTTAGCCCTCTTCACTTGTTTACTATGGAGTATTTCAGTTTAGTGTTTTCTTCATTCCAAAAAATGCAACATTTTCTTAAGTGTGACAACATATATGTGATGTTATTTCAGTCTGTTGTCTTGATTTATACTCATTAAGGGGGCATCTTAAGTATTAAGTTAGTAGGTTTTTTTTTTTTTTTTTTTTTTTTTTTTTTTTTTTTTTTTTTTTTTTTTTTTTTTTTTATTATAAAGTTAGGTCTTAAATTAAATGTGGATCTTTTGGATGGGCATGGGCAACTTCTTTAAATGTCATTTTTGTCAAGCGCCGAGAACAATGGTTCAACTCCTAGTCTTAGCTATGCATTGCTTTCTGATTTTGAAGCATATGAAATAATGTATCTTTAGGAAATTGTCGGTTGAAGACAAAAGAAACCTTGGGATAGGTCTCACTCGGTTATGTCCTGAAGATCTTAGCAAAGCACTTGATATAGTAGCACGGCATAACCCAAGTTTTCAGTCAACAGCAGTAGAGATCGATCTTGACATCGATTCTCAGGTCATAACATCTTCTTTGTATAATGTCTAACTTGGCACATATATTTAAAAAAGTCAAGTTTACATCCTTAACTTTCATTTGTACCCCTTCATACCATAAAATTATTGGTAAGTGTTTGATGTTAAATATAGTTGCTGTAAATATTTTGTGCAGAGTGAATCGACTCTATGGAGGTTAAAGCATTTTGTGAAAGATGCTCTACATGGTCATATCGAGAATGATGCAACCATTGAACTCAGAAACAAAGCTAATGGTCTTGTGAACCCCACCAAACCGATAAACACCACCAAAGCCAACACATCCAAACGAAAACAGATATGTAATGCACTTGCCAGGACTGCAAAGAAAAGGGATGAGAAATGTTATTTTTAGAAATCACACATTCTTGCAAACATAACACTGGTAGCCAGTTTTCTTTTGGGCCTTAGTTTGACTCGATTTAAGGGAAGACGAGAATATGGCTGGCTGACTCATTTGACGACTAAACATGGTAAGTGGTTCTGATATCTTTAATCTGGGCTGAAGAGACGGTAGCAAGCTTTTGTTAGAGCATCAGGTTCTTGACATGGCCCACTTTGAAGGTAATATCATTAATGTATCGTTACACAATCACAACATATGTTGTATGCATAGACAATTCACTTGTTAATGTCATTGTTGGCGTTTGTTCCCTGATTCATGCATCATCATTAGAACCCAACACTAACATTAATATATTCGACCAAGTCACAAGTTAGCGTTGAGTGTATCTGGACGAGATTTTTTTTTGAGCTCAAGATGCGTATATTTATATGTTTACAGAGGATTTATATAGCTGAAGTTGAGCATAGATGTTATAGTACAATGGGTGGGCAAAACCTGACATTTGTTACAAATGGATCTTGGAGGTTCAATAGATTCAATAATTATGTAAATGGTATAACAAGTTTGTGTTGATAGGAAAATGTCGTGAATTGGTACACTAACTATAAGGGGGTTAATACATGGTGTTCTATGTGTGCTCATACAGAGGTTAGATTAAAAACAGAAGTTCAAGTATGTACTCATGTTTAAAGAAGGTTTATTGGACAGGCGAACCATAAAAATTGGATTAATCATGTAAGCATTTATTCTATCCTGTCTTTTGATAAGTGTGTTAACTTGACATAGAAGTGAATCTTATCTTTAATTTGGCTATGTTTGTCACACAAAATTGTTAAGAGATTATGCTTATTTTTTTTTAAATAAATTATTTAAAAAATAATATTTGTTTGGCAGACATAACTTATGAGAGATTATAAAAGAAATAATCTTCCATAATCTCTTAAAACCAAATGTTACTTCATGTAGCTTATAAAAATAATCTCTTTATAATCTTCAGCACCAGCACCAACATAAGCACCATCTCCGGTTCTAGAAACAGTTACTTTTGCCAAACATACCATTAGTATTTTGATTTCTTGGAATATTGAAGTGGACGCTTATTGTCTAACCTTTCTAAAAACGTCGTGTGACGTCCAAAACATGGAAAATTTAGGCTGAATGCGTCCCTTGACCCCTTTTGTCTCGGTCAACGCTCATATTTTGGTACATTCCCAAGGGTATAATAGGCAAAATACATTTATCACCACACTATGGTTAAATCAACCATGACATATGATAGTTTAGGGAGCAACTAAGAACTATGCTTCGCAACTTGAGCCTATCTTTTCTAATACACTAGTTATTATTCGCCTGATAACCAATTAACCCACAAATCAAACACATTTACACACCATAATAACACAAACCCTTATCCAGACCATCACCGGTAAATTAAAAACCAAAACCAGACACCCTTTTCCAGAAGTCAAAGACCCAACTAAAATTCCAACATTACAATGTCTTTTGGAGACAATGTGATCACTGATATGGCAGATTATATCAGCAACATGCCAGATAACGTGACCACTAATATTATGAACCGATTACCGGTAAAAGATGCGGTGAGGACCGGTAGTTTAGCAAGAAGCTGGAGGTTTAAGTAGACTTTGCTGACGGATGTCATAGTTGATGAGGATTTGTTTTACTATTTAACAAATACCTTTGATGGGAGGCATATTACTAGGCTTTTACTTCAGCTTAATGGGCCAGTAAGAAGGTGTGTGTTCTCCGTAGAGCCCAAAATGCTATTTGGACAAGACGACTTGAATTATGAAGACATTCATGAGTGGCTTTTGTTTTTGGCTCGGGTCGGAGTTGAGGAGGTCACAATTCGAAACTGGTATGGTGAGCCAGTTACTTTGCCAACCCAACTTTACTATCGTCAGGAGTTGAAATTTCTCGAACTTCATTGTTGCACTTTTCCCACTATGACAAGTTTTAGGGGTTTTCCAAAGCTACTCAACTTAGAATTGTGTAATGTCAATTTTCATAGTGGTATAGTTTGGGACTTAGTTGCTGGTTGTCCCTTGCTTGAGTCTCTAAAAATGGATCGTTGTAGTACAAACGAAATGAGACTGTGGGATATTGCCATTCTTAGGAATTTGAAGACGTTAAATTTTTCATTTGGTATTTGGAACCATCCTATGACAATAACAACTTCCAATATCTTTCAGTTGTCAAATGTTCCTAAACTTGAGACCCTTACTATGGATTTTCAAGACTGCAATGTAAGACCTATTTCATTTTCAAGAATTATCCAAAGACATTTTATTACATGATATTGTAATAAGCATATCTTTTTCGCACTGAAGGACGAGATGATCTATGCTACCGAGTTCATGATTCGAGCAGATGGTTAGTATATTTTTAAGGGGAAGCTTATTGTTCAAAAATACTTATCATCTACATGCATCACTTAAAAGGAAGCGTTTATGAGATGCACAAGACCCCTATTGGATGATTACAAAAAAGGGAAGAAGATTTATGATGTGCAACTTATTATTTGTGATGACATGTTTTAGCATTGTTTCTTCATGAAGATTGTTTTGTAATATCAAATAGGGGAAGATTGTTGGGAATTACAGATTCGAAGATTACAAAACCCACAAGAAGAAATGAAGAAAGAAGAAACAATGAGGACCTAATATGTAATAGTTAGATAACTTTCATAGGAAGCTAGGGTTTGTAACCTCCTTCTATTATATAAAGAGGGTAGGTATCTAGGTTACTCACTCATTCATTCATAGTTAGTCTCTCCAATGAGAGTCTAGAAAACGCATAGAGCGTGTAGTAGTAGTTTAATATTAATATTAGTTTATTTATTTTAATAAAGAAAACCTTATTAGTAATGTTGATTGTGTTTTTATATTCCGCTGTGCATATCAATGTTACTAATCCTAGAAGAGCTTGATCTTGGTTTTACAAGAGCCTATTGCCACTGTTTGGTCCGGGTATTCCGGGTGAATTGAAACTTTGATTCTTTCTTCCGTTGGAGGATCGGCCTCGGGGGTCTCTTCTGTTGGTTCGGAAACCATAGCACATTCGAGCGGAATGATTTTGCTGCTCTGCAGTGTGAGTACTCCTCCCTCAACCGGGAATTTCAGCATGTCGTGTGCCGTTGACGGCACCGCTTGTATTTTCCGTACCCCCGGTCGTCCTATAATTCCATTGTAAGGTGAGTGTGACCTCACCACAAAGTATTTTATCCATGCCGAAGCGGCGTGCTCTTCGTCGCCCATTTTTACCTGGAGTGTTATCTGCCCCATTGGCCATATGACGTTACCACCAAATCCGATGAGAGGTACTGTGGCCGGGACCATCATACGTCTTATCTCAGTCCGGAGCCTACTAAAGCAGTGTTCGTACAATATTTCGGAAGCTGAGCCTCCGTCCACATATATGCGATGTACGCAATGGCCTCCAATTTCCGCGTTTATGATCATTGGGCCTTCGTTCCCCTTGTCCTCTCCCAATGGAGGGAATGATATTTCCGGATTGGGAGAGAAGCTTTGCGTTATTTTTTGTTTGGTTGACTTTTGCCATGTTTGTATCATTAGGATTGTCTGTGCTTTATCCTTTGATGATTTTCTCCTTTCTTTGTTGTCTTTTGTTGGTGTTTCCCGCTATTTTTCTTTAACTCTTTAGTCAGGTACGACAGCTTCCAGTTTCTGATCAGCTCTTCTATCTGTCTTTTTAGGTGCATGCACTCATCCGTGTCGTGCCCCACTTCTCCGTGGAAGTCACAGAATTTTTGGACGTCCCTCTTTTCGACCAGAGTCGTCATTGGAGGTGGGGGCTTGAACTTTGCTTTTTCTAGTGCCAAAATTTCCTTTGGGGATTTAGAGAGAAGGATGAATCGTTCTTGTCTCATGTCGGATCTTTGCAGGCTCTTGAATCCCCCTTTTCGAAAATTTTGCTTTTGGCTTCCGTCAGGTTGCCCCAGGATGAGGATGGTTTTCTGCGCTCTTGGTTTCCAGCCGCCACTTCCCCCTTGAGGAAGGACATGGTCGCTTTCATCATCTCATCAACGGATTTTGGGATGTTATCATGCAGGCGTTTGATTAACTCTGGATTATTTATTCCGTGCATGAATTCCGATATTTTTGCACTTCTGGGGCTCCATTGACATTCTGCATTCCTTCTTGAACCTCTCCATGAAGTCTTCCGTGGATTCACTTTCCCCTTGCTTTATGTTATGTAGTTCCACATGATCCTTAATGCACTTCTTATGCTGGAGAAAGTTTGCTAGGAATGCTTCTTTCAGCTTGTTGTAGCTGTTTATTGTGTTTGTTGGGAGGTCGTCGAACCATACTCTAGCGGAGCCGGTTAGTGTAGAATTGGATATATGGCACCAGACTGGCATGGCCTAGCGTTCCACATTTTCCGCGGATTGGAAAATCTTTAGTGGTCCTCCGGATCTTCGCCATCATCATATGTTTTGACCTGAGCTGGCATGCGGGTCCTTTTTGGCATGTCGAAGTGACGGATGCGGGGGGTGAACGGATCAGTGTCCCGACATGACCAGGGCTGCGCCAGGTCATCGTCTTCGACATCAGATCTATGCCTTCTTGATCTCGACCTCCTCCTCCGGTGGCCCCGGACTTCTAGGTAGTCCTTGCATCGGGAAGATGTTTCATGGCTATGATGTCTCTCAGAGTCGCGGGAGCAAAGACTCTGGGAGTAGTTGTCTTCCCTTCTCTTGTCATCACGGTGAGACTGGTGTCGAGAGTGTTGTGAGTATGCAGACATACTTCCTCTTTACTTCCAAGTCTGTAGAACACTCCGTTTTCCAATCTCTTGAACACAATCTTCCTCTTTGGATCCCTTCCTCTTGGGGACCTTGACCTGCGACCGCGTGAATCAGGAGTCACGGACGCGCTCCGAGGGCGCTTGGATTCAATTTTCTTCCTGAGGTCTTTCTTTAGGTGAGGCGTCCTGGATTCAGATTATTGTGATGCTTCTTCAAAGGCAAGACGAGCTTTCACCTCATTGTGCTTTTGTTGCGCCCATTTTTATGATATTTCTCAACCATGATTGGCATTATCCGGTCGTAGTTCCTCTCACAATAATCTTGGAGATCTGTGCTAGGTGTAGATACATTGTTGCCTCCCAATACTGTCTCTTTATCTTTACGCTCGTATTTCGCACGATGGACGTGGGTACAAACGTGTTGGTGTTTGCTTGCTGGCTCATGGTGATTATTTTTTGAGAACGTAGTTGGGCACTGGTCTCACGGATGGCGCCAACTTGTTAGTGCAAAAAGTGTGATGGGTTATGATTGGGTTTAGTAACGCTTTGGAGTGCCCTTGGTGGGCGTACCACGTAATGAATTCTGCACTAATCCAAGTGAATATTTAGTCCCTGCACAAATGAGAATAAACCGTTAGCCTTATCGTGGGGACGGACCCCACGATTAAGCTCCGACATAAGAGTAAGTACTCATGTTGTCAGAGAAATAAGAGAGTATTGGGATGAGTGAGAAAATCATACCTCGAAAGTGTGAATTGAGGTTTCCTTTTACAGGTAGTGGAAATATTAGGGTTTCCTAATATTTCGCATATTGCTGTAGTGGCCGAAGTGGGACCCTTGTCGGGCAAGGGTCCGCAGCTTAATCGATGTTTACAGACATGGATGGATTTCGGGACCGGGGGCCGGTCCGCGAGCGTACTTCTGGAGTGCCGCTCGTATATGTCCTTGTTCTATTCGGACTGTGCCATGCTCGTGACATGGGCTTTAGTCATGTCCAGTTCTGTTTGGTTTGTTGGGCTGGAGCCCAGTTTGCTCTTAGGGTCGGAGCCCAGTTTGCTTGTAGGGCCGGAGCCCAGTTTGTATGAGATAGTCCAGGCCTGGTAAGCCTGCTATCCGTACTATACGTCATCAAATATCATAAGCCTTTTTAGTGTCTATTTGAAAATAACATCTTATTTGGCCATTTTCCTACTCTACTTTTTAATGGGCTCTAAGTGCCATAAGAATATTATCGTTTAGGATTAATTCCAAGAAATCCTAATAAACAGTCTCATAAGTGTTTTCTGGTGTGTAAGTTTTGTCCCCCGAAGGCATGTATTTAAGGTTCTTGTTTTTGCTTATGCATGAAGGTCCTATACATAGTGTGATAGTGTTAGGCTAAGCTTATAAATTAGGCCTATGCTTACATATATAAGCAACTTATGGCTTATATATCAGAAGATCATAAGCCTATTGTAAGTATTTGGATTAACTTATGTTTAATAAGCCGATAAACTCAATAGTTTGTTTAGGTTATGTTTTTGAATGACAAAAAGGAACACGAGTTAAGAAAGTATGAACCTTAGATCAAGTATAATTGATGTAAAAATGGGAATTTGTAATAGGGCGTGTTATCTAAGCCTAACTTTTCTTTAAAAAGCCACAACTTTGAGGCTTATCAAAACCCCTTATATGATAATAAGCCTACTCATATTAGCGTAACCAAACACTTGGTTTAGGCTTATTTTAGTCATATAAACTAATAAGCTCATAAGTCATCATATAAGCTAATATGCAATTTACCAGAGGATCAACTTCTTTTACCAAAAATAGAGAGGTTTATATATCGTTTTTCAATAAATAACTTGTTAAGACGTATCTGCTTGTTTAAGACGTATCGCTTTCCTCGGTCAGCAGGATTTGGTGTTTAATAATTAGAAGATCAGTAAGAATAGGGCCAGTGCGATTGGAATTGGTGAACACTGGACCTATAATTTTAAAGTGGAAAGTTTTGACCTGAACTTGTTTTGACGCGTTACACAAAATCGGCCTAATCCGCCCAGTTTCTAATTTGATTCATTGAAGCACTGCACACTCATAATCGACCCATGAGTTCACAGACGATTAGGAGCATCATAAACCACACGGAAGAGGATGTAGTTTAAACAATTATAACTTTGATCATTTAAAGTTAAGTGGCTATGACATACAATGTTATTTTTGGGGACAAAATTTGTCATTGGGTTAATTAGGTCATAACATAGCAACGTATTTTTTTAAATGTATCATTTTGGTACGTGTACAATTTATTGTTCCACTTAATGTTTTGTAATTTCATGTTTTGTTCTAATCTGCACATTTTGCTGACGTGTCATATCTGAATGTCTGAAACGTGTCACCATTTATAACGTGACACGTTATCAAAATGTGCAAATTGAAACAAAACATGAAAGTACACAACATTAAGTGGAACGATAAATTGTACACGTACCAAAACGGTGCATTTGAAAAAGTACGTTGCTATTTTACGACCTAAGACTAAACACAGTAATGAAGGTCAATCCCCCTCATTTTCCTTGCCACGTCAGCTTTATCTCTCTGGCGACATTCAGGCGATTGGTGGCCACAGTAAGGGCAACCTTCATTTTTTTTTATTATTAAAAAAACCATTTTTAACAACAAACTTAAATTTCATTAATAATTCAAATAAAATTAAAACAGTACAATACTTATTAAAAACTTAAGCTAAAAATCTAGGTTGTGGCATGCCTTGATTGAATCCTTGATTTCCTGCAGCTTTTGTCGTTGTAGTACGGGCAAAGATGGGTCGATTGGTGTGAGACAGAATATGATGTCTTTTTTCCATTTCTTTTCCCGCTCAAATTCAAGTTTTTGTTGTTTTCTTTCCACCATTTTCGCTACTTTTTTTTTATCTCTTTTTGCTTGCAGCTCCAACTCATATTTCTTTTGCTCCAAGTCTTGTTTCTTCAACTCGTAGTATTCGTGTGCCATCTCCTTCTTCTTTCCCAATGCCATGGACTTAATGGTTTTCCATTTGTCAGCTATCCCTTCCATATACGAAGACTTGGAACTCTCGGATTCTTATGTTTCTTAGCTTCGTCATGACACATTGGTCGTCATTTCGAGGTTCTTCAGAAGCAGGTACATCCGATCCAGTTTCAGAAGTCTCGACTTTTTTTTTTTTACTCATTTCTTGGCTTTCAAAATAAGGCATCTCAACATCCTTCCAAGCCTCATGATCCCTCAAAATTTCCCAACAATGCTCCCATGTAAAGGCATGATCATACACCACTAGGTATTCTTCACACGCTCATCTGTAAATATTGAGGTCATTCTCACCACTTCCATGAGTCTTATTAACATTGTTGTAAATGTCACAAAATTGACCAACTCTAGGACGAATCCTATTTTTCCACTTGGTAATGATCGAGTTGTAAGTTTTGTTCGCACCAACTTCTTTTTCAAAGTAAGCAATAATCTTCTTCCAAAATCCCTTAGCCTGCATATTGTTTCCCATCACGCTATTTTCAGACACATCACACCAATCTCTGCACAACACCACTTCTTCCTCGCGTTTCTAATTCGACGAATCATTTTTGGCATCTTTCTTGGCATCATTCTTTTTACCTTTGTAGCTCATTTCGTTGGCTTCTTAGGTTTGACCGGTGACATCTCTTCAGAAGGAGTGTCGTCGTCATCATCATTTGGAACCGAATGGTGAAATGATTCGTAAGCCAAACCTTGACCCATAGAATACTCTTTACTCCGATAACCTTTATTCGGATAACCCGAACCAGTTCCTACATAAAAATATGGATTATTGCATAATTGTTCTTCAAATTCACAAGCACCAAGATTAATGCGGTTAACCAAAGAATACGGATGATGATTTGACTGGGAAGATGTCGATGAATCCATTGTTGGACGATACAACGATTCTAGTAAGCCAAAAATAGATTGTTGGGATAAGTTTCGACATGATTGGCTTTGTTGTTGTTGTTGTTGTTGTTGGTTGTTATTATGATAGGGGGAACAAATGGACGATTTATTAAAAAAATTGATTGTGAGTTTGTTGTGAAGGTTGTCGCGAATAATATACAAAAGTAGCGGGTCAAAAATTCACGTTTGGCGAGACCTGTTAACCGGAAATTCGGATCCCATGTTAATTGATGACTGTTTTGTGGCAATTAGAATTTTCGGCCTTTTGGTTGTGGTGTTTTCTTAGACATTTTGAAATAAGAGAAGTGTGAGACTTGTGCATTGAATTGTGGTCATGTTGTGTTATTTATAAGTAAGTTTATTATTATTATTATTATTATTATTATTATTATTATTATTATTATTATTATTATTATTATTATTATAAACATCATATTCATTAGAAACAAAACCCGTAGGATTACAAGAAATTAGAGGGGAGCCTTGAAACTAACTGGGCCCCCACTCCTTTAGCAATAGCGAAACTAATCCTACTGAAGATATGAGTAGCAGCACGCGCCCCAATATCTTGAGTTATAGAGAATTTTCGGATCCGCTTAAGTAAGGTCACCGCATCTATCTCAAGTTCCCCTAGGGAGGAAAATGAGTAAGGGATGAACCCATATCCAATATCCATACATTCAGCTCCGTACTTAGCACGCTTACGTTTAGCGGCATCAATCACCACACGACCTGGCACAAAGTCAATCATACCAGTTTGCGTGAGGGGGGACGACCCCGTCAAATCGACACACACGTCCTGCCCTCCGTCCCAAGAATAGAGCAAGACATCCGCTGGCCGTAAGACTTGTTCCCTTTCTCCACCCCAACCTGATGTCAACCTCTTAACGAGCTGAGACCCCAGATCGAGAGCAGATATCAACCAAAGTATCACACACTATATTGTGTCGATGTTTAATACCAATAGTGCCAGTGCACGATACAACATGGTCCCCGTAAACATCCCCCGTGAAAACCTTAGAGCAAGCAGAGCACGACATCGAAATGGAGAAAAGGGGAACGCCTAACCGATAACATAACACACACCTATAAGTTCTGGCGTTCATGGTCTGTCCCAGTCCAGGAATCGGAACCACCCTAAGCCATTCTGAAGTGTAGTCCTCTTGCTGCGATTTCCAAAGTGCCATTTGTCGAGGAGATAGCAAAATGTGGATTCAGCCATTTGGGTAACATGTTTGAAATATATATCTGCCAATTTCTTCATTAGTTTGGGGGCAGCGATCTCATCCGGGTTACTCAAAAGGTCAATCCCCATTTTCACATTAAAAGCGTTCAAGGCCTCTTGGAATGAAGGTCCATAAGTTACAATATCAGAATGTCTGAGGAGCTCAGTCTGTAGAATGGCAGATTGGAGTCTAGACGCAAAAAATGCATAGTTCAACGCATCCTCTGCTGAATATACTCCGAGCCCTCCGAATACAAATGGCAGGGTGGCCAGTCTCCATTGCCAGTCACCAAAACCAGGGCCAGAAAGCAGTAACAATACGTTCAAGAGAGGAGCGAAGTGCCACGTCGAATGCAATGTGAGCATGCTCAAAGACCCGGGGAGACATGTGCGCATAGAAAAATATAACTTTGAGATGCCGGCACAAGCACGAAGGAGCAACAGCTCACACTGGGGGTCCCTAAGCTTTGCAACGGCATCCATGAGCTTAATAGTTTTGGTGACTCGTTTCATGACAAGCTCAGTGCTAAACTTAAAGTCCATACTGGCAGGCCCACCCAATAATTTGACACCATGCAGCGGTCTAGCAATGGTAGGCGGGAAAACACCTGCAAGCATGCTTCTGGGGTCTTCCGTTGGCCAAAAAACCTCGGTTTTATCAACATTGAGGTGCAAGCCGCACTGTGGTCCATCCAACATAATAAGCTCTAAAGCCTTCCCCACAACCAAAGTATCTCCAATAATAGTGCCATCGTCTAGATACCATGCTTGAAGGGAAAGACTAAAGGAGTCTCTAATCTTGCATATCAAAGGATGTAATACGAGGGCGAAGATAAGGGGTCCGAGTGGGTCACCTTGTTGTACCCCTTGGTGCGACCATAACGTGTGCTCTCCATAATATAATCTAGCTGGGCTAGAGTAACAGAACTCCACCCAACGTGAAATGGCAGGGCAGCGCAGCCGAACCTCATGCAGCATGACCTCACGGTCCACCAAGTTGAAGGCATTTTGGAAGTCCACCAGTAACATTGAAAGACCTTTCTCACCACCTCGGTCCTCAATAAACCTGTTCACAGCATGCAGAATAGCCTCGCCCCCACCAGGGACCCCAACGCCAAACTGAAGATCATTTAAGTACCCGTCTAAGGAGTGGCCGATCATAGAAGCGCCAACCTTGGAGACTAAATGCCGCCAAACAGTCCCCACCGCAATGGGACGGATGCCCCCTGCCTTGACCCGTGGTGTGAGCGGGGCACTGGCAATATACTCACCCAGCACCCTAGGGCATTTACCATCAAGAAAAAGATTTACCACTTGGGTGATAGAATCGATTAACTTATCGGAAATAGCCACAACAACACCACTAAAACAATCCAAAAGGTGTTGGGCACGCAAACCATCACGACCACAAGAAGTACCACGGGGGAAACTCTTGATCATATCACGGACCACAGCAGGAGACACCACACGGTTATGATGGTCAATAGGTATATCCGGCAGAGAGGGAGCGGACTTGAAGGGATGTTTGGCTTTTAAGTCCTCAAGAGTGACATCATTATAAGGAGCAATCCCTGAAGAGGAAAGAACTCTGACAGCTACAGTATAATGGCCATCACAGACCTTCCTCCTACATTGCTTGACATTTCGTTCCCCCAAATCCAGGTTTTCCTCGTCAATGTTAGACCATGCAGGGGATTGGTCAGCTAAAACCTCTTTAACAAGCTGCAAACTTCCGCCAAACGTGCCCCACGAGTGAATGGCTTTAACGATATATTCTTCTTGGCGTTGGCGTTTAATGGCAGACCTACACTCCATGTTACTCCTCGGGAAAAAGGTTTTAAGAAGACACAGAGGCAAGACTAATAGGTTAACCCAACAAGAAATGTCCCCAGGTGTGCAGATCACCTTATCAAGAGCACCTTTCAATACGCGAGAGAATCCCAACCGACACTTTGGAGGGATAGATTTGACAGTGTGCACCCCCTTAGAAAGCAAGGTTTCAAGTAGGTGTAGGTCAAAACCGTAAGGCTCCTCCAAAGGCTGGTCTTCAACACGGGCAGTGGAAAAAGGGGCTTGTGGTTTGACGAGATCAAACAACACAAACCTAACAACACCATCGCCACAGTCAGGAGGTGGCACAATATCAGACCCATGCCGGCATTTAGAACGAAGAGTGTGTCTTAAAACAACCCCCGCATAACCAGAGACCCATACGTTTCAACGTGACCTCGGCCGTCTCAAAGACAGCAAGGTTAGTTGCTAAGGAAAGCTTGGTGGTGTCTAGCGCATCTACATTGAAGTGACGATCACGAAGATGAGTGATCAACGAACTTCTGACGAGCCCATTACCGTTACCATCCAGACACCCATTTAAACCAACAAACGGACAATGAAAACGTGTGATTGCCATAGAAGTCAAACTGCTACACAACTCCAAGGGACAATAGCAGCCCGAAAGCAAGCAAACCACAGCCCTCACACCAATGCCAAATAGCACTCAGCCCAGGTCCACGTAAACCAAAATTAAAGCCCAAGGATATAAGGCCCAAGGTGTAAATAAGAAACAAATTGTAACAAAATGGAATAAAATAAGTAGCACATGCAAGTGGGGGTCCACTATGTGCAGCCAAAACAACAGTACGCTAGGCCAATCTAACGCAAACCGCTATCCCCATCAACAACAAGAAACTCGCGAAAAGAACACAACTCGCTGGTTCCTGGGAGGGACCACCAAAGCAACACGCTATCTATTTTTCAAAAAAGGACAAAGGGCGGGAAAGCAACCCGCTAACCCAAAAGCAACCTTTCTTCCCCAACGAGCAACCCGCTAACCCAAAAGCAACCCCCACCGAGAACTGGAACGCGAAACCCCCTAGGAACAGGCGGCACACCAGAATTCAATAAGGGGAACGCATGAAGCACGCCACCCTACACGATGCCCACCACACACCCAAAACCCAACGTTGAAGCAACAAAGAAAAACACGGACGCGACCCAAAGAATAAAAAAGAAAACACTGTAGATGATCCAACAGAAGGTTGGATTACAGGCGGCTAGAGGGACGGAGACGAGGACGCAAGAACAGGGGAGATCCCATGTCTCGCCAATCGCCCACAGTAACACCTTATTATTATTATTATTATTATTATTATTATTATTATTATTATTATTATTATTATTATTATTATTATTATTATTATTATTATTATTATTATTATTTTTTTATTTTAATATTATTATTATTTTTTTGCAAACTGTTGCCCAACTGTCAAGGTTGTAAAAACTGTTAGGCGTTAGTGAGGCGGTCGGGTAAGACCTAGCAATTAATCGGATTTGATTTTTTATGTATAAAGTTGTAATTTTAGATATTATATCTATACTACTATATAATGTATTTGGGACTATTCTATAATTAGAAAGGCTTAAAAATTCAGACTTTTAATTACTAATTATGGAAACAACCACCCCTAACAATCACCCACAACAATTTATAATCACTTCAACAATACCTCCAAACAATTTATAACCACCTCAACAACCACCCCCAACAACCCAACAACCACTTTCCACCACCCCACCTCCCTCCTCTTCACCCCAACAATCCGCCCCCGCATCGCGCGGGCACCTTTCTAGTTATATTATATGTATGAGATAAATATAGTGTATCAAAGTTCAAATATAAACATAATACATAGTTCTTCAAAATTCAAAGTCAAAAATAGATATTACTCGGTTTGTTTTCTATTTTAAGCAATCTTTAACCGATTTTGTCTGATTAATCTGTTTGTTGACTAATTTTAAGCGATTTTGTTGACCGATTTTAAAACCGATTTTGCCCGATTAAACGGTTTGTTGCCGTTTTATATGCGATCTTTGACCAAGCCGATTAAATAGGTCGATTATGATAAATCCACACGCTTAGTGACCGATCAGCGATTATGTGTCGATTAATCAGCCGCCTAGGCCATTTTTACAACAGAGCCAACACTAACTTTCAATTTATTTATTTTTTTTGTGCAAACCATTGTCAAACGGTTGAATTTGGTGTCGCGTCCCATGAAATAAAACAAATAAAACACAAATGATCTAGGTCGTCTAAGCGACACTTATGCAAAGAAAAATAAATAATAAATAATAAAAAAATAAAGTGATTGATCGAATATGAATTCAACCCCACAATAAGGGCGATCAACTGAGATTGACAAATCGATCGATCAAGCGACCCTTAGTGTGTGTAGCCTAAACCATTTGTCATTCAAGGCTCTTTGTAATCGACCTTTTAAGTTTTCATGTTCTTATTTAAGCAAGTGTATGCATATTAATTGTTTGTAATTGTCCTTTTTTTTCTAAGAAAAAGAAACAAAAGTTCACATGTTAATTCATATATTAAGTGATATCAGATATTCGAACTCTAACGGCTACGTTTAACAAAACTCATGGTTATAAAATTAAGAAGGAAAACTTGGAGAATGAAAATACAGAAACTGTATAAAATAAATGTTAATGGTGACCACAAGTACTCGACCAACTACATGCCGACCATGTCCCCTTGTTAGCTTGACTGAATAGAACGCGGTCCCCCATTTGAAATAAATTACCCAACAATAAAAATGATTTTTTTTTTCCTTCTAGGGTATGTTTATGGTCTACGTGTAGTATTGAGGAAAAAAACTGAATTGACGATGTTGTTATAGAAGTAACCGCTGAGAATTGCGGTCAGCGTTAGCATAAGTCTAACTAAAGTTGTATTTATTTCTCCAAACCGAAACCCCAAAATTAAATTAAATTGAATTTCAGTTGTTTCAATATAAGGATAAGCATTAGCCAAAACATAAAAATCCAAAATGCAATAATACTTTGTTTATTTATTTTTTCTTATAATAATGGAGTAGTAATAAATTGTGGTAGCTAACAAATCCCCAACCAAACAATTAGACCAAGCCACAAATGTCAAAGATGGGTAGCATGTAAACCACACGACGTCGTTCCATAATTGAATAATTGTAATTTGGAGTGTGGAAAACATATTCCCCTTTTTACATTTTCATTTTCATTTCATTCAACTACTCTCCTTCCTTCCATCCTTTGATTGATTCTTCCTTTCTTTTTGTTTTAATTATCCTCTCAATTCTTACACATCGTAAAGGTATGAATTGAATTATATTTTTGAATTGAATTCTAATTATATTCAGTTTGTTTTCTGTAATTCTGTTAGGAGTTTGGTGAATTATGTGTTTGTGTTTTAATAGGTGGATCGGTGATTTTGATGAAATTGTGAATTATTTTTTGATGGTTAAGTTTATCTAGTCCTTCATTTAGTAAAAAAGATATTAGGATTTTTTTTTTTTTTTTTTGGTAGATATATATGATGGAATTAGTGAATTGCACTTTGTTTTTCTATTGCTAGTTTTGTGGGAATTTGTTACTTGATAGGATAGCGTTGACTTTTGGTTTTTAGATACAATTTGGTGATCAGTTTGAGATGAAATTGACAACTAGATTGTGTTTTTGATGTTGGATGTCATGATTTACAGAGGGCTGAGCAAAATCACCCAAAAACCGATCCAAACTGACAAATCAACCGAAACTAGGCCGAACCGACCTTATTTGGTTCGGTTTTCGGTTTTGTATAATTATTTCAGTTTTACTCAGTTAGGTTCTCGGTTCACGTTTTACCCTTATTCGGTTTTTGGGTCGGGTCGGGTTTGACCTGTTGCTCAGCCCTAATTACTATATGTGACATATTCAAAATTTAGGTTTTTCATTTTTGAAGCGTCCAGTATCTATGGTTTGTTCCGGTTATTGCGAGGTATATGATGAAATTACGCTGAACTTTTTGTTTTCTGGACCTTTAAAACTGAGAACTAGGTAGGTTAGGTGGTGTATAGCGCTAAAGTTGTGTTGTTACTTTTTAGGGAAAAGGGTACCTACTCTTTGAGAGTAGTTGGCTCTTTCTTTCCTTTCTGGTAGTATATGATGTAGGATGGAATCAATCCCTTTTGTCAAATTTCCTATGTGATTAGGTATGTGAATTGATCGCTCAACAATGTTGACTTTGAGGTCTAGATTGAATCGCCATTAAAGGCTGATGTCGATTTGATGGTTTCTTGATGCCAAATTTGCATGAACCAGTTAAATTGTACTTGCTGATTGGGTGTCTTAACATTCTCTTGGCTTTCTGTTAATTGGATTTTAGAGTTTGCACAACATGGTTGACTTATTGAGATTATAACATGTGCCTGTGTGTGTTCTATGCATAAAGAGCCATTGATTAAACCTAAAGATGTCATTTGTGTAGCTTTTGATATTTATTCGTCTATGACGGTATGACGGTATGACCAATATCAACAAATTAAATTCTATTTTGCAACCTTATAACTGTACACTAGATTGATCACCTAATTTGTGTTGTTTGTAAATGAACTTGTGTGTAGATTTTATTAATCGTGAGCCTTTTATATGACTAAAGTAGTACGGTCCCATATCCCTTTTAGTTAATTGATTATTAGGACATTAATTTACATATAAGACCGTATCAACCATCTTTGTAGTTCAGATTCCCTCAATCGAAGTTCTTATTGCCATTTTGCTATTTTATCAGAATTTGAATTTCTCATGTTTGTGACAAATTGTGTATATGTCTAGTAATGCTTATTTAAATATTTCTTACATTTGCAGACCGACCTGCTGTCAAGAAATGAATTTTTTCTGTAGTAAAATGGCAGAAGAGTCCTCACCTTCGCAGCAGGATATTGTTCGATGCCCATTTTTGCGCAACATTAATGAACCAACTAACTTCTCCTTTTCCTCATCGATGGCTTTCCCATTACCTGTAAGTTTATTTCTCCTCTCGAATTCACTTTAGAGGTGGCTTATGATGTAATGGATATGAACTAATTTCATGATTTTTTTTCTTATCAGGCCCGGGCCAAAGGTCCTATATTTGAGGATGGTCCCAATTTTGATATGGCGTTTAGGCTTTTTCATGGGCAGAATGGTGTGGTCCCACTTTCTGAGGGTTCATTGCAATTTTCCCAAAAGGTGAAGCCTGAACCAGTGCCACATCAGTTTAATCCTTTGGCAGCAAAGGCTGCAACAATCAGTCTCTCGGGTCTTGGAGGGGCCTTTGGCTTCGATGCGTTTAATGAGATGTTTAAGAATCAACAAAGAAAGCACAAATCGTCCAAGAAAGACTCTTCGCAGGTATGGTGACCGCCAGAGTATCACATGTTTATTTACATGTGGCAAAATGGCTGGGTCTGGTTACAAGCCAAAAAAGGAATATATTTTGTTACGGGTTGGGTGGATTTTAAGCATGATATGGGTGGAATATATTTTTTGGTTACAAGCCAAAAAAGGAATATATTTTGTTAAAATAATAATATAACTTTCTGAATAAAATGATTTGGGAGGTTTTTTGAATTAAAATACTAGTTTGGCCTTTTTTTCTTTTTAAGCTAATAATTTCGATTTCACCCATTTGGCCTGTTATTGATAAAGGATAGCCCAAATTCATCAATGTATAAATAAATGGGTTGAAATTTGCACCGCGAATTCCCTTCTCAGTATCATATAGAAGTTGATAAAAATATCTATCAAAATAAAAACATCAGATTTTGGTGAATGATGTTGATAAAATACTATTATTTGAACTGATTTGATAGATGTTTACTAACATTCTACAAAACATCCAGTTTTTTTATTTATTTATGTAAAAGGCAAAAAAAGATGGAGTCTGTTCTCAAAAAATGGCATTTTAATGTTATCAACAATCATAATTTGTCACCAGCACAATTCAAACTACACCCTGTTGTATCACGATCAATTTTCTGATTATTGATTAGTTAATATGTATTAAATAATCACTTTTGGAACCACATCAAACCTCTTAACCAGGGACGGATCTATAGTGTAAGTATGCGGGGCGGGTGCCCCCCATGGCTAGCCGAAAAAGTTGAAATTTTAGTGTAATTTTTTTTTAAATTTTGACCTTTTTTCGAAAGTGACCCCCACCCAAAACTCAAATTGCCCCCCACCCACATACTAAAACCTAACATTCAACGCTCTAAAGCCTTATAAATCCTTCATCTCTAAGTAAAAATACTCTATTTATCATTGTGATCTTTTTTTTTTTTTTTTTTTTTTTTGCCCCCCACATCCATTTTTCCTGGGTCCGCTCTTAACCTTATATAGTAGCTGGTATCTTACTCCCATTTTTTATAAAATTTTACAGAAAGGAGACTCAAATCACGAGGCAACTGGTGAAGAGTGGCTAAAAAGTGGAAATTGTCCAATCGCTAAATCATACCGGGCAGTAAGTAATGTTTTACCCCTCGTGGCAAAAGCATTTAAACCACCATCAGGCATAAAGTACCAATGCCCACCCGCAATCGTGGCAGCCCGTGCAGCTATAGCCCGAACTGCCTTTGCAAAAAACCTCAGACCACAACCCCTACCCGCAAAAGTACTAGCCATAGGTGTACTAGGTATGGCAGCTAACGTTCCATTAGGAGTATGGCGTGAACACACCAAAAAATTCTCACCTTCTTGGTTTGTAGCCGTTCATGCAGCTGTTCCTTTTATAGGTATGCTCAGAAAGTCAGTTTTAATGCCAAAAGCTGCTATGGCTTTTACCATTGCAGCATCTATTCTAGGTCAGGTTATTGGATCTAGGGCTGAACGTTATCGCCTGAAAGCTATAGCTGCCAGACCTCCACCAGTTGTTGAAACTTTTGTTGGTGAGTTTGAGCCGACAGGGGTTAATGTGGTTGGGTCCAAGTCTGGGTCCGGTTCCCGGCCTTATCCAGTGGGCGGGTCTTATCCAGTGGGTGTCACGGGTGGACATTATGGTAAACCACTTGAGTGGAAATCTCCCCCTATGCAGGTTGCTGGGCCATCTGCTTGATGTGTGTAAACATTTATCTTTTGTCGGTTGGTTGTGTAATGCTTTGTTCGTCTTTTGTCGAGCATGGATGAAAATAATAAAGGATATTGGAATTTTACTTTGATAAATGTTGTCTATTGTGTCTAAAGACTTGACCTGTAATCTAATATGAGCTGTAATCATGTGGTACTACCGGCTTCTGGTGGTATCTGTCCTTAATGATATGGTGTCCTTTTGGGAATGGATAAAATTTCCGACCTGCATGTATTGTATTAAGTTCGGTTAATATTGTGGACGGATGGTTATTAAAGCAACCCGTCTTGTAAATAAGACCATTTTAGCATATTTTTATGTATGGTCCCTTGTTACTAAGCTATAACTGATTAACTGGTTAGGATCTAAGGGTAAGGATTAGCTGCAAGCCTGAAACCCCCCAACCCCCTGTAGGCATATTGATCAGGGCGAATAAGACTGACCCATAGATGGCTAATACTCATTTTCTTAACTGCAAGAAAACCGACTTGTTGCTCATTTTCTTTAAAATTTATAAATATTTTGTGTTATAATATAATCGTAAACACAAATTAAATGCAGGCGCGCATTTTCAGATGGATTAAAAATGAAGGTATTGATTATATAAGTTTATAGACATACAATCTTGATTATGCTGGAACAGCTAGGGCTACTTGTAATCATCAATCGTCTTACTGTTTTAAACGTATGGATAGTGTTGACTGTTGACTCATCCTTTGCAAAATGTCTGGAATATCGATTTAGTCAAAGTAGAATTATAAAAAGATAGATGGCTATACTTTTCTCCTTATAAATAAGAGGTCAACACAAAAAGAAATACAAAGGAATAGCTAAAAGCCTAAAACCACTTGAAATCATCAATCATTTAACATGGACATTCAGTAGAACTTTGTTTGATAGTCGGCAAATATGGATTTGTGTTTTCTTAGTAGATTATTAACATGGACATTCAGTAGAACTTTGTATTTGTAAAAAATATGGTAAAACGTTCATCTTTTGGGAGTGTCCTTTCTTTAGTAATAGTCTAGTTTCTACAAATGTTTCATTCTACTGTATCTAAAATTGGTTATAACCATGGCTGTGTTTGGCAAAGGGCTTATAGGGATTTATAGGGGCTTTGGCTTTTAAAATAAGTCGGCTAATAAAATAAGTCTCATTTGTCATGTGCCTTATGGAAGAGCTTATAAAATAAATCGACTAAAAACTTTATCCCTATAAAAGGGGCTAAAAACTTTAGACTGAGGCTTTTGAAGAATAAATTACTTATTTACCCACAAAAATATCTAACATATAAAATAACTCATTTAATTATGGGTATGTTTGCTGAAATGGGCTGGAGCTAGAGCTAAGGCTGGGGATGGGGCTGAGACTTATATTATAAGCCGAAATTAAAATTTGTATTTTATAAACTTGTTTGGTAAATGGGCTGCGGCTGGGGCTTATTATTGCAAAATTACATAATTAAATGAGTTTTTGTATATGTTAGATATTTTTGTAGGTAAATAAGTAATTTATTATTCAAAAGCCCCGAGATAAAGTTTTTAGCCTTTTTTATGTGGCTAAAGGTTTTAGCCTCTTTTATGGGGCTAAAGTTTTTAGTCGACTTATTTTATAAGCCATTTCATAAGCCTCATGACAAACGAGACTTATTTTATTAGCCGACTTATATTAAAAGCGAGACATATTTTATTAACCGACTTATTTTAAAAGCCCAAGCCCCTATAAGCTCCTATAAGCCTTTTTGCGAAACACAGCCTATGTCTTTTTTTTTTTAAATTTTGCAATAATAAGCCTCAACCCCAGCCCATTTACCAAACAAGTTTATAATAATACAAATTTTAATTTCGGCTTATAATATAAGTCTCAGCCCCTGTCCTAGTCCTAGCCCCAGCCCTAGCCCAAGCTCATTTCGCCAAACACCCTATATCTGGAAAGAACTTGTGATGGGAAAATATAGATTTATCCAATAATATGGCATAAACTTGACCATATCCTTATTTAGAAAATAATTTCCCTTCCCGTCCCAATATTATTGTCCACATTTTCATTTCGAGTTGTTTTTAATTAATTGTTCAAAACTAAAAATGGATAGGAAAATTTGATCAAGATTATTATTATTATTATTATTATTATTATTATTATTTGAAAAGCTTGGAATTTTATTACCAACAGGCTCCAAGGAGGAAGCCAAAAACTATATATACAATGACAGAAACCAAAAACAAAAACCAAAGGAACAAGAACAATTACATAAACAAGTTAAAAGGTCTAGCAATCCAAACATTTCAATTCGTTGGACTTGAGGTAATCCGAGCAGAGAAAACCAAAGCTTAGAGAGCAGTTGGATAACCGGAAACAAGTCTTCTTCAAAGATACACACCTTCTCCTCTATGATTGCATTCACGAGCCTATTTCTCCACTTCCAAATAGCCCAAATGACAATATAAAAGACCCTCTGAACAACCTTTGCAATTTTCGAGCACCCGTTGACCTTTATCTTCCAAAGAGCAATATCGCTAATGGAAAAGGAGGGGAAAGAAACAGGAGACTCGAGATTCCACCAACACCAAACCTTTTTCCAAACCGAGAGGACCTTCGGGCAGTTAATGAGGTAATGCTCAATCTCCTCCTCATTACTATCACAGAAAGGGCAAGCAGTGGAGGGAATACCAAGCCCGCGCATAAGGAGGTTAGGGCTGGTTGCTAGCCTAGCTATTGAAGCTCTCCAAACACATACATTAACCTTTCGAGGGATTCAAGAGTTCCAGCAAAAATGATCACGCAATGCATGATCAGAGGGAAATGTTTTGGATTGAGCTAACCTTAAACCGTCCTGACGGATCTTTAGACCAAACCTATTTATCAGAACCAATGTTGCAAGAATCGTGAATCGGCACTGAGGCGGTCGAGGGCCGATTAGCGATTTTTGACCGATTGATCGGCCGATTTTCTTGACTCGGCCGATTACCTTGGAAATCCCTCCAAGTTCCAGGGCCGATTACCGATTAATCGGCCGATTCGGCCAATTTTTGCAACACTGATCAGAACCCTCCTCGGAAAGCGAGAGATTCCCAATGAGAGACACTAGTGTGCAGACATCATCAATTGCCCTACCAAGTGGGGCAAAACGCCAAGATGATGCATGGTTTTGCAACCTTGCAAAAGGTTTTACCTCTCCAGGGATCTAGAGAAGCTTGCAATCCCCACCGGGCAGTGTACCTGACCGATGTAGTATAGTGTAGTGGCAAGTACCGTGGGATTGATCGTTCTACTTGGGGAATAGTGTTCGTTAGGATTAAAACTTAATTAAACTAGGTCTAGAGGCGAGGGATGATTCTTTTTGCATTTTTATATTTTATAAAAAGCAAGTAAAAATCTCGGGTATTGGAGGAGTGGGCGAAATTAGTTGCTAGTCAACTAACTCAAATAACTACAAATGCAATAAAAATAAAATAGCAAGAAAATAAATGTGAGAAAAACCTTATATAGAGAGAAACGTGTTTAATTAGATTTCATTACTCCCTAGCTATCTTTTATTAATTGATTAGTTTGTTATAATTGCGTGGATGACGGGTTATATTCCTTAATACCATTCGTGGGGCCGTGTACGATCTTCCCTAACTCTATAAGCTTCTACCTCTTCCTATGTCGAGCCGACAACTAGCTCCTAACATGGCTTTCTTAGTAGTCACTTATGCATTAAATACAACCATTAAAATCGTAGTACACATCCGATTCATGTTTCTTAAGACGTTCAAGCAAGTTACCAATTAGAGATTAGCCAATTTTCTTAAGCCTAACATCGAAATCATTCATCCAACAACAATTAATAACAAACAATCAACCAATAATTAACAGTTGGGTTTCATTACATTTAAGCAAACACAAATAAACCTAGCCTAGCATGTTAATGTAAAGACAAACATAAGATATAATCAAACAACACATAGACATATTGAATGATTATTGGAAGACTTATCTTAATTAAACATGGATGAAAGAAGGGTTTGAAACCCTTAAAAAAAGGATAAAATTCGTCCTAGGGTTATGGTGAAGTTCCTCCAAAAGTTCTCTCCCTAATGAATGAAAATTAGAAAACTATATATAGAGAATACAATCTGACGGCGTCACGTTATACATGTGACGCCGTCAACTCGCCGCCAATGCTTTCCTTTGATTGCCTAGATCCAGATCTGACGCCGTCACTTAATATTCGTCTCTTGGCCGTCACCTTTTAGATTGCACGTGACGGCCTAGGCGTCACAAAGGGTGACGCCGTCACTCTTTAAATCCAAAAATCTTTCTGGCGCGTCTTGTGTAAACTTCATATCCACCTCTTTGCTAACACGTGACGCCGTCACCTTAGAGCTTGACGCCGTCAGGCACTGTTTCCAGCTTGATTTTGGAGACTTTGTCATTTTCTTCACTTTTCGCTCCAAAAACGTCCAAAATGCTTCCTTTTCCAGATTTCTTCTCCAAAGTATCTAAAATGACAAAAGGAACGATTTGAGGCTATATTTTTTCAAATAATCACGACTTAGGGCTTAAATGACCCCCTAAAAGCGTAACAATTTTCGCCTCATCACAAGACCATCGGCCATCTATCGCGGACCAGTCAGTCCTTAGTTGATTCAAGGGCAAACAACCTTGGAAACATATCCATCAATCGTGATCCATCTCCCACACAAAGAATCCTTCCAAAACATCATATTACCACCACTTGAGATTTTTCGGTTAAAAGAGAATTTGAAGGAGCCATCAATACTATCAATTAACTTTACAGCTTTGATGATGTCAAGCTAAATACCACTACTGCCATGAGAATTCACAGAAGATTCAAACGGCATTTAAATTTTCCTAGAAGACCAAGTTTTTTCGAGTGGAGACAACCGACTCCCAAACCCCCAAATTTCTGATCGAGAAGAATAGATTTCAATTTAACCCAACAAATCCCATGAGTGTCTTCTTTAAAGCCCCCAAAAAAAACTGACATCTAATCGACTCAAGGACATTTAAAACTTTTGAGGGAGCTTTAAAGTGCGAAAAGTAATAGATGGGGAGACTACCCAAGATAGACTTGATGAGGGTGAGTCTCCCACCAACAAATAAGGATTTGGCTTTCCAAGATGAAAGGCGATCTCTAAAACGGTTAATGAGAACATGATGTCGCACTTTCATCTTGGAAAGCCAACAAATAAGAATTTGCCAAAAATTGTATGGTATTCAACTCATCATATCCTAAAAAGTAAAAGAGTTGGCTAGCCAGCAAGATTATGGCTTGTGGTAAAGGCAGTGGAAAGCCATAATTGGTAATCAACTCACCAAGATGTTGACTGTGTCCATCAAGAGTTGGCTAGTCCAGAAGCAAACGGCTTCTGGTAAAGACAAATCAAAACCGTTGAAAGCTGGTGGTTTGCTCAAAATCACATGGTTATCAGTGTACCATGGTTCTTACTTGAACTGAAATATTTGGCTACTCCAGAAGTAATGGCTTTTGGTAAAGAGATTCAAATCCATTAAGTTTTCTCAAAAAGATTGCTAGGGACTAGCAATAGTTTAGTGTGGGGGATTGATGAGTGCTCAAACACTCATCATTTTTGTCGTATTTGAACTGCCAAAATATCTAAAAACACTCAAGAATGCATCAAAAATACTGAAAATATCCCAGGGATTGTATTTTATACATTTCAGATGCAAAATGAGTAAAAACAATGAAAAACGGACAAAGTTTGCACAATTGCCAGTTTCAGTCCCCCAACTTTCAAAAATTGACAAAACTAGTCCCTGAGCGTTTTTTATGAAAGAAAAGTCAACCCAAGGCTTTTAAAAGTAAAAAATTTATCAAATATAGTCCTTGGGTGAAAACTTTGGAAAAATTACAAGTTTGGTCCTTGCAGTTTGAAATTTGGCAAAAGTGGTCCCTGGGAGTTTTTAAACTATTGGAAAATTACAACTTTGGCCCTTGTGTTATTGTTATATGGCAGGTTTAGTCCCTTGAAGGAAGTTTGGAATGTCGGCAAATCAGGTCCCTAAAAGTTTCAGCAGTTTACAACTTTGGTCCTTGGGCCTTATACACTAAATATACCAAACGGACCCTTATTTGTTATAATCCAAACACAAACCCAAATAACACCCCAAGCCCAACCATCCCCTGGCCCAACTCCATTACAAGCCCACCCCATTCCCTAACAATAATACCAGGGTCAATGTTGACCCTTTGACCCCCTTTTTGACCACCTCCAATACCACTTTCCCACCTTTTTCTGCAAAACCACCTCCAAAACCACCACACGTGACTGCAAAACCTTTCCCCTCCTCTCATCATGACTCCTATACACTGCCAAGCTCCAATAGTTGCCTAACCCCACTATTATCACCCTAAACACGTTATCAATGCATGCTTGTTGTACAATTTTTGGGCGCCAAGACACTTCAAGGGCCAAGATCAAAAGGACCCATCCAATGGTCAACAAGGTAGCTGGGAAAAGTCCAAGGGAGCTCCAGGAACCCTAATTGGAGATTATAAAAAGGGAAGAGAAGCTGTGAAGGCTGTGGGTAGTTTTTTAGCTTAATTTTATTTTGTGTCGAAATAATGTTTAGTCTTTTCAGTCTTCATTAGTTAATCAAGTTGTAATTCCAGTTGTGGTTTTGTAAGCTTAAAATTTCCAATTAATATAATTCAAGTTCAAATGATTCACAGTTATGAAGTTTCCTGTTATTTTCAAATTCTCAAAAAAATACTAGTAGTTGTTTCTAGCTGTTTCTTTGGACATCTTAGGAACATATAAACTCCTGACAAAAGCTTTTGAAAGCTTCTAGTAACCTTATAATCAATTGTGTAAGTAAAAATCAAAAATACAAAAATATCACATAAATTGTTGAAAATGAGAAATTCAGTGAAGAAGGTGATCAAAGCTTGGAGCAAAGTGAATTATGGATGGCTTTTGGTTTAGTAGCTTAGTGGTAAGCTGATAGGTTTTCCTTGGTTCTTGTTCTTAAGTTCTCAGTTGGAAATCATTTTGTAAGCTCAATCCTTCATTTTTGGCATTTCACTATTCTACTATTGTTATCTGCTTTTACTTGTTCTTGTATGATCATTTGGTGGTACTTAGTCATAATCTAGCATAAAATAGTTAACTTGTTCTTTGAATATCATAGTTGTTTAAAATCTTAGTTTCACAGTTAAATAGCATAATTGTCAATTCTTGGTTTCATGTTGTTAATGTTATTGTTTTATGCTCAATAGATCTTGTATGATGATGATATAGTGTTTGTAAACAGAGTTGAGGTTCAATTCATTCATCTGCTTTGAAAATCACAAACTGAGTGTTTAAAAAGGGTTGTTTGGATTTACTGGTTAAACTGAGTTAGAGGTTGTATGTATAATTGTTTTTGCTTGATGTATGATGCATAAGGACCTATTACCTCAGTAAAACAATAAAATCAAGTGCTTCTTTGTTGAGAAGTCAAAATAGCTTTTGATCTCACTTAATTTGCTCTCTGTTGTCATTAACTTGCCCATTTTCATCATATCAATTCATAAGTTGTTAACCTAGCCTAATTTCACTTCTTCTTAGCTTAATATAACACTTTAGTCAGTAAATTAGATTCAAAGTTCGTCTAAGTCAACCTAGATAGGTAATTAAAAAGTCAAAATTTTCAGTAGAATAATTTTTGAATAAACTAGATAATTTCTTATAGAACTTAATACTTAGATTCATAACTTGTGCTTATAGATAATTAATATTTTATTGTTTGTCTTAATCATAGTATTTTTGTTAATTTTTAGATAGCTTGTTTAACTGCTTATTTAGATCTTAACATTTAGCTGTTTTTCATAAATTTGCCCTGTGCACAGTTTAGCTAGTTACTTTTAGATGCTTGCACAAGCTTATCTAGTTAGCCTTAGCTTGTGTATTTGGTATATCTTAGAAGCTCTTCTGGCATACTTGATATTAGTGCTTTTCATTTTCCATAGATTGCTTATTCCCAGTGCTTATTATGCCTATTTTGTTTGTTCAAAGCAATTCATCATACTGAGCAATCAGTGTAACTGATCCAATTTCATAAGCTCTTAATAAGCCCACCAGTGGACTTAAGGTTGAGTTCTTTAGATTTTTGTGAAGCTTAACTACCCATCTCAAAGTTCCAAAGCTTATTTTGCCTTTTCTAGCTTATTTACTAGGCCTGCATCTAGCTTAAACCTTGTCCCATATTGCTGAGTACACTGGTCACTCAGTGTATTCAGGATTTTTCATAAGCTCCTAACAAGCTCTCCTGTGGACCCCACAGGGTGAGCTTGGACTTTTTGGAAAGCCCCTCAGGTCACCTTTCTAGATTTCCATTTGATTTGGCCTTCAAGGCACACCTGTGGGCCCCACCAAGGGCTGCATATTGCCCTTTAAGGCCTGTGTGGTTTGTAGGTAGTTTGAAACTGCTTATTGAGCTTATCAGCTTAGTGAGGGTGTTGCTTCAGAAGTTTAAGCTTAATTTGAGTACCCTCAACTTGTTAAAAGCTTGTCTTATCTTTGGTTCTCACTGTGTAGCTTTTTAAATAGCTTTTCAAGACAATTTAAGCTTAAGAGCTCACTGTTGAGCTTATTTGAGTGCACACAGCTAATTTTCAAGTTCCACCAAACATGTCTTCACAAAAGTTTCTCAATTTCAGTAGCTTAATAGTTATGTAAAATAAAATTAAGAAAAATCCAAAATTAAGAAAAGTGATAGCTTCTATTTAAGTCATTTGACTTATTTTTCTGCTTATTTATAAGCAATTCTCATTTTTATATTTTTCTCAGGCTCCTTATAGGTTAAAATAATTTTAGTAAATTTTTCCAGATTTTTCTTTTGTCATTTAGTACTTTTTATAATTTAATTTAGTTTAAATTAATTAAATAATTAGTTTTAATTAATAATAAATAATTAAAAAGTAGGAAAAATACATATTCTGTTTTAAAATTAGTTTTATAATATTTTAGATTTTTCTAAATTTAATTTTCATTTTTCTAGCTAATTTTCATAATTAATTATAAATTAGTATAATTTAGTTAATTAAAAAGTAATTAATAATTAGTAATTAATTAATAGTAATTAATTAAATAGTTGTAAAAATAATTTTAGTTTTCCAAAAATTTTCTTATAACATTAAGATTGTAAAAATATAATTTTTATATTTGTAGGACTTTATTTGCTCACGCTTCACTTTTTATTTTGCGCGTTCGCGTTTAATTTAAATTCAAATGCGCGTTTTTAGGTTAAACTTACGTTTTTAGGTTATCTGATCATCAGTAATTGTTAATATAGTGTTTTTAAGCTCTTCTCAATCATAATCTCATAGTGTAATCATAATAATCAAATTCTTTATCCTCCTGTTAAATCACTCGATCACTTAAGACGTTTTCAAATACAATTGCACACCTCGCTGGGACATAACGACCTGGGAATACACTGTACTCCTTGGTTAGTTGGACTGAGATGTTTGACTTGGTTGACCACTCACATTGGTTAACTTAGTTGACCTTTCAGGACCAATCAAAATTTGGCGCCGCTGCCGGGGAGGTAGCTGCGTGTTTAAAACGTTTTTTAGAGATTAGTGGTTTTTCATTCATCATTGTATAAACACCACCACCTTTTGTAAATTTAAATCATAATACAAAACGTCATTAACACTTTTCCTAAAGTGTTAACAACACCAGGAGGAATAGGAATGGAGAAAGAGGATCCCTTTGATGAACACCACGCTCCATTATAAATTCACATGACAGAGATCCATTGATCAAAACTGTAACACCCCAACCCAACACGGGTCAAAATGCCACATTATGGTTTCCATCATAACATACAAACGCAAGCGAAAGACTTGTAAACATAATAGTTACAAAGGTATTCTAGAATAATAAAGAAATACTAACTCTAAACAAGATGAGTTCCAAAACTGAAATACAAAATCCAAACTAAATCTAAATGAAACCAAATCCAAGTCTAATCTAGAAGCAAAAGGTATCTATCGTCAAGGTAGTCCACTAAGAGCTCCTATGCACTCTTCACTCAAACCCAGCTTCCAACCTAAAACCTGCCGCAGGAAAAGAAATACGGCTGAGCTTAAAAAGCCTAGTGAACCGATATATAACAAAACAAATAATCAAAACATATATAAGTTTTAGGAAGGAAATCATCAGCTCCTACTGAAATGAATATCATTTGTCAAATGAATAAGTGATCAACGATCAACTGAACAAATATCATAAGTCAACTGAATAAAGAACATAAAGAATCAAATGATAATCCGAATCATATAGTAATCAGCATCCAAAGAGCAGATAGAACAAAGGCTTGTCTAACGAGATACTCGAATAGACAAAAAGAAACATAGGAAAGCCACAGGCCGACCTAACGAGATAATCGAATAGGTCTCAAATCACATAATCACATATCCGTCAAATCATAGTGTACGGAAAGGGGAGACCTCTAAGTACCAAATGGAGTAGCGAACTCCCAAAAGTGAAGGGGTGCAAGGCACGCACAACCCAGTCACTACCAAATCATATCATATCAAAACAAAACATAAGATGCATCCATACGCCCCCTGCAAAACAAATCATATATATATATATATATATATATATATATATATATATATATATATATATATATATATATATATGTGTGTGTGTGTGTGTGTGTGTGTGTGTGTGTGCATACATACATACATATATATACACCTACTCATATGACAAGTGTACACACATATAATGGCAAAGAGATCTCATATCATATCATATCAAAAGGGGACGTTGTGGATCAATCACACCTCTATAGAAAGTGTTATGCCATTGGTGCCATCAATGACATGGCCATGGTACCTCCATGACTAGTTTGTTAAAGATCGTTTAAGCCCATCTAAGATATTGTAACAATGATTTGCACAATGGAATAATAATAAGAACAATCAAAGTTACTCCAAGGTTTTCTTTATTCACAAAATGAAACTAATACATATACTAATTAACTAATATACACACGATTTCTATTGTGTGTCTAGACTCTCATTGGGAGAGTTCTATATTTTCTAATGCTATTCTAAATACCCTGTATCTCTTTATATACTAGAGGATGCTAGGGTTTACAAAGAGATAAGAATGAATATTAAGAAATCTTCCTAATCTTTTAAATTGATTTCCTGTATCTTGATATCTTTGAAGCTTTCTCTCTTTATCAATATTAGTTCTTTTTGCTTTGTAATCATCAAATTATAATTCCCAACAATCTTCCCCTATTTGATATTACAAAACATTTCTTCAATGCTTCTCCTTAACTTGAACATATCACCACACATAATAAGCTGCAAACCTGTAATCTTCTTCCCCTTTTGTAATCATCGAATAGGGGTCTTCTATATGCAACTTGAATAACACTTCACCTTAAGTGGTGATCTCTTGAATCTCGAATTCTTTATGTAATGATTACTGATGAAGAAAACTGAGTATAACGAATTTGATGAAGAAGTTGAATTTCCCAAACTTGCGTCTTATATCTTGTACTATCCACGTGATTCCAAACTCATACTCCCACAAAAAGTATAAGTAGACCGCAACCTCTTGATAAATCTTCAACTAATATGAGACACTGAGCACTACAACGTAACTCCTTTAAGTGATAGCAAATTTGAGCATTAAGCACCACTAGTTTGTAGATCACACACCTTTGCTAGATTCATCAAGTCTTTGTCACATCATTAACACACGAACAAGTTATCTCCAAAGTGTAACACCCACTTTGAGATATGATAAGAACACGCACCTGTGAAACTCAACTACGACATCAAATAAATTATGTTCAACCTTCTTCATAATCACATCTTCAAATAATCAATGAAAAACATCTAAGTGAAATAACATCCTCCTCTCTTATGTAACTGTTGCCTCAACCGGCGATCTACCGTAGTCCTTGTTTGTATCGTTGCCTCACTCGGCGATTCTACGAACACCAAGGGTACACTTGTCACATAATTTATTAACCCCATCGCACCAAATATCTCCACAATAATTATGAAGAATAAACCATCATCGTTCGAGATCCAAACGCGTCAAATAAACAAAAAGTATTTATCATCCACTATCGGCCAACTCTATCAGTATTAACCTTCTCGAAGCCAACAAGTATTAAAAATGAATGGGCCGACTTAACTTCGAAAGTACTAGAATTAACTTAAAATCACCAGAATTAACTCAAACTTGCAGCAGTACTAACTTCGAAGCATACCAGTATTAACTCCACAACTTTTATTTCAAGCAGTACTAATATAAAACAAGCAGTACAAAAACTGACATGGGCAGTAGTACAAATTCCAAACTTGTATGCTACGTCTTTATCCCATTCTCACGTAACCATACCCCACTTGCATTTAGTTAAAACCAGATCTGCTTGCATCACTTTGTCGCCAAGTAACCTCAATAATTCTTGTGACCGCTTGACTAATTAAACGCATGCACATGAAAACGACAGATCATATACAACAAATCATAAAATCAGTATGATAAACTAATTTAATATTCCATAGCTACACACAACCCTGCTATCTCGACAAATTGCAAAAGGCGACAGACTTCATATGTATTAATCCACACACAACCCTGCTATCTCGATAAATTGCAAAAGGTGACAGACTTCGTATATATTAATCAACCTCACATTAGATTAAATAATACATTCACATACCACTTCAAAAGACGACAACTTGGCAATATGATATATCAACATCAAAACCTCGACTTTAATAAAACCACACTGTACACGACAATCTCACATTCCCACTTTTAAAACTCGACCAATTTATTAAATAGACCTTTAAATCAGTACAAGGTTCAATTAATTGATGTAAATTAATTTGAGAGCATTATTCTCAAAACAAAAAACTTCCAATCAATACGAGGTATATTTGATTCTACAAAATGAGATCACAATACCTGATTGGTAATTCAATTTGAGGCACCATGTACGACAAGCAGTTATCTGATACCTTAAAAGCCGATTATACAAAAACACAAATACGATTATGCCTTCTTCAAAACTGCTCCAATTCAACGACATAAATCCTTGAATAAACCCTAGATATCAAGAGCCCCTGTTCTGATACCAATTGTAGGTCCAAAGTTATGAATCTAAGTAGCCTTTGTTAAACTATAGCTTACTTGGATAAATTAAAACTATATGAGAAACTCTTAACTGTGTATAATTAATTGTTAATGTGGAATCTTAACAAACAATGGTTATGAAGAACATAGAGATTTACTAATAAACACTTCTATTAATCTTCGAATTGGCATTTGATACAATGCTGTAGGGTTCTTTTTATACACCAAGGAAACCCTAATGCTACAAAACGTGTGAAAGGATAAACGTGTATTCTCCTAAGATATTTAATATACGTACATATCCTTCCCTAAGATATCTATTCTGTTTAACATAAACAGACTTAACTATAAATAACACTAACAGACTTAACTTAGTACTGGCAGTAATAACTACAACTAACAGACTTAACTATTACATTAGCAGACTTAAGTATGTTCTAACTAATAATTCCCAACATAGTTAATAAACTCGGGCATCGGATCAGAACAAATCAAAACAAAGCTATCCGTAATCAAAGCAATCATATCATAATCAATCATAGCATATCATCAGAACAGAATCCCATAAGAATGAGATAGTATACAGATCATCATAACAAAATGGATAGCAAACAGAATCATATCAAATGATAATATCAATGGATCATATCAACGAATCATATCAAACAGATCATATCATAGAAAACGAATCAAAGTCAAGGATCGGAAAGGCATGAGAACAAAACCATTGCCAAGAAAGGGTAGAATATATGTACCTCAAACCGCAATGAAACCATATCAAAAACAGGGATAGGAAGTTACTCCTTCTTCAGCGAATCTACACGAATTAATGATCGTCTTATTATTTAAAAGGTCATTTTAAATCAGATTACTCATTTTAGTTTCTTTCTATTTTTAGAAACTTTCCTTTTTTTAGTAACTTGCCATTTTTAGTAATTTTCCGAATTAGTAAGTTTCGTGAATTAGTAAGTTTATACTTTACGGTTATAAATGACAATTAATAATATTTAAGGGTTAAAATGACAATTATAAAAGTGTAGGGTTAATTATGTCATTTAGTAAAGTTTAAGGTCAAAATGTAAATTATCAAAATTAAATATTAAAAATGTAAAATTAAATTATTTTAAAGTTATAATATAATTTTATATTAAGATGATAATTTTAGACACCGTCGTTCATAATTTATTAACGTATCCTCGACATTAATCTTAGCCAGCGACGACCAAAATATGTTATTTATATATATTCAAGTCGACCCCAATGATACCCATGCCACCTAAGATTAACAAAGCCACAAGTAACACAATTTCTCATAAAATCATAATCACATCAGTCCTTAAACCCTCGTTAACATAACCAGTTCTTGTTCACCTGATAAATCAGATTCATAACCATGATAGACTCAAGTCGACACACACAATCTTTAACGAGACACATAGCACTAAAACTCTTTTATCACAAAATCCTTAACATGAGACAAAACAACACAATAACTAGACTAGAGTACTCATGACAACACACATGATACGTTTCATACTCATGCGTCCCATCATGCACGCGATCGCAAAACCGACATCTTAACCCTATGCAAGCGTTCACATATGAAATTATAGTACACAAACTTAAATCCCACTTTAGTTAATATATTATTTGTTCATGCAAGTTTGCACAAGAATTACAAACACATTATGAAAACAACAAGGCATGAATACCATGCATACACATACGTACCAAACCCCAATTCCTGATTATTATACGTATGGTTATTACTTTTGTGCTCTCCAAGTTTCAACTAGTCGTTAACATGTTTTAATCCGTGACTACTCGACTCTCATAATAATAATTCATACTTAAAGTTTCGTATCACGTTTAGTTGCATAACCTTTAAAGCTGAAAACAATATTTGACTGACGACAATAGAAAACTAACACGACATTTTTGTTAACAAAACCTCTTATTGTGTTTTACGTACGATATCACTTTTATAATTAGTCTAACTTTTAGTGTTACAACCTGTTATCTCCCGTATGTTTGCATGATTATCATATGATATGTATGTCAATAGTAGATATAGATTTACCTTAAGGCTGAGTCAAGAGTGATCGAAAAGAAAGGGAAGTGGTACTCAAAATCAATCACACATGAGTACCCCAGAATCTACTACCCACCTCGAACTATCAACAATCTGATTCTAACATGAACAGGAGGCCTGAATACTATCGTAGTAAAAATGTGAACCCAACCTCTTGACCTCTTCCCACCATCGAATATATATACAAAGAGAGAACTTTTGTTTCCTTCGACCCGTATGTACTTGAAAAGAGAAAATACGATTTTAGTTTAATTAGGATTCCATGCGGTTTAAGAGGTTATTGTGCTACATAGGGATAATATATTATGAGATATTGCAAGGTTGTCAAGATGTGGGTGGGGTAAAATAAGGGATGCCGAAAATTAAGTGAGTAAATCAAGGGCAAAGAAATATTGCAAATTTTAAATATATTCGGTATTATCTTCCTTCATTCCAAATCGTGTGGAAATGGTTGCAAGAGATAACAACCCGGTTCAAGTGTAACATATGAGACGTGGAATTATTTCCAAATGAGAAGTGTACCGATATTAATTAATCTTGGTATTAAATTTCATATTTGGTAGTTTTATTCATAACATAGGTATTAAACTTTAGGTTATATTCATAGTTCGAATATTAACTCGGAGTTTAGGTCGTTATAAAAACTGAGATAGGGGCCAATGAGACAAATCAGGCGATCCAATTCTTCCATTTCAATCTGAACCCCATTTGTATCATAACGTCAAGAAGGAAATTCCAATTAACATTATCAAATGCCTTCTCAGAGTCAACTTTAAAAAGAAAGAGCTTGAGATTTTCCATGGACGTCATTCTGATGATTTCATTTGCTATAAGACAACCATCAAGAATCTGGCGCCCCTCAATGAAGGCTGATTGGTTGGGGCCAATAATAGAGCCGATAACCTTTGCTAAACGCAACGCTAAAAGCTTGGAAATAACTTTATATACACATCCAATAAGGCTTATGGGCTTATAGTCCGAGAAAGACAATAGGTCAGCCTTTTTTGGAATAAGGACAATGAAAGAGGGGTTACATCCGCCTGCTAGCTTACCAGTAGATTCGAAATGCTTAATACATTTCCAGAAATCCAACTTGATTACCTCCCAGTATGTCTTGATAAACGACTGTCATTTCATGTGTTGCAATCAGGTTAAATCAATAATAAATTAGTTATGATTAAAACTAACATTCTACACAAATGAGAAAGATGAATCAATAAATTATGTTTTCTTAAAGTGTATATTTTTTTATCGATAAACATTATTTTCGAACTAGGGAGTAGAATTATTTGTTTGTCAATACTCAATCTATGTATTCTAATAAAATAAAGTTTTGTACCACCCATTAAAGCAGCCCGTGCAATTATGGTGCTGGCGTGTCTCGATGCTCAGGGCATAGATATTTTTGGAGAGTACAAGCCTGCTTCACCTACAAAACAAAACTTCTTCAATACTATTTTCTCACAAATAAAAATCCAGTTACAAATCACCATTTAATGTCGATTCAAAGAATTCAACGCGTTGTACAATTAATATATTTCTTCCTATATACGATTCAGTTTCAATTGTATAATTTAATCTCACAATTAATGTAAACCATTTCATAAAAAAACATACAAAAACAAATCACCCATTGAATAATGAGTTTCACCGATTCAAAAACATACATGCAAATCCTCTTATTCATCAACCAATCGGTAAGTATTCACATCTATTCAAGTTTTTCTTTTTAAGGTTTTGATTTAAATCCATAGTATAGCTATGTTTAATTGTAAATCATCTGATTACACACATGCAAATCCTCTGATTTTAGTAACTTTTAATTGTATTTAATCGATTTGGTTTATGTTATTGTTGGTTTCTTTATGTTTATGATGTAAACCCAGTAATTCAATTCAAATTGATTTTTGATTTTTTTTCAATTCAATTGATAATACATTTTTTTTTTGTACAAGATTTGGATCGTTTGTAGTTTCTAATAAGATTGAATCGGAAGTTTGGAAGGCTCTCAAGTGGTCAGTGGTAAGTGTTTTTTACGTTATAAAGGCCAAGTTTAATTATAATTTACTTAAATCGAGAGTTAGATTTTCTCTATTCAACAAATTTTTATGGGCTTAAATGGTTTTTTGTGGCATGTGTTTATAGATACATCTAATTATGTGGAACAGAAACTATCCCATACGAGCGATCCACAAAAGGTATGTGTGAAAACATGTATCTTTGTAATGCTTGCAACATATAAAATTCATAATATGGTCTATGTAATCTTTTTCCAAGTGTGCCAACAGGGTGGTTTACGCAGGTTGGATAGACATGATTAGTATAGTACTACTATATTGCATTATTATTGTTCATTTATGATTATAGAGCATAGTACTATAGTGCATTGTTATTGTTCATCAGACTAAAGCTTCATACTCTCGCCTATATACAGGTAATGAGATAATTTCCTCATGTGAAATAGTTGGAAGGTTGTTTCCTATATGTCATGTACATGTTGATGATGCCATTGTGGAGGTATGCACATTTATTTCATGTAGTTGAATAAGATCGTTGTAGTTTTTATTTATTTAGAAAATGTTTATATAACTTGGATATGGATATCTAATATGGATATGTGATGCGTGGGAATCGCATCTTGCTCTACCTCTCGAGGGATCTCGAGAAGCTTACAACCCCCACCAGGCAGTGTACCTGATCGTTGTAGTATAGTATAGTGACAAGTACCGGGGGATTGATCGTTCAGCTTAGGAATAGTGTCGCTAGGATTAGAAAACCTAATTAATAGTTCTAAAGGTGAGAGATGATTATTTTTGTATTTTTATATTTTTATGAAAGCAATTAAAATCTCGGTTTTTTAAGGAGTGGGCGGAATTAGTTGCTATTCAACTAACCCAAAACTAATATATAATCAAAATAAAATAATAAAAATGAAATTAAACTAAATTATACTAAGGTTGTGAGCAGTAATTGGAGAAATTGTGTTTACTTAGACTTCACTACTCCCTAGATATCTTTTACATGTTAATTACTTGTTATACTTGTATGGATGACGGATTGTATTCCTTAATATCATTCGTGGGGTGGCATACATAACTCCCCAACTCTATGAGCTCTTATCTCCTCCTACACCATGACCCAGCACAACTATAGGGATTGTAAACAGTGGGTCATGCATTAAATACAACCAATAAAGACCTAGTACGCCTCGGTTCATGTTTCTTAATACGTTCAAGCATGTTACCATTTGGAGATCTGCCAGTTTTCTTAAGCCTAACATATAAATCATTCATCCAAGAACAAGAATAAACAAGTAATCAACACATAATCAACATCTAGGTTTCATTAGATCTAAGCAAACACAAGAGAGATCTAGCCTAGCATAATTGAATTGAGACAAGAACAAGAGATAAACAACCAACACATAGACATATTGATTGAATTAGAAGAACACTTATCTCAATTACAATGCAAGGTATCAAGGGTTTGGAACCCTTGAAAAACCTGTAAAAGAGGCACCAAATTCGTCTTTAGGGTTTCACCAAAACTTCTCCCTTTTTAATGAAAAAACTAGAAAACTATATATAGGAAAAGTAGGCTGACGGCGTCAAGAGTTACATGTGACGCCGTCACCTCGCCGCCATATACTTCCTCGGACGGCCTTGATCTACTTATGACGGCCTATGTGACGCCGTCACCGACCACGGTATTTTATTCTTGCCACTTTGACGCCGTCACCACCTTCGGTATTTTAATCTTCATGTCTGACGCCGTCAAGATATTACTCTTGACGCCGTCACCTTGTATCTTCAGCATGGAAATTTGGTACTTTGCCGTTTTCTTCACTTTTATGCTCCAAAAACGTCCAAAATGGCTTCTTTTCCAGAATTCACTCTCCAAACACCTAAAATCACAAAAGGAACGATTTAGGGCAATATTTGATCAAATAAATTCGGATTCGGGCTTAAATGACCCCCTAAAAACGGATCATTTTTCGCCTCATCATATACCCTTACACTTGAGATTTGCTTGTCCTCAAGCAAATGCGCTTTTATTCTACTCGAAAGACAAGTTAGGGGTCATTTAACACTAATATAAAAGTAATTACAACAAATAATCGTTCCACTAAAGACCAATAGACAAGCACGGAGGTCATACACAAGCACCTCACAAATAGTGTTTAGATACTCACATCTCTCGGGTGTAATAAAGTAATATAACATTATGGAAATGGAAGATATCTCTCACTACCTGTCATAGCAAAATAGATTACCATAGGCTTGGGAAAGGATCAAACCTCCACCACATGGCGTAAGCACCTAGGATAAACTATCAAAGAGGTCTTTTAAAGGGTTGTAACGTTAGGTATAGGGATATGAATTACACGGTTTTGTTGGATAAAGGAAGTTTTACTGGTGGCGAGTTAACAATCTTGGTTAATTACATGTACAAGATGGCGTTGCTAAGCCAAGACTAGACTCGACTTAAGCTAATAAATGAAAAATAACAAAAACATAAAATGAACATAGAATAAAAAACGGGATGGTAGTCCGTATGTTTTTTCTCTTTTTCTCTTTTTCTATTTTTTTTTTCTTTTTCTTGTTTTTTTTTCTATTTTTTTTTTATTTTTTTTGCATACACTCTTACCCTACCATCCGAAATAATACATCATAGGGGATGAGAATTCCCCTTACACTTGAATCTTTACATACTTTACATTTAACTAATCTAATGACTCGAATTAAGAAAATCAAAACACTTGGAGCACTTTTAAGATTAACGTACATATGGGGGTAATATATTATGTTCTTCCCCATTACTCCATAAAATAAGTACTTACCCATGAGTCCCAATAGTCCCAAAACAATATGTACAATGATATGACTCGACTTAGCAACCATGTAATCAATTAGAAAGTTAACTTAGGGTTTAACAAATAACAATAATGCACTAAAAATGAGCGCATACACGGAAGGCTAAGGCGATTTGGGTGTACATTTAAGTGGGGTGTAACAAATTCTTCCTTTAAGTAAGATGCTTAAAGTTAGAAACGAAAAGATAGGCTCGGAGGGGTGTACTAGGGGTATCGTGTACTAAAAATGAGTACAACGCTAAGGGTGTGGGAAAAATTAGTTGACTTAACTAGCCAAGTAATATGACTTAAATGGTCAAGTAATTATAATACGGGTTTAACACAAGGGTGATCCTAATGCCTCTTATCATGTAGTAAATCCTACCACACGAATGTAGTCTCACTAGCGGTCTTGGGATGCATCACTAACGCAAGTTCTAGAATCTAAATGCTACCGGTACACTCATAAGCACTAATAGTAAATGCTTTTCCTATCAAATCTAAAGGTGAACCTCACATTTTTGGGTGGAAAATTTTTCTGAATATACGGTTATGTGCTAGTCATACAACCTCCTATCCATGAGACGCTTGCTATGGCTAAAGTTTCACTCCTAAATGTTGTAAAAAATTTTAAATTTGGCGCTAAAATTGCACTAACAAGTATTTCTCGTAGTTTTATTACACATCTACTATCAGACAAAACAAACTCAAGCGAAAGTGCATATGTAAGGTATCATCTTTTTACCCTCCCCTTACACTTAAGATGAACATTGTCCCCAATGTTCAAGTAAAGAATGTAAAAGTTAAGAAGTAAAGAGAATGAAATCAAATACTCCCCTGATTCGCTCGGTATGGATTTTAGGTTGACCAGGTTAAATCTTCCTCCAAGAAAACGAACAATCAAAGCTTCCCTTCCAGAATATAAATCATCTTCTTGTCATAAATAACCTGTAAATCCTGACAACAATAGACAAGGCAACCTCGCGTAAAATTGGCGGCATCCTATATAAGTTACTAAGTCCTAGAAAACAAGATAAGATATAATGCTTGTGGAATGAAGTTTGCAGATTTCCTGGAGATTATAAAACTTAATAATTCACAAAAACCATAAGACTCCGTTAGAAAAACAAAACCGGTAAAATTTCCAGATTTTTAACTCCTGACGCCGTCAAGAGTAATACTCTGACGCCGTCAGAATGGACCTGCAGAAATTCTTATGTTAAGTTTCCGGAAAATTTCTGGAAAAACTTCGTCCTACTTCCTGGAAAATCCTGCAAAACTTCATTATGACTCAATACAAGCATTTGACTCTAACAAATACGAATATACATGTTCATTAAATATTGTGGAGAATCATGATCGGTTTGTTTCTTAAAAACATATTTGGGGTTTCCCCTTACACTTATCTTTTGCAAAAATACCTTTAGGTTGGAGTTAAGACTAGGCCAAACAACATAATAAAGTATTTCCACATTTTAATTGAGAAACATGATCAACCAACAATAAAAATAAAACATGCATACGGAAGCAAATAACTATCAATCAAATAAAATCACACAAAACATGGGTTGCCTCCCAAGAAGCGCTTTTCTTTATTTACGAGTCTTGTAGCTAGACTCAAAGTCATGGGTTACTACGTGATCTCATCATTGGTTCCACTCTCTAGGTCGTCTTCTAAACTAGTATCGCTTTCATAGTGCAGGTACTTCGGATCTTCGAATTCGAAAACATCATGTCGATACTTAGAACCAAGCTTACTAACATTCTTAAAGAATCCACATGATAAATCAGAAATATTCCTACACCCTCTCCTAACATCCTCATCACACAAGATAAGTTGGGAGCTCATCACATCAAGCCCGTCACAATCTATTCCCTTAAGGTCTTTTCTCTTGTATGGCGTTTGGTATGAAATCCTCCTAATCCCATCAGTGAAGGTCATGATTCCGTTCAAGTCATCCACTATCAAATTAGTGATTTCACAAAATGGTGCTCCAAAGACGACTTGTGATAACCTAGGGTCGACATAGTCCTCGATGTTATCCACAATTGTGAATTCCATAGGGAATGCCATATTTCCTACAAACACCTGGATTTCATGATCCTTGCCAACCACTTTCTCTCCTTTGTAAATCATCCCCCATCTGCAGATATTGTTATAGTGAAACAATGACATAAAATTCTTTGGTAGGAATACATTAATGTATATGTTATCGAAGTACTTATGACCGATCATGCAGGGGATTTTGAGATTATCTGGATCACGTCGTCTTATCTTCCCCAACTCTCCATCCTTTGACCCATATAGATTCCCCTTAAGAGATGGACGATACTCGTACACCTCCTCACTATCCCTACGAAAGATTACCTTCCTAACACCATTGGTAAGTACTACACTACCATCTTTCTCATCAAGGATTGCTCCTGATTCATTGATAAATGGTATCCCAAGGACAAGGTGGGTTAACGTTTGATTGGTGAAAGGGTCAACGTCGTCAACCACGGTGAGGTCAGCACTGTAAACAAGCCCTCCAATCCTAATTGATAAAATTTTTATTACTCTCTTGCTCGCAACGTGCTCTGGGAAGGTTTTGTGGTATAGGGAGAGGGGGATTATGTTGACTGGGAAGCTAGGATCTATATGACTATCGGTTAAGAGCTTTTCCTTAATGGTACAGGGGATTTTGAAAACTTTAGGGTTACTTTCCTTAGTATGATTGTTACCTACACTAATAACATCCTCCATTTTTCTCTCGGGTTCTTCTATAATAGATTTACCCAAAATGGTTGGATCTTTCTCGTGCTCTTCCGATTTCTCTTTCCTTTCATCCGGTTTGTCGGATTCTTGCGCGGTGTATTGCTCGGGTGAGTCGGTAGGGTTTCTTGCCAAATCATGGTCAACCCTTGAGGCCTCATCTTTCGCTGTCTGACAGAATTTGTTAGGTTGTTGTTGGGTTGGGTTGGGTGTTGAAGCAGGTATTGTGGTGATGGTGTTTACGAAGTGGATTGGTCCAGGGGGGTTGACAGGTTCTTCTCCGTTAGGAGACAGATGTTTGAATAGCTTGCTAGGACTTTTTATTTTTACAGGGGAAGCTGGTGGACTCATGATGGTAGCAGATTTAACCTCATTAACGGGAATGGGCCTATTATCAACATGCTCTTTGATAACAGTCAACAGATTACAAATCTTGTTGTTTACATCATCCTGCTGTTGTTTAAATTTGGCCTCGAGCGCAGCGAGCTGTAGTTCTTGAGAGAGAATGAATTTCTTTAAAGTATCTTCACAGCTTTGCCTAGGATTGCCTTGTGATGGAAAATGCTCGGACCAAGTGAGTGGTGAGGAGTCATTGAAGGATACGCTTCGCGTTTGGTACCTTCTAAAATCAGGTTTATCCTTCCATGCCTCATAGGCTTTGGCAGAAGTTTGAGGACCCTGACCTATGTGCGATGATGTGAATTCGTTATAAGCACATTTTGGAAGTTCCATGCAGTTATGGGTCTCATGAGGACCATTGCATAGTTTGCATGTAGAAGCGGTTCTGCTTACTTGGCTTGAAGGTTTATGGGCTTCGTAGGATTTCATGAGAGACTTGACTCGACCTTCAAGTTCCATGATCCTATGGTCGGGAGTGCTAGAATTGTTCGAAGGCAAAGATATTGCCTTGACCGTTTTATTCAAGTCACGGGGATCGTTCCAACTTTCGTTGTCATAGAGAGCAAGATCTTCTATGAGTTCCCATGATTGTTCCGCACTAAGATCACGTAGCTTACCACCGGCCGATTGGTCAATGGTTCGCCTCGTGGAGATGTCGATATGGTCATAGAAGATTTGGACTTGGAGCCAAAGATCTATGTCATGATGAGGGACTTTTTGGAGTAAGTCCTTGAAACGAGTCCATGCTTCATAAAGAGATTCATTTTGACGTTGTTGAAACATCAAGATGTCATTCCTAAGCTTAGTAGTTCTCCCCGGTGGGAAAAATTGAGCAAGGAAACGAGTGGTGAGATCATCCCATGTGGTGATGGATCCCGCGGGTAAACGCTCAAGCCATTGACTAGCTTGATCCCGTAGAGAGAATTGGAATAGGCGTAAACGGGTAGTCTCTCTAGTTTCAGCACCTAGGTCTATGGAATCTACGATTTTGAGGAAGTCCTTAAGGTGTTGGTTTGGATCTTCGGAACGAAGTCCATGGAATGCACATCCGCTTTGCACCAACCGGATGGTGTCGGATCGCAAGGGGGTCACATTGGCTCCGGTGAGCTCAATGGTGTTTCGGTAGCCTTGATGGCTAGGTCGGGAGTACTCTCCTAAGGTTCGGGGCCTAAGGGGTTCTAGTGGTGGGTTTTGTTGTGGTGGGATGATGGGTTCAAAGATGTTACCACCTTCCATGATGTCGGATGGTAAAGAGTTACGAACAAAGGCACGAAGAAATTAGATAGACTAAAGAAGAAATAAAAATAAAAATAAAAATCTTACTAGAACGGAATCTAGCAAGTAGACCTAATAAAAAGAAATCCTAACCTAGACAATAACTATTCCCCGGGTTGCGGCGCCAAAAACTTGATGCGTGGGAATCGCACCTTGCTTTACCTCTCGAGGGATCTCGAGAAGCTTACAACCCCCACCAGGCAGTGTACCTGATCGTTGTAGTATAGTATAGTGACAAGTACCGGGAGATTGATCGTTCAGCTTAGGAATAGTGTCGCTAGGATTAGAAAACCTAATTAATAGTTCTAAAGGTGAGAGATGATTATTTTTGTATTTTTATATTTTTATGAAAGCAATTAAAATCTCGGTTTTTGAAGGAGTGGGCGGAATTAGTTGCTATTCAACTAACCCAAAACTAATATATAATCAAAATAAAATAATAAAACTGAAATTAAACTAAATTATACTAAGGTTGTGAGCAGTAATTGGAGAAATTGTGTTTACTTAGATTTCACTACTCCCTAGATATCTTTTACATGTTAATTACTTGTTATACTTGTATGGATGACGGATTGTATTCCTTAATATCATTCGTGGGGTGGCATACATAACTCCCCAACTCTATGAGCTCTTATCTCCTCCTACACCATGACCCAGCACAACTATAGGGATTGTAAACAGTGGCTCATGCATTAAATACAACCAATAAAGACCTAGTACGCCTCGGTTCATGTTTCTTAAGACGTTAAAGCATGTTACCATTTGGAGATTTGCCAGTTTTCTTAAGCCTAACATATAAATCATTCATCCAAGAACAAGAATAAACAAGTAATCAACACATAATCAACATCTAGGTTTCATTAGATCTAAGCAAACACAAGAGAGATCTAGCCTAGCATAATTGAATTGAGACAAGAACAAGAGATAAACAACCAACACATAGACATATTGATTGAATTAGAAGAACACTTATCTCAATTACAATGCAAGGTATCAAGGGTTTGGAACCCTTGAAAAACCTGTAAAAGAGGCACCAAATTCGTCTTTAGGGTTTCACCAAAACTTCTCCCTTTTTAATGAAAAAACTAGAAAACTATATATAGGAAAAGTAGGCTGACGGCGTCAAGAGTTACATGTGACGCCGTCACCTCGCCGCCATATACTTCCTCGGACGGCCTTGATCTACTTATGACGGCCTATGTGACGCCGTCACCGACCACGGTATTTTATTCTTGCCACTTTGACGCCGTCATGAAGGCGTTTGACGCCGTCACCACCTTCGGTATTTTAATCTTCATGTCTGACGCCGTCAAGATATTACTCTTGACGCCGTCACCTTGTATCTTCAGTATGGAAATTTGGTACTTTGCCGTTTTCTTCACTTTTATGCTCCAAAAACGTCCAAAATGGCTTCTTTTCCAGAATTCACTCTCCAAACACCTAAAATCACAAAAGGAACGATTTAGGGCAATATTTGATCAAATAAATTCGGATTCGGGCTTAAATGACCCCCTAAAAACGGATCATTTTTCGCCTCATCAATATGTTAGCACAAGGTATGTGTTTAAAGTGTTTTGGAAAACATCTTTTGTTATATATTTTCTGCAATTTTTTAATAGATGCAAGTGTTTATGGGTCCTTGATGTACGTTTCCTCAACTTTAACACTTTGATAAGAGCCCAAACAGTCATTAATACGGATATACTTTCTGTGTATCTACTCATGATGATAGAGATCCTTCGCCTAGAATGTGGAGCTAATGCTGATAATTTCTTGCAGATCACTTATGTGTCCTCCCACCGAAGTCTGTGCAAGTGCGTCTAAAAGGTCTGTTATCGATTTATCCATGGATTGATTTAGAAGAAAATGTTGGAAACCTCTTCATGGTATGTTCTCATGCATCTTTTCTTCAAAGATTATTTGATCTTAACTAATTATGTGTTTGCGTTGCCAGATTATGAAGTTGACAAATATGACATCGGATCTGGATTTGGTCATTTTGGTATTGCAGTTGATAATGTGAGTTTAATTAGTTTTCTGCTATGGCCGATGCTTGAACATTTTCACAATATTCCGAGTATGTATAGGTTTCAAAAACTGTGGATCTCATAAAGGCTAAGGGTGGCAATGTAACTTGGGAACTTGGTCCAGTCAAAGGTGGGAAGTCAATTATAGCATTAGTGAAGATCCTATGTTTCTATGTTTGAACTTATAGAAAGATGTGCGACGCCCGAGCCACTTTGTCAACTAGTGCTTCGCGTTGAATATTTTATATACACCCAGTGATATTAATATTGGTATGTGTTAATTTAGGCTTTTAGTTTGGAGCTTCAGTGCAAACGAGATTGTCCTAAATTCAAGGTAATTCGTTTCATGTTCAAGTATTGAAATTGCACATTGACCGGTTATAGATAGAACCTTTCACGATTCGACCCGTTCATAAGTAAATGGGTTGAAATTGCCACTTATACAATAGAGCCCTTGTGCATTTTATCTACACTGATGCAAATGAGTTGGTCTTATCAGTAGTATACCGTTGCAACGATGGGTTACGGACCAGAACATAAAAACTTTATGCTGGAGTTGACATACAATTATAGGATCACCAAATATGATAAAGGAAATGCCTATGCTCAGGTTATAAAAAAACATATCTCACTATCAAATACCTATCATAAAAGACCAACATGACCACTAATATGTGCTTATTAACAGATAACAACAAGAATAGACGATGTTTATAAAACTTCAGAAGAAGTTAAACTCTTTGGTGGACATATTCCAAGAGAACCTGGACCGCTTGCTAATATCAACACCAAAATTACAGCATGCTTGGATCCTGATGGTTGGCAGATGGTAATTTTTTTTCTTTCTTCATTTAAATTCAATGTTTGCTTTACACATGACACGTTTGCTACCGTTTTAATGAATAACTTTTTTTTTTTTAATCAGGATTCAAGATTATTGTGAGAGCTTCACATTGCTCTGCTAAAGCAAATCGTTATAGATATCGAAGAAGTTGCAAGGAAACCCTCTGGTGGGCCCGGAACAAATCAATACACAATTGCTAATCCTAAAGGTGGTCATCCTCAGATAGTCGAAGGGCTAATTCTTTGTAATTAAATATACATGTATATTTATAAATATATCTTCAATATATGATGGTAAAGTATGTTGACATATGGTTACTTTTGATAGGCATATACAGGGCTTTGACATTCGCAATTTGCTTAAACATCTAAATCCATTAACATGGCAGGTTATCAGCCAAGTTGAAGTTGTTGGATATGTTGTGGTTTTCTATGACATAACATTATAAGGCTCCAGAAGTTGGTCAACGGGCGCTTCCTGGAGTCTTCTTCTTTTATATAACCTCTCAGTAAATAAGGTATGTTTCATTTTAGTATCCATTGTGTCACGGATAAAAAGCAAAATAGCAATATCATCATTTTGTGGGCCCCATTTGTATGTTACAAGAGAAACAGAGAAGTTAATACTAGACTTACAAACTCCACATGAAAAGTTTTTCAAATTGGCTATTCATTTATGTGAAAAATTATTCTCTTTGTGGTGTCGGCATGTGACTTACACACAAACACATCCCTCTTTCTTACACTTTTTGACAAATCTTTGTGCGGTTGTTGGAGGTATATTTTTTATTATGCTCAGTATTAACAACCCATATAATAGATGAAATCTTTCAAAATGGATGGTGTGGGAGGGTTGTTAACATGTCAATATGGTTCGCGTAAAAAAAAGTCACTAATAACTAATGTTTTAAGCTTGACTAAAGACTATATCAATAATAGTATTACCTAACTCCTAAAATAAACTAATATATGAGGTTCTCTTCATTTTGAATACATTATGGATGAGGTTTTAGACCCATTTGATTAACTAATTTATAAGAATGTGACATACAATAATGTATGAGTTTCCTATTTCATCTTTTTTATATATGTCATGTTATAAATAATGGTGGAAGATAACTTGACTATTTGATTAGGTAGTGCAAAAGGGGTGTTTGGAAAACTGCTAAATGGTACCTCAATATGAGTTTGATTTTTCCATCTAGGGTAAAGGTTGTTTTTGGATAACGACCAAGCAATCATGGAAATGGGACCTCAATACGGTTAAAGTGTTATCCATCCAACTCATGGTAACTCATTTAGAAATTGTCCAAGGGGTTGTTATCCTTATTTAATAAGTTTGATTAGGTATGTTATGGTCAATCGGAGGGCTTCTTTTACTAAATTGTCTCTGATAATGCCACATCGAAATTTAAATTATCCAGTTGCATCATTTTCTTTAAATAATTCTATAGTTGCCTTGGATTAAAAAGGATTTAAGTATGTCAGTGGGTTCACACGGGAGGTACTGAAACATTATTAAAAGGGTGAAATTTGTTTTTAAAAGTAGATGTGATAAAATGGCAAGGCCGTATGCGTTTAATGGTGAGTCAAACGGGTCACTATTGGTTGAGTTTAAAACAAGTCTGGTCGAAACCTTTTAGGATCTTTGGTCTATGACGCACAAAGAAAATTACCACTCCTGCCACATTTCTGTGTCTCATGTTATTTTAATGATATATACATTTTCTTCTTTGTGAAATCGATAGTTTTGCCTCTATTAGATGACTCAAAATGGCACTCATTGGCATCGTTGAATGGCAAACTTTGGACATCCTTTGATTTTGTTATCAACTTTCTAAATTGTCTTAGGAGTTCATGAGTGGAATGGTTAGACCTATACACTCATTCGTGTTGTTTATTTAGTTTCTACAGAGACTTTATGATTTTTATAGGTGTTATAGTACTTATACAGGGTGACTGGGGATATAGTATCGATGGATTTCATCAAATGCCTGTCAACTACGAGGTTAGACTTTAGACTTGAATCGTCAATATTGAAGTTTTTCCTTAACAATTTTGTCATTTCTAAGGTTATATCTTTAACTTCTCTTATCTTCTTCGTCTCATTCATTTGAACATGTGTTATAGTACTTACACAGGGTAACAGGGGATATAGTATAGATGGATTTTCATCAAATGCCTGTCAACTACGAGGTTAGACTTTAGACTTGAATCGTCAATATTGAAGTTTTTCCTTAACAATTTTGTCATTTCTATGGTTATATCTTTAACTTCTCTTATCTTCTTCATCTCATTCATTTGAACATCCATTTTAATGATGAATCGGTTATTAATCTCGATCACCATATAGTTATCCAGAAAGCTTTATTTGTCGTTGCAGGTTAATGATGGATGAATCTCACATTTTAGTGAGGTAAGTTCTTCTAAGCACACTTATGAAGGTATGTTTATATCAAAGTCAAATCATGAAACTGGCCTTAAATTCTTTTTGTCCAAAAAGTCATCGCTAGAAAATGTTTAGCGTGTCAAGTAAGATTTTAATTATAACATTTGTATCAAAATAAATAAATATTCATATCATTTTAATATAATAAAATCATTTCGGTTATGCTAATAGAGTGCACAACTGGCAAACCATTTATTTTAAATGTATCCTTTAACTCCATATTTATACAGTTTGACCTGCTATAAGTGCAAGTTGGAGTCCAAGCAGCCTCCTCATGCAATATTGGTTGGGTAGTTATTGTCGTTAGTTGTGAAGCATATGTAAGTAAAAGCAGGTGCAAGTTTAGGATCATGGAAAGCAATAAGTAATTTTTCAGTGAGATAGTGAGATCGTCTGTAACCTTTAGGCAAGGGGTATTCCTTTTTTGATGCCAGCATCTATTGAATTTTTTGTAGAATGTCTTACATTTTAAAGTGGTTTATTTTTGTTAGGTTTGGATTAATAACATGAATATAGTTAAAATCTTTAGCTTTTGAGATTAATTATATAATTGTATTATGGTCATAGAAAAATGATGCATTACTTTGTACTAAATTTTTAAGAGCAGATTCATATTTATATATTTTGTCATTCAAGTGGGTGACTCGTGTGTTTATTCAGTGATATGGAGGTAATCTATATTCGGATGTAATTTGATTATAAGCACAGACTTGGAATAGTTGGTGTAAATATATTTCTAATTATCTGACTATAAATTCATTATACTAACAACTGTACTAATTTAACTTTCAAGTAATCTTTTTTTTCCTACATTAATGTAATGCGCCTTTGTTTCCGATATACCCAAGTTACGACTTACAACTGTACTAATTTAACTTTCAAGTAATCTTTTTTTTCCTACATTATTGTAATGCGCCTTTGTTTCCGATATACCCAAGTTACGACTTACAAAATCAGGTAAGTTATAAGAGTTTTCCCCACCACGAATGCGAATTTATTTTTGGCAAATATGCACGCAACTTCCTTCAAGTTACCACTGCAAATCTTTGTCCTTTATGATAGCGTGCTTATTTTCATTCTTTAACATCGTTTATGACTTCCATGTTAAAGCAATTTATTAATGACGTGGTCTTTCGTTCCCAGATTAGTCATAGGAATGTGGTCATAATCATCTGCGGTAGTATCATATTTGATGAGGAGTCTAATGGGTTTAGATGTTGCAATGGAAATGTCTTCCAGAATTCATCACCAGAATTTATCAACGGATTAAAATTCTCAGGTGTTCCAAACCCTAGGCTTGCATTGAAGGTGGGTATCCCAATAATTTGGCTTATAAACATTAATCAGTCACAAGGATTATGTAATGGGACAAGGCTTCAAGTCACTAAATTAACAAGATCTTTAATTCAAGCCCAAATAATTAACGGAACACATTTTGGAAATACGGTTATACTACCAAGATTGAAAATTACTCAGTCGGATAAACATTTACCGCTCAAGACCCTGCTCAAACAATTTCCTGTATCAGTCTCATTTGCCATGACGATAAACAAGATCCAAGGTCAATCGCTTTAAAAAGTTGGTTTGTACCTAGCATGTCATGTTTTCACACATTGACAGTTATATGTGGCTCTTTTACGTGTCAAAAGAAAAAAGGGTTTGAAGGTTGTTATTTCAGATCCGGATAGTAATTTATCAAACACAACTACAAATGTAGTCTACGAAGAGGTTCTTTACGGTCTATGATCACGTATTGAGAGGTATGTACCAATTGGAATATGATGTGATTTATGCCGTTTTCTTGATTTTACATATATTATCAGTCACACAAAATGTTTTACTTACACTTTCTTCTTATACTTATTAGGTTATCAACAAATGCTCATTGCCTTACCAAGGCTGTCAAGATTTGCTTTTCATCTACATTATCAAGATTGGAGCACACGTGCATGGCCGTTTATTACATTCTTAGTTACAAGCATTGTAACTTATATTATCATTAACTTATTAGTTGATATATTCCTTTCGAATAAATCATTCATCCTGTTTACTTTGTGGTTTTTCTTTACTTTGTTTACACACACTATTTTTTTTCTTTTTTTTTGGCACAATTTCATCTAAAAACCCGTGAATTACCACGGGTCTATAAGCTAGTACCAAATAAAATTCAATATTCAATTGGCCAATGTCTTCAATGTTTGCCTATTGGTCTGAAAATCCATGTGAAGACGGGAGAGAGTAGGAAACAGCTTCATCCCATACTCATTCAACTTGTTTAAAATGCCCCATTTCTTTGACCAATCTCTCAAATGATTGATTAATAGTTGTCATCCATATAAAGTGTATTAACTTTTAAAGATTTTTGTAGCCCTGGTTAAGCTCACAGGCGACGTTTTTTTTAAACGAGGACCTCGGTAACGCGACATAAAGACTCCTTCTTTATATTTATTTAATTTTAATTAATTCTTATTGATGAAATTTCATTCTACAGAATAAACTTAAACTAAAAATGAAAAATTATGGTTTACAAAGAAAACTTTAAAAAGTCGAAAAAGTAGAAAAAGTAGATTGAGAATTGCAGTTGAACTAATAATGAAAGTGCACAATTTTAGCATGCGGTAAAACTGACAATTTTTATTGGTCAATTAAAATTGAAAATTAAAGTTTAATTTCGTCACAAGGACGAAGCTACGTAGTAATTTGGTTTGGCCATGAACGACCAAAAATTTCTCATAATTTTTCTTGTTTATACTACACATTTGAGTAATTTGGTTGGTCATACTTTGTTTGGCACACCCGATAGTAACACATGAAATGAGAGGTGGTATATATCCTCGGATTTAAATCCAAAGTCAAAGAGTTCGTAACCTTTTTTTTTTCTTTTTTCTTTTTTATCATATAGGAGCATTTATTTTTCCACGTACATGTATAGGTATTTATCAAATCTTACATGATTTATATATTTATATTTTGTTGATTTATGCAACCGTATTATAAAATTTTCTTTTACAAAATTCAGTTTCATTATGTTTTATTTATTTTAGTGATGTAGGTTTAAAACATAAACTTTGCTTTGTTATCTACCAATTTTATTTTTATCACGGTTAAGTTAACTATAGATGACGTTTTCTTAATTTTAACAATAGTTTTTGGGTGTTCCCAAATCCCAAAGATGATTACGATGAAGTTATTTTCAACTAATACTACTTTTGAGTTCAAGTGCCAATATGCTATTTGGCGCACCCAAGACAAAAATCATGGCTTCGTGACTTTTTGGTCAACATTTTAATTTTGTGTAATTTGAAAAATGTGCTAAAAATATATGTGTCAAAGAAATATACAAAATAAGAAGACAAAATGGGATAAATACAAATGGTGATTTAGTAATTTTATTTCGGATCTACATTAAAAATAAGAAAATAAAGTGGAAATAAAGTGAATGACGTGAACAATGATCTTGTCATATAGTATATATATAGAGATGAGATTAATATAAAACATATATTATCTATATAATACATTTCCCGTGGATCCCCCCCAAACTTGCTACAGTACTTTTTGTGTCTATCTACAGTACAAATAAAATATAGTAAACGTACTGTAGCACTGTAGCAGAGCGACTTTAGCAACATTTTTTTTTTTTTTTTTTTTTTTTTTTTTTAATTTTATATTTGGCAAAATAAAAATTTATTTTGATTATTAAAAATTTTCATGAAGATACATTTTTAGCACGGCATTTCTGCAGCAACGCGCGGGTTCCTCCACTCATTTGTTATAATCAATGAAACAATCATAAACATCAATTTTTATTTATTTATTTATTTTTTTAAAACAATATATCTTTCAAATGATAAATCATAAAAAAAAAAAAAAAAAAAAAAGAAAAAAAAAACTATAACGACAAGAATTAAATCATCTTTCTATAGATATGCATTATTATATACTTTTGACGAACTTTTTTTATTTTTAAATTTCCGCCTAGAAAAATCATATATGAATCGTAAAAATCACATATGATTTGATTTTTACAAATCACATATATGATTTGATTTTTACAAATCATATATGATTTTCTGGGCAGAAATTTTGAAAAAAAAAAAAAATAGTTCGTCGATAGTATATAACAATAATACATGTCCATAGAAAGATAATTTAATTCTCATCGCGATGGCATTTTTTTTTTACGTAATGATTTACGGTTTGCGAGATATTTAATTTTTTTATTTTGATAAAAAAAATGAGTGACTAAGATTACTTGATTGGTTCTACACGGATCTTTTGGCATATACTAAATTGTTTCGAAACAACAAGTTTGATATACGAAAAAAAATGGTTATTTTACCAAGTTTGATATACGAGAAAAAAAACGGTTATTTTACCAACTCGATAAATTTGGAGTATGTTTCTATTTAACTTGGATTTAATCTTTGAATTTTAAATAAAGAGGTGAGTTATTTTAAAAACTAAGTTTTTGTTACAAACTAAAGGACAAATCTCCATCATCCATCTAGTTTGATTTAATGGTGGGGGATTAACCTAAGATTTAATAAGACAACCTAAGTCCATGTTTTTTTCCTTGTCCCTATTTTATTTAATCATTTTTATCCTTTTTTTTTTTTTTTTTTTTTTTTTTTTTTTTTTACTCCACGTTTTTTTCCATTAAATCAAGTGTTTTTTTTTACGCTTTTTCGTTTTTCATACATATTCGTCGGTTTTTTACGTTTTCGTCAGTTTTTCTTGCGTTTTCGTTTGTTTTAATACATTTTCGTCTATTTTCATATGTTTTCGTCTGTTTTCTTACGTTTTCACCCGTTTCATCCATTTTAATACGTTTTCGTCTGTTTTTATACGTTTTCGTCCGTTTTCTTACGTTTTCATCTGTTTTCGAATTTTTTTCATATGTTTTCGTCCTTTATCTTACGTTTTCGCCCGTTTTTATACGTTTCATCCGTTTTCATATATATATCCGTCCGTTTTCTTACGTTTTCGTCCATTTTCATACGTTTTCATCCGTTTTCTTACGCTTTCGTCCGTTTTCATACGTTTTCATTCGTTTTCTTACATTTTCGTTTGTTTTCGTCCGTTTTCATCCGTTTTCTTTCATTTTCGTCAATTTTTCATACATTTTCGTCCTTTTTCATATGTGTTTTTACACTTTCATATGTTTTCATCTGTTTTCATTCATTTTCGTCCATTTTTAAATGCTTTTGGCCGTTTTCAGACGTTTTTCATACGTTTTTGAATACCATAAGAGACATTTTATGATATTCAGAATATCACAAGTGATATTCCGTGATATTTTGAATATCACAAGTGATTTTTTGAATATCACATATGATATTCTTTGATTTTCTGAATATCACAAGTGATATTCTAAGTACCACAAATGATATTCTTAATATCATAAATGCTATTCCGTGATACTCAGAATATCACAAGTGATATACTGAATATCACAAGTGATATTCTTAATATCACAAGTAATTTTCAACTAATGTTTTGTAAGTGAATATCACAAGTGATATTCTGAATATCACAAGTGATATTCTGAATATCACAAGTGATTTTCTGAATATCACAAGTGATTTTCAACTAATGTTTTGTAACATGAAAATCACAATTGATATTCGGAAAACCAAAATAGATAGATATTTAGAAAATTACAAGTGCTAGTCTGAACATCAATTGTGATATTCAAAACGTATGAAAAATGTAAGAAAATAGACGAAAACATAAGAAAATCACAAGTGATATTCTGAAAATCACAAGTGATATTCTGAAAATCACAAGTGATATTCAGGAAATCACAAGTGATATTATGAATATCACAAGTGATTTTCAACTAATGTTTTGTAAGTGAATATCACAAGTGATATTCTGAATATCACAAGTGATTTTCTGAATATCATAAGTGATTTTCAACTAATGTTTTGTAACATGAAAATCACAATTGATATTCGGAAAACCAAAAGAGATAGATATTCAGAATATCACAAGTGATATTCAGAAAATCACAAGTGATAGTCTGAATATCAATTGTAATATTCAAAACGCATGAATAACGTAAGAAAATAGACGAAAACATAAGAAAATCACAAGTGATATTCAAAAAATCACAAGTGATATTCTGAAAATTACAAGTGATATTCAGAAAATCACAAGTGGTATTATGAATATCACTTGTAATATTCAGAAACGTAAGAAAACAAACGAAAACGTAAGAAAATGAATGAATACGTATGAAAAAGGGACAAAAACATATGAAAGCGTAAAAGCATGTATGAAAATGGGCAAAAACAATGGATGAAAATAAAGGAAAATGGATGAAAATGGACAAAAACGTATGAAAATGAACGAAAATAAACGAAATCGGATGAAAACGTATGAAAATAGACGAAAACGGGCAAAAACGGACGAAAACGTATGAAAACAGACGAAAATGTATGAAAAATGGATGAAAACGGACGAAAACGTATTAAAACGAATGAAAGCGTATGAAAACAAACCAAAACATTAGAAAACATGCAAAAACGTATGAAAACAAATGTAGACGGGCGAAAACGAACGAAAACGTAGGAAAATGGACGAAAACGTATAAAAACAGACAAAAACGTATAAAAAAAGACAAAAAGGTCAAAAAATGGACGAAAACATAAAAAAATAGACAAAAACGTATGTAAACAGACAAAAACGTCTGAAAATGGACGAAAACATATATAAACGTATGAAAACGGACTAAAACGTATATAAACGAACGAAAACATTTGAAAACGGATGATAACGTATAAAAACGAACGAAAACCGATGAAAACGTTTGAAAACAGACGAAAATGTAAAAAAAACATACAAAAATGTTTGAAAACAGACGAAAACATGTGAAAACGGACAAAAACGTTTGAAAACGGACGAAAACGTTTGAAAGTAGACGAAAATGTTTGAAAACAGACGAAAATGTATGAAAATGAAAAAAAACGTTTGAAAACAGACGAAAACGTATGAAAGCAGAAGGAAAAACGTTAATTATTAAAAAAATGAATTAGAAAAAAAAAGGGAAATTGTTTTATTTATTTATTTATTTTTTTAAAAGAGAAAAAAATGACTTTAAAAAAAAGACAAAAAAAAAAAGATAAAAAAAAAAGCTTGAATAGAAAAGAAAAAAAGAGAGAGAAAACGTGGATAGAAAAAAAGTCAAAGAAAAAAGAAAGAAAGAAAAAAGACGTGGAGCCTCAAATAAAATAAAAAAGACAAAAAAAAAAGAAAAAAGAAAATAACAATGAATAAATAAGAAACAAAAAAAGACAAGAAAAAAACATGGACTTAGGTTTTATTTTTAAATCTTAAGTTAATCCTCACCATTAGATCAAACTAGATGGATGGTGGGGATTTGTCCCTCAGTTTGTAGAAAAAAACTAGTATGCAAAAGAACTTTTCTCTTTAAATAAATTATATGAATTTAAATATATTTATCAGTTTTTATATTTTTTAATAACTTTATAAATATTACAAATACCCTTTAGACCCCTCATAAATTTAATATTTTATAAAAAATAAAAAATAAAATAGGAGTATCTATACTATATAAAGCTTGTAATACTTAATTTAATGCGCAGTAGTATTGTGCACAAATTGTAGTACGGTACAAGATAGTTTAAGTAACATCTCTGCTATATCAATCACACGAATTTACATCTTCATACTTCAATGTATTTGCGGTTATGAAACGTGAAAGGCCTGCAGTTTTGCAACCTCAAAGAATACAAAGAAAGCTACAATTACATTCTTATTAAATAAGCAAGCTGCAATTACATTGTTATTAAATGTATGCTGCATAAATGAGTCACGAGGCATGTTGCCTTTCTACAAATTGTAAGTGACTCCAAGAGCAATCAAACTAAAAAGGACCATTTAGTATATCATCATGGCTGCGCAAACTGGAAACCCAAACTCTGAAATGTATCTAGATGAGCTGAAGTTAGATGCCACTGGCACGATAGTCGTGATGCTGTGTAGAATATGGGATGTAAATGCGTCTACCAATGGCCGATACTTGATAACTGAATTCTTGGTCTCTGATGCTAAGGTGTATTGATCTTCCTTTAAAAAGATAGCGTGTAAAACCAATACAGGAAAAAATGTGTCACAAATCACAATTTCAAGTCATTTTCCAAACCTCGACAATTTACTATTCACAAGTTACTATTCATCGATCACTATTTATCATTTTCGAAGTCAATTTGATATTTTGAGAAGTGTTCAAAAATTTTACTATTCATGTGACTATTCATTCCCGGAAGAAAAACAATATTCATGATCATCATTCATCTTTTTGTAAACTTAGTTTACGGGTTTCAAATTCGCGTAACCAATGTGATTTAGCTGCGAAATCATGCATCATTAGTAAGGACACATCATATAGACTAGAGTAGTCTACATATCATCAGTAACATCAACAATATATTAGTTCATGCTCGGGTTTGTGTGATTTTCATTAACGCATGGTTAATTATTTAATTAACGTTTTCACTCAGTTTTTACTACTAACATATACCTGACACTCCCGACTATGATCCTAACATATTTTCATACTCAAAATAATGATATAAAAATTATATTACTAATTTACTCGACGTTTTGAAACGGTTGGCTATATTTCCCGGTAAACGCCTGTAACTACGTCGAATCACGATATCTCAACACGACAATCATTTTAGCACCCGATTCTTATCAGGAATGTGATTTCATAATTTTTACAACGTCGTCATATTTTATTTGGTACCATTAAAATTCATTTCTAGCAAACCTGGTATCCGGTAACACCTAAACTACATAATATCTATCTAAATCTTATACCTAAAAGTCAAAACCCATTTCTTCACTCCATCAAGACCATTTCCACGCCAAACCCCATGCTTTCACATACCATGTCACTAAATACAATTAATGCTAGTCATTCATGTTCCCTAAATATCTAATTCTAGTATACAAGTAAACTAAAACATACACGTTCACTTCAACATCAAATGAAAATTTTTCTCTCATCCTCTACCTCCCATAGTGATCCGCCAAAGCTAGAATAAGAGCAAGAGTGCACCAAAATTTCAAGATCAAATACATTTCAAGTCCTATTAGTATTCTAGTTAAGGTTTTGAAATAAAAACCTCAAGGATAATTAAGTGTTTTACTTCAAAAACTCATCAAATCTTCAAGTAAGTGTTTCATATATTTTTTCTAATCTTTTATACTTTCATTTAATTGATTCTCGAGTTTTTGTTGTAAATCATGCAATATACATATGTTATATATACCACTTAACACAAGATCTTGTCACTAAAATGAGTAGGGAAATGATTTGCACACCAATTTTTTTTATTCATACACACCCATCAGTGCCTTAGACAGTTGTACTATATATACATCAAGCTTTACCTGCTTGTACATATTGGTGTGCAAATCAAAAAATTGTGCGTGCAAATCACTCTAATGAACTTTATTAGTAGTATCCTTATGAAACCCACCATGGTTGGTGATGTTTAGGACCCCATGACACCCTAAGAAGGTGTATGGTAGGATTGAGTACTTGTGGAATTGATTTGAAGTGGTATGATCAAGTTTAGAACCAAGAAAATGAGTTTTAACACTATATAAAAACCTACTGTCCTAAAACATGAAATGTGGAAAACTCAGTAACTCAGGGGATGTTTTGGCTTATATTTTTAGAAAATACTTTCAAAAACGAAACCGTGGGCGTTGGAATGAACAAAAACGAGCTTACGACGAGAAAGTTATGATTTTTCTAAGTTTAAAGACGAAAAACTATTTTCTGAAAATATGGGTGCTGTTTGCCGAGATTTGAAGGACAAAACGAGGTGTTAGACGTGATCTAGAGGAGCCGACCTACTGAAAATATGTTAGTACATATTAATTCGAAACCGTGGATATAAAGAACTTAGAAAATGAGCTTACAACGACCAAGATATACGCGTTTGAAACCCGACGAACCTTATACATTTTGACAACAGTATATGAAATATATTCTAAGTGTTAAAAACAATATTTTTTTCAAGTAACAACAATGAAAAGCCATATTTCTTACCCATCGAGGCGCGTATGATCAAAAGTTAAATGACACGACATTTAGATATTGTTACAAGGTTTTCAAAAACGTCGAGTTTAATCACTAACTCTCATCATACACTAATTCGCGACTAGTTTTGCGAGGCTATTTGGTCATAATTTCAAGTTATGAAAATGTCATTTTACGACGAAAACATTATATTTACCGATAGAACACCAAATGACGATCGTGGAGTATCGTTGCAATGTAATTACATGAAAAGTAGTTTATAACTTAACGAGACTTCAAAAATGTATTTTTTGACGATAAACGTTATTTTCAAAATTTACGAGTGGTATCGCTAACATACGTATTTACATGTATAGCATTGTATCATTGCTTACCTTAGATCATATTATTCATAATAGGTCGCGGTTAGAGACCGAGCCTCATTCCATCATATCTACTATTGTCATTGTTGCTATCATACCAGGTGAGTTTTCATAGCCCCATTTTCAATTACTTAATTCATTTTAAAACTCTCGGGGGAGAATACATTGCACCATTTTTAGTACATGCCAAAGTATCAAATTCATTACACTGCTTAAGTTACCTCATTACCATACTAAGTCCCCAGTTTATCATGAACCGTTAATTGCGAGCAAGCGAGAGTGAGTGAATAGATCTATTGGGGGTGACTCCCCCATCCGTGTTTGGTCGCTCCAACAGAAAACAGACGCATTTCATTTGAATCATATTTGAGTGCCTAGTAAACACTTGGTTTGGGGCTTTCACATTCAGTCTAGCTTCGGGGTCATGAGCTTAAGAGCCAATGTAGCATTTTTATGACATTTTGTCATTTCACTTTATACTTGTGGTTATTGTACATTCAATTCATTTCATAAACCTATGATTTCTCACAAACATTATTGTTGACCGTTTTAGCAATGTATTTTCAGGTAATTAGGACATATCCTTCATGGCATGCATGGAGTCATTTCATTGAGTAGCGAAGTTGACGCATCTCATTTTGGATTTTTATGCACTTATATAATATCGTTTGATTGTACCAAACTTATTTCCGCAAACTTAACAATCTTTTGGGACCTATTTTTTGTAACTCTGAATATTTTAAATAAATCAAACGATGTATTTTCAAAACGATACTTTAGGTCGTTCAATATAACTGTTGATGTGATGCTAGGACAGTCACGCCCTAGGTATTCCATTCCGCTGCAAATCATGTATTTGGGGGTGTGATAAAATGATTATTAATCTATATCTGTTTTCAACACGTTTCTTTGGCAGGGTAATGTAATCCATTCTACGGCTAAGGCTACGGTGGCTCACAATTTTTTGAGCTTAAAAGAGGGGTGTGTACTCGATTAAAAATTTTATTGTCATGCATAACAAGGAAGACTTTCGAATTAGGAAGGACGATACCTTTATGCTTGAGTTTGATGGAGGAACGAGCATATGGAAAGTCATGGTCAAGCCAAAAGGGTTTGTTAGGTATCCTTTCCAACTGGTGGATTTGGATCACCTCGTACCTACAGACAACAAGTACCTCATTGGTAATTTTCTATTTGTTTATGTATGCTCATTTATTATTTGTCCGTGAATAATGTTGCTAAACTGTAATAAAATTTGTTACCTTTTAGATGTTGCGGGGTACGTGACGAATGTTGGAAGGATGAACTACACGAAAACAGGCCAAAAAAAACCTTGATTTCTAGCTGGCAAATCATAGGTTGTTATGGTTATGTTTCACACATAATGTTGTACGTTTGATGATTTTTTTGCCAATATTTATTAATGGACTTACCCATTGTTGTAATTTTATGTCCAATGTATCAAGGGGCCAATCAATACGGGTGACTCTATGGGGAGGCCTTGGAGATATATTGATTGAGAAGAAATCAAAATATATAGGGCTGTGTCCTATTGTTGTGACATCAACATCTGCAAAGCATAACAAATGTGAGTGGGCATGGAGTATTTGGTTTATTCATCTTACGTAAACTTTCACATTCTAATTTAAGTTGTACTGTTACCTGCTAGATAAGTTGTATTTATCCAGTAGTTCCTCGACTGTCATACTGGAAAATGCTGAGATCCCTGCTATCAAAGCATTGAAATCAAATACCGGGTATGAATATGTATGAATTTAGAGTTTGCTGTTGAAAAGCTCATGCAAACCATAAACTTAACAATATCATTTACCTGTTTGTTAGTAGTGTTGAGTCTTCAAAAGCAGCTTCATGTGCAGATAATTCCGAACCAAGGGAAGGTACAATTGAGAATCTCCTCATATGGGCCCGTAATCGCAAAAATGATGTATGTACTATTTTGTATCCGCCACAACTCTATAGTCATTCCCCTGCATAATATTGATATAGCTTATTTCTACCCAGTCATCAAATTTTCTCTGTAAGGCCCGAATCGAAAATGTTCGGACTAGGAAGGGATGGAATTTTCCATCATGTGGAGGTGAAAAATGCAAAAAGGGTGCTACTAGAAAGAATGGACGATTCTGGTGCGATGCGTGTGACACGCCAGTTGAATACCCGGTAATAAGGTAATGTAATGTTTATCACTTATAGAATCTGCATTCGTATTTAATAAATAAAGTGGGTTAGACTGATACATATCGTTTGTAACATGGCAACTACAGGTATCGCATAGAGCTTGGTATATCGGATGACACTGAACAAACTGTGGTGGTCCTGTTTGATGAGCTGGCAACTTTGTTGGTAATCCGAATATGAGGTATACTTATAAATCTCCTGACCATTTCCATCCTCCGTTACTCACAACCTGACCCTGTAGAGTCTGGATGAGCAACGATTTTAGATTACGGGACGATACCAAAAATATTGTCCAAAAGTTTTTCACCCATACACAAAAATCCAAAAACATCCGTCTTTTCTTGTGAATAATAAATATACATAAAATAAACCGTCGCAAACCAAGGCAGAACACCTACCAACTGGGGGTGTGGACATAATAAGTTCCCAAAAGTTGTGTACTTGTCTTTGTATCCCTGTGAGTTGTGTACCATTCTTAAAGAAGCCACTTTCTTGTGATTATTGGTTTAAGTTCACTGTGGATTTGCCTCGATTTTGTTTTGATTGGTTTTTATCCCTAGTGCATGCGCACTCGTTCTTCAAGGTCCACTAGCCCATTACGTGAGCTTGTTAGGAAACCTCGAAGACCTCGTTGACGTTCTGCACCAACAGTCGGATTTGAGATCCGTACTGTTGCCACACCCACTGTCACCATGGCGGAAGACCGCCCCATGTGTGAGCTTCTCCAAGCACCCATCGAGGGTTATGGAGATGCCATTGTTGTTCCAGCCATCATGGCTGATAATTTTGAGCTCAAAACCGAGTTACTCAATCTTGTAACCTCAAGTCAATTCTACGGTTTTGAGAGGGACGATCCTCATGCTCACATTCGATGGTTCAATAAAATCACATCGACCATCAAGTACAAGAATGTCCCTTGTGAAGCAATCAAACTTCTTCTCTTCCCATTCTCCCTGGAGGGACAAGCCCAGATTTGGCTTGAGAAACAACCTCCTCGATCTATTGAGACATGAGAAGATCTTGTGAAAAAATTTGTGAATGAATTCTTCCCACCTTCCAAGACCACGAGTCTTAAGAATGAAATCACCAAGTTCACTCAGAAATATGATGAATCTTTTGGTGAAGCGTGGGATCGTTTCAAATAATTACTTCGCAAGTGTCCACATCATGGTTTCTCAGAGTTTATGCAACTCGATACTTTCTACAATGGCGTGAGCCAAGCTGATCAGGATTCTCTCAATGCCTCCGCGGGAGGTAATTTCTTGAGTAGAACAACAAAAGAAGCTTTGCAAATCATAGAAAACAAGTCCGAGGTCCGCTCTACACGAAACAAACAGATTATTTCTCAAATCAATGCGGGTCCTTCTACTTCATCTTCTGTGGGTCAATCTAGCACGGATGCTAAGCTTGACAAGCTCACTGAAGCTATTCAAGCTTTGGTTCTCGCCCAAACAAAGAAAGTTTCATTTCCACAACATCCTCCACCTGCTGAGGTTAAAAAAGTGGAAGTATGTGTGACTTGTGGTGGGCCGCATGCCTACTACAATTGCACAGCCACTGATTGTACTCCATATGAAGCTCATGCTGTTGTCTGGTCCCAAAATCAAGGAGGCAATCAATACCGCCCTCCTATGGATCCGAACTATCATCCTCACCATTATCCTGGACCTCCCGGTTTTATTCAAAACCAAAATGTCCAAAACCGTGGCCAAAATCAAAATAGAGTGAACCAAGGTTTTCAAAACCAAGGTAACTTCAATCAGGGTCACGGTTTTCAAAATCAAAACCAAGGTTTCCAAAATCAAGGTTTCCAACATCAAAATCAAGGAAACTTTAACCGGAACCAAGGTCAGGGTAATTTCAATCCCGGTAATTTTCATGGAAACAACCACCAGAATCAAGGGAATTTCCAACATCAAAACCAAGGAAATTTCAACCAAGGTCCCAATCCGAAAAATCGAGCTCAAAATTTTCCTAATCCAAATCAAGCCATTGTTCCAACCGGGCCTTCATCTGATGAGTTGTTAAAACAATTCATGAAGTCCCAAGAAGAGTTGAACAAGTTGCTGGTCAGCCAGATTTCTGATATCAAGAAGTCTTTAAATGATCGACCCTCGGGCTCAGGTACTACTTTACCGAGCAACACGATCGCTAACCCGAGGGGCGATGCTAAGGCGATGACAACACAAAGTGGTGCTTCATATGATGAACCCGCGATTCCTACTACCTCTTCTTCCTCTCCTCTAAAGGTAGTAGAACATGAACCTGAGGTAACAAAGGACAAGGTGCAAACTCCTAGCTCACGAAGTACAACATACGTCCAACCTCATGTTATTTCAAAAACCAGATGTAAGCCTGGAGTTGTCTTTGAACCACCAGAAACTCCAGTGGACAACCCGAAATCCAAAACTTCTATTCCTTATCCATCACGTCTCAATGAACAAAAGCTCCGCGAAAAGGCTAGTCACCAAATGGATAAATTTTTTCAAATCTTCCAAGACTTGCACTTTGACATTAGCTTCGCGGACGCTATTCTCTTGATGCCCAAGTTTGCATCAACAATCAAGAATCTGTTAAGTAATAAGGAAAATCTCTTCGAGATGGCAAGAACTCTTCTGAATGAGCACTGCTCAGCAGTTCTCTTGAAAAAGCTTCCTGAAAAGCTTGGAGACCCCGGGAAATTTCTCATTCCTTGTACTTTCCCGGGTATGGTTGAATGCTTCGACTTGGCCGATCTAGGTGCTAGCATTAACCTGATGCCATATTCTGTGTGGAAGAAACTCTCTCTTCCCGAACTCACTCCCACGTGCATGACTTTAGAGCTTGCCGATCGTTCGATTTCTCGTCCTCTTGGCATTGCCGAGGACGTATTCGTTAAAGTGGGAAAGTTCCATTTTCCAGCAGATTTTGTGATTGTTGACTTTGATGCCGATTCAAGGGTCCCTCTCATTCTTGGAAGGGGATTCCTTAGAACTGGGCGAGCTCTTATCGATGTATTTGAGCATGAGATCACATTGCGTGTTGGAACGAAAGCCATCACCTTCAACCTAAATCAAACTTCGAGATACTCCTCCAATTATGACTCATAATCGGTGAACCAAATAGATGTCATCGATATTGCTGCAGAGGAGTATGCTCAAGAGGTTTTAGGTTTCATTGATGATTCTTCGAGTGAAAACCTCACTCAATCTTCTCATCCCATCATTGCTAATTCTTCTCCTTCCCTCACTCCGTTTGAGGGAAGTGACTTCATCTTAGAAGAAATTGAGGCCTTTCTCAAAAGTGATTCGATTCCCGATGGAATCGACAACCAAGAGATTGACCCCGAGAGGGATATTCTCTTACTTGAGAAATTATTAAACGAAGATCCCTCTCCTCTTCCTGTTCTACCACAAACACTTCATAAGGAGGAAGTCAAAAATGTTGAGAAAACTGATGACTTTCCCGAGGTTGAACTTAAGGACTTGCCGCCTCATCTTGAATATGCATTTCTGGAGGGTGATGATAAATTGCCCGTCATAATTGCTAAAGATTTAAGCGTTGAGGAAAAGGCTACTCTAATAAAGGTTTTGAAGTCACATAAACAAGCAATTGCTTGGCGACTCTCCGACATCAAGGGCATTGACCCTGAATTTTGTACCCACAAGATTTTAATGGAGGATGACTTCAAACCAGCAGTCCAACAATAAAGAAGGGTGAATCCCAAAATTCATGAGGTAATCAAACAAGAAGTTTTAAAACTTCTTGATGCCGGATTGATTTACCCTATCTCTGACAGTCCTTGGGTTAGCCCAATACATTGTGTTCCAAAAAAGGGTGGCATCACTGTTGTCACAAACGAGGAAAATGAGTTAATTCCAACTAGTTTGGTTACGGGTTGGCGTGTTTGCATTGACTATCGCAAGTTAAATGACGCCACCCGCAAAGACCATTTTCCTCTGCCCTTTATGGATCAGATGCTCGAGAGATTAGCGGGGAATGAGTACTATTGCTTCCTCGATGGTTTCTTGGGTTACTTTCAGATTCCCATTTATCCGCAAGATCAGGAAAAGACCACTTTCACGTGCCCCTATGGAACTTTTTCTTATAAACGTATGCCATTAGGTTTATGTAATGCTCCGGGCACGTTACAAAGATGTATGATGGCCATATTCTCCGACATGATCGGGAAAACTATGGAGGTCTTTATGGACGATTTTTCGGTCATTGGGGATTCGTTTCAATCATGTCTCTCCCATTTAGACAACATGCTCAAATGTTGTGAAGACACAAAGTTATGTCTAAATTGGGAGAAGAGTCACTTTATGGTCAAAGAGGGCATTGTCCTCGGCCATAAAATTTCAAAGAACGGGATTGAGGTTGACAGAGCCAAAGTGGACGTCATTGCAAAATTGCCTCATCCCACAACCGTAAAAGGTGTTAGGAGCTTTTTGGGTCATGCCGGTTTCTATCGTAGGTTCATTCAAGATTTTTCTAAAATCGCCCGGCCTATTACCCATCTCCTAGAGAAGGATGCTCCTTTTATCTTCTCCCCTGAGTGCATCGAAGCTTTTGAAACATTAAAGAAAAAGCTTACTGAGGCACCGATTCTCGTTGCCCCCGATTGGGACTTGCCCTTCGAGCTCACGTGTAATGCTAGTGATTATGCGATAGGGGCAGTCTTGGGGCAACGAAAAACAAAACATTTTCAGCCTATACACTATGCCAGCAAAACTATGACCGAGGCTCAAAGCCATTACACCACCACTGAAAAAGAATTATTAGTTGTGGTGTATGCTTTTGAAAAATTCCGGCCATACTTGATATTGACCAAGAGCATAGTGTATACGGATCACTCGGCTTTGAAGTATCTCTTTGCAAAACAAGATGCAAAGCCAAGACTACCCCGTTGGGTACTCCTCCTGCAAGAATTTGATATCATTATTCGTGATAAAAAAGGAGCCGAGAACCTAGCTGCTGATCATCTCTCCCGTCTTGAAAACTCTCACCAAGATGCTTTCGAGAAAAAGGAAATAAACGAAACATTTTCTCTCGAAAACCTCAATGCGGTTTCTTTTCGTGGAGACTCGATTACCCCATGGTTTGCCGAATTTGCAAATTACCATGCGGGTAACTTTGTTGTGAAAGGGATGTCGTCCCAACAAAAAAATAAATTCTTCAAGGATGTAAAACATTACTTCTGGGACGACCCCTTCTTGTTCAAAATTTGCGCGGATCAAGTCATCCGGCGGTGTGTGTATGGTCAGGAAGCCGCTGAAATTTTAAAGGCTTGCCATGCTGGTCCCACGGGGGGCCACCACAATCCCAACTATACCGCCAAAAAGGTGTTTGATTCCGGCTTTTATTGGCCCACAATCTACAAGGATGCCCAGGAATTGGTCAAATCCTATGACGTTTGTCAACGTCACGGGAACATTTCACAAAAGAACGAAATGCCTCAGAATGCAATTCAAGTTTGTGGAATTTTTGACGTATGGGGCAGACTTTATGGGGCCATTTCCGTCTTCTCATGGTAACAAGTATATACTCGTGGCTATTGACTATTTGTCAAAATGGGTTGAAGCGAAAGCTTTACCCACTAATGATGCCCGAGTAGTTTTGAAATTTTTGAAAGCTCTTTTTGCCCGATTTGGAACTCCACGTGCTATTATTAGTGATCATGGTACGCATTTCTGTAATGACAAATTCGACAAAGTCATGCAAAGGTACGGTGTAAGTCACCGTCTTTCTACTGCATACCACCCTCAGACAAGTGGACAAGTTGAAGTTTCCAATCGGGGCATTAAAAGAATTTTAGAAAGAACCGTAGGTGAAAATCGTGCATCGTGGTCAGATAAATTAGATGATGCACTTTGGGTTTTCCGTACGGCTTACAAAACACCCATTGGGTGTACGCCTTACAAACTTGTGTACGGGAAAGCGTGCCATCTTCCGATCGAGCTTGAGCACAAAGCCTATTGGGCTCTCAAGCATGCAAATTTTGACCTAAAAACTGCGGGTGATCATAGGAAAGTTCAACTGAATGAATTAAATAAACTTCGTGATCAAGCTTACGAGAACTCTTTGATCTATAAAGAAAAGACAAAGAAGATTCATGACTCCAAAATCAAGAACCGCGTTTTTAACGTTGGTGATCGAGTCCTTCTTTTTAACTCTAGACTCAAGATCTTCTCGGGAAAGCTAAAAACCGGTTGGACTGGTCCATTCACTATCGCAAAGGTTTATCCTTATGGCACCGTCGAATTATCTCAAAATGACGGTCCGAATTTCAAAGTGAATGGACATCGGTTAAAACATTACTTTGGAGAGGACATACCATCCATGGTTGTCTCGGATCTCTAAACTTTCCCCAAGGACAATTGAATTCGGGGATCGAGTCAAGCTAGCGACTCGATGAACAAAAACAATAGCACAATATGGGTTTTCACCCGTATCTCTGATTTCTTTCTACTTTCTACCATCTAAGTGTGGGGGAATGGCCACCCCCTGCTGTTTGAAATGTATATATGTATATAAGTAAAAAAAAATGTATGTGTAGAAATAAAGTGAATAAGGGTGTTTCCACAGTTAGCTTCGAATATTGGCTTTTTCCGTTCAAAGAGTCGGCATAATAGCCGGGACTTTGAATATTGAGGACAATATTCAATTCTAAGTGTGGGGGGGGGGGGGGGGGGAATTCTAGTGAATTTTATCACAGTATATCCTCTAGTACCCCCGTTTTTGGCCAAAATTTTCAAAAAATTTTCACTTTATTTCAAAATTTTTGTAATTATCAGTCCGCCATGTCTAACCGACAAAGGGATTGGCTAATCCAGGAGCAAACGGCTCTTGGTAAAGATAACTCAAATCCGTTAACGGCTTGCAATTTGCCCAAAAATTGTATGGTATCTCAACTCGCCATATCCTAAAAAGTGAAAGAGTTGGCTAGCCCGCAAGATTATGGCTTGTGGTAAAGGCAGTGGAAAAACCATAATTGGTAATCAGCTCACCAAGATGTCGACTGTGTCCATCAAGAGTTGGCTAGTCCAGGAGCAAACGACTCTTGGTAAAGACAAATCAAAACCGTTGAAAGCTGGTGGTTTGCTCAAAATCACATGGTTATCAGGTGGACCATAGTTCTTACTTGAACCGAAACATTTGGTTATTCCAGAAGTGATGGCTTTTGGTAAAGAGACTTCAAATCCATCAAGTTTTCTAAAAAGATTGCTAGGGACTAGCAATAGTTTAGTGTGAGGGATTGATGAGTGCTCAAACACTCATCATTTTTTATCAAATCTGAACTGCAAAACATACAAAAACAATCAAAAAGTTATCAAAATACTTAAATTATCCCAGGGATTGTGTTTTATATGTTTTAAATGTAAAATGAGCAAAAACAAATGAAAAATGATCAAAGTTTGCAATATTGGCAGTTTCAGTCCCCCAAGTTTCAAAACTTGTCAAAAATAGTCCCTATGCATTTATTTTGAAAGAAAAGTCAACCCAATTCTTTTGAAAGTCAAAAATCACAAAATATGATACTTGGGTCATAAGTTTCAAATTTTACATGTTTGGTCCCTCAAGATTTCAAATCTGGCAGAAAAGGTCCCTGGGAATTTTGAAAAATGGAAAATGGCAAAAATTGGTCCTTGTATTATTGGAGATTGGCATCATTGGTCCTTGAGAGTACTTTGGATAAATTACAACTTCAGCCCCTAACTTTTGGGAAATTGCAAAATTTGGTCCTTGTGATATAACTAAAACCAACTGGACCCTTTTGTTATTATTTCTACCAAACAAACCCAACCCAACAAACCAAAGCCCAATCCATACCACCCCAGGCCCAATCCCCTTTGATATTACCCCCGGTCAAACCACCCTTTGACCCTTCCCTCCCAACCAAACAACGCAAAACCAAGGAGAGCTTGTCTCTCCCACATGCATCCCCCTCCTCCTTAGCCCCCCACAATTAATATCCTCACCAACCAAACCAACTCCCACCACCACCACAATAAATGCCCTCACCCGTCCCACTCAAAATTGCCATTTTTGTTTTGGCGGGAAAATGCAATCAAGGGCTCAGATGCATCATAAGTCAATTTAATGGATGGGATTTGGTCATTGGTCAAAGGAGAGACCATTGGGACACTCAAATATCAAAAAGAAGCCATGTGGAAGAAGTGGTGTATTATTTTTATTTCGTAGTATAAGTAGCAGCTTGTAGAAGCCATATATGGCATGTATTAACTTAATTTAATTGTAGTAGTTTTTAATTTACCCATTGTACTCAGCTTTTTAGTTAATGAAAGTTTTATTCCAAGTTTATATCCTGTTTTAAATTTCACATCTTATTTAAAAATTCCAATTGTTAGTGTAAGGTTGACTAGTGTTCATAAGCCATCTACAAACTCATATAAGCTCAATGTGTTTACTTTCAGAAGCTTTTTAAGCTTGTGGAAGTGGTTTAACCAAGGTTTTATACAAATAGGCAAAAATATATAAAAAATAAAAATAAAATAAAAAAATCATGATCCAAGGTTGAAGAAGCAAGGAGCACAGTTAATTATGGATGGCTGTGGGTTAGAGGTTTGTGGAAACCATTAGGAAGTGGTATTAGGTCCTGGTTCATACTGCTTGGAAAGCTTTGTAAGCTATTAATTTTGATTTCCATCATCTTAGTGTACAAGTACTAGTAATGGTTTATCTTTGTCTATTTTGCTTATTTATTGCTCAGTAGAACATGTATGATCGTTAGAAAGTAGTTTGAGTTGATTTGAATCTAGTTTCTTAGCAATCTGTGTTGTAAAAGTGGTGTTTGGTATTATCTGTGTAAAGTGCTTCAGTTGGTTTCATTGCTTACATGTTGTTCATACATCATACTCAGGACCATTTTAGATCAAATCATTCAAGCTTTTAGTAACTACAAGTAGAAAAGTCAAAATCACACATAAATTGGTTTAAAAACCTTCTGTGAAGGATTTAGAGAGGCACAAACCTCATTTCAAGTCACAAGTATAAGTTTTTGCTTATTTTGAGCTTATTGTAGCTTATATAACTTAAACAAGTCATTAAATCAGAGTTTGAAGTTCATCTTGGTCAAATCTCACATAATCTCAAAAAGTCAAAAGTGACCCTTTGTCAGAATTCCAAAATTTCAAAGAATATTTGTGATTTTTGTAGTAAGAACTAAGCCTTGTAATTTTCACAAGTTGTTGAGTCTCAGCTGAATTTTGAAATCCCACATATGGCTTAATTTTGTGATTTTTCCACAAGCTTGTGCACAAGCTCGAAGTGAGCTGCAGGGGAAGGTGCTCCCCTGTGCACAGACCTCAGTCCCATTAGACCAAGTTTAGTGGACCCCACAGGCCTAACCAGTGGGCCCCATACCTTCTTTTTGGCTTAATAGAAAGCCAATAAGCCAGACTCTTAGTATCTGAGCTTATTTTGTAGTTTAGGACCCATTTGATAGGGCTGCAAGTGCTCTTTTGTTTGTCCCATTCCCTGACCAAAGCTGAGGGATCAACTTTTGTACCAATCTTTTGAACCCTCCCCCTGACCTCATCTGTGGGACCCAGAGGGTGATCCCTAGTTTTTTAGACAGCCAATAAGCTCAGCTTATTGGCTTATCTCTCTGTTTAGACTTCCAAGGACCCTAGTAGACCCCACAGGCCCTCAAAGTTGATCCTTTGGACCTGTTGTGAACTGTTTGATGTTTAGATTGCTTATTGCTATTTAAGTGCTTATTTCTTGTGCTTACTGTCTTAATTTGGTTTGGTTTAAGTAGTTTTACATCTGTTTGTAGCTTATTTGTGGTTGTGACATCATTTGGTAGCTTTGCTAAATCTAAAAAGTCCTAATAAGCTTAAATACTCATATGTCATCACAATAAGCTACCCAAACTGCTTATTTTTTATCTCCAAGCAAATCACCTTCAGAAAAGTTGCTTAAAAACATTCCATAAGCAAGTTTGAAACAGAAAAGTCCCAAAAAGCTCAATTTGTCGGAAGTGATAGCTTCCATTTAAGCCAATTGGCTTATTACCTCAGCTTATTTATAAGCTAATCTCATTTTTATATTTTTCCTAGGCTTCTGGTAGTTAAAAATAATTTTAATATTTTTCTCAGATTTTTCTTGCATCATTTGGTATTTTTCTTAATTTAAATTAGTTTTTAATAATTATTAAATAGTTAATAATTAATATTAATTAATTAGAAAATCAGAAAAATACAAATTTAGTTTTAAAATTAGTTTTTAGTTATTTTTAATTTTTTCAAATTTTATTTTCAATTTTCTAGTGTAATTTCATATTTATTTAGAATTTAGGTTAATTTAAATAATTAAAAAGTAATTAATAAATAGTTAATAATTAGTAATAATTAATTGAAAAGTCTTAAAAATATATTTTCAGTTCTAAAATTAGTTTTATAGTATTTTAGATTTTTCTAAGTTTAAATTTTATTTTTCTAGGTTAATTTCATAACTATTTGTATTTTAGGTTAATTTAATTAATTAAAATTAAATAGGAAATTAGTATTTAATTAATAATAATTATAAAAATAGTGTAAAAAATAATTTTAATTTTCCAAAAATTTTCATTAATCATTAGTTTTGTAAAAATATCATTTTTATACCAGTAGCCTTTTCATATAATCTCACTCACTTTTATTTACGTACGTTTGTTTCCGTTTTCAGCAAACGTACGGTTTTTAGGTTTTAGCTCGCTTCTACTTAATCTAAATTCCAGTAATCAATCACATAGCTTTCCTAAGCTATTTCTGTTCATAATTCTCAAATAATTTTCATCACCGCCCTTTTCTGTGAATAAACACCCGATCGCAAGCACGTTCAGATACAATTCACACCTCGTCGGGGTATAACGACCTGGTGATTTCCTATATTACCCGGAGATTGACTCTAGGCTATTTGACTTTGTTGACCATTCGTTGGTCAATATAAGTTGACTGTTTAGAGCCAATCAAGGTCCCAGAAATCTAAGAGTTAGGTTGGTGGTGTTTGAATGATAACCATGAAAAGTCATCCGAGTTCAGTACCTCCTTCCGCCATAAGTCCATAGAAGTAATAAACCTAGAATACATGCTTAAAAAGTCAAAACTAGGTGTTGAGTGAGAATCATAGGTTTAGGGGTTAGTTAATACAAGTTCTCTGGGTTCAGTTGTTACACCCATCTGGGAAAATGCAAGTTTTGTGATAATTGTGATGCATGCACAATTATCAGGAGTTTAGTAGGTAGCACTAAGCTCATGAATCACACTTTAACGATCCGGCTCATGTGGGCTGCAGGTGCAACATGAGGGGATAGAAGGATAACTTGCCAAAGTTATACCTTGAGTGGATTCAAATATAGTACTTATTGATACCACCTAGTGGGGTGTTAATACCAACGGGAGTTGTCAAACTCCAATAGATCTATCAACTATATTCGCGTTCGATTGGGTAAAACCTCCCAAACGATTAGATTCATGAATTTTGTTTATATAGTGGTGGCTGTTAGTTTACTCGTGCAAACAACCAAAGAAAAAGACTTGTATTCGGTTTTAAGTAAAGCATTTAGCATGTATCCCCCTTACAGGGTTTATAAAAGCATTTAGAGTGAAAGTTTAAAAAGATGTAAGGCTATAAAGACTCACTCACGTATCCTAGTGTGTTGTTGTTGGTTTTGTATGTATGTCAAGCTTTTAGTTATCATGTTTATGTTTCTTAAGTTATTGTTTTTAGGTTTGTTAATGTTTTAGATATAACATAACACCGTTCAGGCCATTGTAATTCAGAAGTATATGACTCCTCACATGAAGCTCCCTACTATTGTATTATGTTATCAACATAATACCGTTCGGGCCATCATAATTCAGAAGTTAATACTCCTCACACAAAGCTCCCTATTATTGAGTTATGTTGTTATTAAGGTTTAGTTATAATCATATCACCGTTCGGGCCATCATATCTCAGAAGTATATGCAATAATCGTTCGAGGAGTCAGGGCACTTTAATTCGTAAACCCAACAAACTCGTCAAAAACGAAATATCCACATAGTACTCCTCGCATGAAGCTCCCTAGTATTGTGTTATGCTTCTAACTTTATTTAGGTTTTGTACTTATATGATATTTTCACTTTTTACCCTTATAGTTTATATATTTACGTTTTCTATCCTAAGTTTTATATTACTTATATTAATAACTATCTATACTTGACACAACTAGTACCTAGACTTCTATATTAACCTAAGACTCCTAAGTTTTCTATATTTACCATTTTAGACCTTTAACTTTATACTATTTATGTTTTTAGTCCTTTTTAGTTTATACTTATGTTATTATCTATCCTAGGGTTTTAATAATATGCAAAACTAATCCTTACTACTTATAACTTCTAGGAAAGGTCAAAAACAGTCCCTAGACTTTATAATTTTAGGAATTTACGATATATACCCCTATGCATGTAAACTATTGCAAAACTAGTCCTAATATGCATGTAACTTATATTTTATCTAGTATTTAAGTTTTCTAGCCTATGTTTTACTTATTTTAAGTTATCTAAGTTATGTTTAACTAGTGCATGACCTAAATTAACTACTTATAGCATGCATGCAAGTATATGACTCGATCTAGGGTTTTAAAACGTAAACTAGCAAGTAGAATGGTTCTAGGATCATGCAAGGGTATCTAAACTATCTAAGGCATCCTAAATCTATCCTAAGACTATACTAAAGCTATATTAACTAAAAGTAAGACTTACTTGGCTAGGGGGGTTTACGTGGGTTAGAACTAGGATTATGGTTTTCTAGGGCTCGTACGACTTCAAACCACAACACAACTCGACCAAGGCCTAGCTACTCATTCCTAACAGCTTCTAAGGACTAAGTACTACAGAAATGTGAGGTAGAGAGGAAGGGGAGAGGTGTGGAGAAGAAACGAGGGCTGGTGGGGGTATTTATACCGCGACATAGGCGGTTTGGGTGAAATGGTTGTCTAGGTGTCACGGAGGGGGAGGGCTGAGCAAGAAGAGCTAGGAGGGTATTGTGGCAAGTATAATGGTGACAAGGAAGAGCTAGGGTGGTAGCTAGGGGCTGGGTAGGCCGGTTGTGGTGGAGATCAGCCGTGAGAGGTGGTTCAAGGGTAGCAGCTTACAAGGAGGTGATGCACCTCCTTGCTTGGGTGCTTGGAGGTGCTTGTATATGGCAGGCGGCAGATAATGACCCTTCCCCTTTGGTTGACTTATTAACTTAGTCTTAATCCCTAACTCCTCGAGATCTTGTCGTGCCTTTAAACCGTCCTTCGTCTTGCCTTGCAAATTCAGTAATGTCCCATAAACACTCTCACATACATTCTTTTCTATATGCATAACATCTAACTGATGACGAACAAGCAAATGCTTCCAGTACTCTAGTTCAAAAAAGATTGATTTTTTACGCCAAACTTTCGATCTCGCATCAATAGTTTCTTTTTTTCTTTTTTGGCCTTCTCTGCTGATGTGGCATTTTCTTCTTTGATTTATTCTTCTTCAACGCCCTCCAGATAACTTCCTTCTTTGCCTCTTTCTCCTTCCCCCATTTAGTCGTAAAACCTTCCAGATAGTCGTAAACTTCTTCACCTGATCTCGGTTTTTTCATCACACAGCTCTCTGGTTCATTATTGAAATCTTTTCTTCTTTTGCGAAAAGGATGTGTAAGTGGGAGGAATCTTCTATGCCCGAGGAAGCATACTTTTTTGGATTTTGGCAACCATTGTGAGTAGGTATCCTCTGAGCATACTGGACACGCGTTATAACCTTTGGTAACACACCCCGACAGGTCACCATACGCGGGAAAGTCATTTATAGTCCAAAGTAAGACTGCTTTTAGATTGAAGAACTGTTTCTTATAAGCATCATACGTCTTAACGCCAGGTTTCCACAAATCTTTCAGATCCTTTATTAGTGGTGCCAAGTAGACATCAATATTGTTACCAGGTTGCCTTGGACCTGATATCAGTAGAGTCAACATCATGAACTTTCTTGACATACACAAATAAGAAGGCAGATTGTATGCTGCTAGGGTAACCGACCAACAACTATACTTTGCACTTAATGACTTATGAGGGTTTATACCATCCGCGGACAAGGTTAATCTCAGATTCCTATATTCCTTTCCAAATTCTTTCCAGTACTTGTCGTCAACAAGCTTCCAAGATGGGGAATCACAAGGATGTCTTAGCTTGCCATCACTGACCCTACCTTGCGCGTGCCAAGTTAGGTCATGTGCGGTTTCTGGTGACAAGAACATTCTTCTAAATCTAGGAATGGGCGGGAAATACCAAACAACTTTTCTTGGTACCTTCTTGCTATTCTCCTTCCACCGATAAGTGCCATAAGTTGGACATTGAGAAGCATCCTTGTGCTCATCCCAGAACAAGACACAATCATTCTCACAAGCATGATACTTAATGTATTCTATGCTTATTCCTTTTAGCAACTTCTTGGCCTCGTATATGGACTTAGGGATTGTATTATTTGAAGGCAAAACATCATTTAGCTCACCCAATAAAGCATCAAAGCTTGTATCAGACCAGCCAAATTGACCCTTCAAATGTTGGAATTTCAGCAATCCATTTAGTGCATTATACTTAGACCCTTCATACAGTGGCTTGTCGCATTCTTCGAGAAGTGACTTCAATAAATTAGGTTCATTCTCTGCATATGTGAAGGCGTCATGTAGCATCTCCTTTGTGTAATCGAACTCGGGAGGTCTAGACTCATTAGGGCATTGACCTTCATCTATAGATGAATTTTCTCCGTGGAAGGTCCAATCAATATAATCCTCATCGAAACCGTGTTTAAACACGTGATAACGCACGTTTTTTTATGGAAGTGTGACACAAATTGATACAATTTACACAAGGACACGGAATGGCATTGGAATTTGGGTTATTGCATTGTGCAAACTCTAAAAAGGCATTCACACCTTCCTCGTATGTGATTGATAATCTATCAGACAAAATCCAAGATTTATCCATTACCTAAAAACTCTAAAACAGAAAACATCTCGTGTAAGTGTCGAGTCTGATAGCAACCTTATTAAACTAAAACAGAAAAAGATAACCACAAACACCAGCTTACATGAGGCCTATACATGTTAAACAAGAACACTAGCTTACAAATCATTTACAGTTAAAGTTTACTCTATTAAACTATACATGTTACATTATTTAAAGTTAACTTACATGAGGCCTATAAATTATTCACAAAAACCAAAAAATATTATCTTACATCATAGTAACATTTTCACAAACACCTGGTGTGCTACATTAAAATAATGATACAAAAACTGATACAAAAACCTAGTTACATTTTCACAAACACCTGGTGTGCTACATTAAAAATCAATAAATTGATTTTATAACCTAAATAAAACTCTACAACTACATTAAAACAGAAAACATAAAACTCTCAAACAAACAAATTAGGGCAAATTACGGCATACCTTTCAAAATTAGGGCAAATTAGGGCAATGTCGAGTGTTTTGAGAGGGGTTTGAGATGGGAAATTAGGGCCGGAGTGTTTTGAGAGTTTTGAGAGGGGTTTGAGATGGGAAATTAGGGCGGGAGTGTTTTGAGAGTTTTGAGAGGGGTGTTTGATTAGGTTTTGAGAGATTGAGAGGGAAGATTTTTAGTGTTAGAGCGGGAGTATTTTTAGGTTTTGAGAGATTGAGATTGAGAGGGAAGATTGAGAGGGAAGTGTTTTGGGGAAAAAAAACGAAGCAGATACATATTTTGGTAAAAAACAAAGAAAATATATTTTTGGTAAAAATATTTTATTATTATTTTTTTATTTATTGTTACATTTTGGGGAAAAAACATAGATGACCCCTGTTTAGGACGAAGCAAAACGAGCATCATCTAGCAGGCTAAATTTTAACTGATTATGACCCTATGTTATGACGCTTCTGAAAACGAGTCATCCCCAATAAAACATTTACTCGTTCTGACTCTTTTTTTATGACTTTGCTATTTGCGCGTCATCTTGTAGCATGCGTCATAAAATGCGAGTCAATGATAGACCTTTTTCTAGTAGTGTTTGAAAAAAATGCACATACCTAATTCATGAATGTTGCCTTTACAACATAATTTGTTAGGTCAAGGGTCAACAACAATAGGCACATCAACAGACTTGCCACTGGGTCAAATGCCTTCTACTTCTGAAAGTCCCTTCAAATACAAATAAATAAGATCATTAGGTGATAAATTAAACGAACGATAGCAAACATAAATTCCTCTTAAGAAATGTTCTGCATATGGCAAACCTTTAATTTCGTACAATTGTTTATTACCAATACAGTGCTTCTTACAGGACCAGCCTATCTGCGTGGAGCAAGAAAAACCCTAGAACGAGCTGCATTTGTATCTTCAGGTAATTACACAAGCTATAAATCTTGCAGCATGTGATTTGATACATAATTTGATCTTAGCAGTAATGTTTACCTCTTTTGCCAAGGTGTTTTTGTGGTTTACCATAATATTGGACCTCTATTGTTTAAATGTCCAAATTGCAAGGCGCTTATGTGGTATGAAGAGAGATTCCTGAAAGGAAACAGCACAACCAACCCAGTGTTCTCCCTTTGTTGCCAACGTGGTAAAGTGCTTCTCCCAAAATTTAATGACGCACCTTCACCTCTAAACAAACTAATGGACTATAACAATCATGCATCTTTAAGATTCAAAAAACATATTAGAGTCTATAATGGTATGTTTTGCTACACATCTTTTGGGGCAAAAATAGATAATTCAGTTAACACAGGCAGAGGACCGTACACATTTAGAATAAATGGCGAAAGCTATCATCGAATAGTATCTCTACTCCTTGCACGGGGTACACAACCCAAATATGCACAGCTATACTTTTTTGATACTGGAAATGAAGTGAAGAACCGGATGGGAGCTTTTATAGACAAGGAAGGTACCGAAGTGGTAGATGAAAAGATAGTAGCATGCCTAATTAAAATGTTTGATCAATCAAGTTCAATTGCCAAGGCATTTAGAATGGCCAGGGATTGGTGTGACTCACAGAATTCAGCAAAGTTTTAGCTACGTCTGCTAAGTGGTCGGAGTACTGCACGGCAATACAACACCCTGACTGTGCCCGAAATAGTAGCTCTGATTACTAACAACTTTGGTGATGCCATTCCCACGAGAGATATTATTATAAGTAACAAGGATGAAGGTCTGAAACATATATCTGAGTTGCATCCAGAATACATGGCTCTCCACTATCCATTATTATTCCTGTATGGAGAGGATGGATTTCATGAAAAGATACAGTATCATAACAACACAGGTACCAGCAAGACCAAAAGATATTGTGTCACAATGAAAGAGTACTACGCATACGTAATATGGAAACAAAATAACCAAGGTACCAGCTTGCTTAGAGGTGGTTGATTATTCCAACAATACCTAGTGGATGCATTCACGGCTGTTGAGGAGCAAAGACTTAAATGGACTAGGCAAAATCAAGATACGTTATGTGTGGATCTATATCATAATCTGTGTGACGTTGTAACAAGAGGTGATACAAGTGCAGCAGGTATCGGGAAATGAATTGTTCTACCAAGGACTTTTATAGGCAGCCCAAGGTATATGATGCAAAATTACCAAGATGCAATGGCCATATGCCGAACCTATGGAAATCCAGACTTATTCATCACGTTTACCGCCAATCCAAAATGCCCTGAGATTGTTGAAATGTTAAAGCACATCCCAGGACAAAAAGGTATTGACCGGCCAGAGGTGGCAACCCGGCTATTCAAGGTTAAACTTACTGAAATGTTGGACGATCTTACAAAGCACCATATTTTTGGAAAGACACGGGCAGGTAATACAACTTGAAACATAATGTCAATATATCTACTGTTCTACACCAAATTTGTGCATCAACTTATGCTTTACTTAATGTCCTTTCAGTTGTATATGTTAGTGCAAATATTACGATATTTAATCTATACAGTCTCGTTTGTTTTTATTGATGACAAACATATAACTTGATACATAACGTAAAATGTACAAGTTACTTGTAATCTTATTTTGTCTCAACAAACATTCAACACCTCTCAACGTCTCGAGTCCTCGTATGCTACAACACAAGTTCGTACATGTTTGTTATGTGGCATTATGATCAAACCCCTTGACCAACCATTTAGAATGACTAAAATACTTTTAGAGTCTTTAAGTATTTTAGGTGTCAAAGTGCACTTTAGGTGCAAAATAGAATAAGTGCCACTTTAGGTGTTAAAGTAATATTAGTAAGTTTTACAAATGATAAAAATGTGATGTCATTAGGAATCAAACATTTTTAGTAACTTATTAACTTACTAAAACAATATTACTTAGGCAATATATATACATTCTACAAGTTTACTTTCATATATATCTTAATCTAAAAATAGAAATATATATATGACATCATGACATGTATCATGAGCATTTATGGAAAGGTTACTAAATCTAGGATGTGACTTTCCATAAGATCTCTTACACATTATAGAAGGTTTCTTACTCTATCTATTGTGTGTTGACTTAAATAAACTTGATTTGACCTGCATAGATATGGAAAGATTTGACATGCAGTTATGGAAAGATTACTAAATCTAGGATGTGACTTTCCATAAGATCTCTTAAACATTATAGATGGTTTCTTACTCTATCTATTGTGTGTTGACTTGAATAAACTTGATTTGACATGCATAGATAAGGAAAGATTTAGTAGTCCATGGTTTATGTCTTTGTAAGTCTTGGAAAGTCGTTTTGGAAAACTACTTTGCTTGTTTACCTATAAATAGGTAACCCATGGTTTTCTTATAACTTGATGAAAAACCACACACATATAGATTAGTAGAAAACCATGTAGAAACATCAATGAATCACCCTTTCCATAATGATCAGAATGTTACTAACTCTCATTATGTTGTAAGCATACTTCATGATCCACCAAGAAGGTTAGAAGATCTTGAAGTCATCATTCATTCAAGCATACCAACATATGAATATTCAAGCGCACTTGACATCCTCAATGATTGAATACTTCTTATTCAAGAAGTTCATTTAGATTAGGCATCAATATCCATTAGACATGTATGTCTTGGATCATCATTGTATCATCACAATATAGATTAGATGGTTTATTTATTTGTGCCATAAAACACAAGGTTTCTATGTTGGGCCACAAAACAGAGTGGGAGTGGTTGTACCCTTGGGAAAGAACTCGACATCTAGCTTAGTGTCAAAAATATTATAGGCGACGATAGGAGTGGTTGTACCTTTGTAAAAGAACCCGGTATTTAGCTTTGTACCGTATAAAGTGTAAGCAACGATTGTAAGGTTTTCTCCGCTGAGAAGGGAGCTTGTTGATCTAGTGAAGTAACTGTCGAGTTGGGTACTCAAGGAGTGGAGTAGGGCGGAGAGGAGATCCGTGACCGAACCACTATAAATCCTCGTGTTCGGATTGCTCTTTCTTTTACTTATTGCTTTACGTTAATGTTTGCATTATGTGATTGTTTGTGTTGTGACTTGTCGATATTACTTGGATGATAACATGTTTTAAGTTATGCTAGTCACTAACTACACAAAACATCCTTCATATTAGAACAAGCTATAAAATGGATATTTAATACAACAAGAATAAAGTTTTTAAACGGTAACGTATTCACCCCCTCTATGTTTTCACAGTATATGTGAGAATTTCAAAAGTGTGGCCTACCACACGCGCATATCCTACTATGGCTAGCAGAAGACTTGAAATGCAAAACCCCATCCGAGATAGATGACATTATTAGAGTAGAGATACCATGTAAAACAAGCGATCCAGAAGGGTATAAAGTAGTAACTGAATTTATGTTACATGGACCTTGCCGTCAAGATGCTAAACACGCACTGTGTACTGTTGAGGGTAAGTGTTCGAAACATTTCCCTAAACCTTTTGTGAAAGACACAATAGTTGATAGTGACGGCTATGCTATTTATCGTCGAAGGGACAATAACGCTCAACATATAAAAGGAAAGTTCAAATACAATAACAGATATGTGGTTCCTCACAATCGTTATCTTCTCCTCAAGTACCAGGCACACATTAATGTAGAATGGTGCAACAGATCAAAAGCAATTAAGTACTTAAGTAAAGGGCCGGACTGAGCTACAATTGTTATACAAGAGAATGTACGAAATGATGATGATTTGGCAAATGTCCAGGTTTTGGAGGTGGACGAAATAAATAATTATTTAAATTGTCGCTTCTTGGCTCCATGTGAGACGGTGTGGCTTTCGTTGTCCTTTGACATACACTATTCATACCCATCAGTCATGAGGCTGAATTACCACTTGCCAAATCAAAACGCAATCACTCTTCGTGACTTAGAAAGCTTACCCGCGCTAATTCAAAGGGAACGAATCGACATTAATATGTTCACTGATTGGTTTGAATTAAATAAGTGTGATACAGCAGCTAGAGCATACACATATGTTGAGATACCAGTGCATTATGTGTGGCATGAGAAAGACAAATGTGGAAAGAAAGAAAAAACAAAAAAAGCATTGGGAGATTTCTTTACTCGAACCCGGCTTCTGGAGAACGATATCATCTTAGAATGTTGTTGAACATTGTTAAAGGACCTGAAAGTTTAGAAAAACTCATGACTGCTAACTAGAGGCTATGTTCCACATTCAAGGAAGCATGCTTTGCATATGGACTTTTTAAATGATGACACAGAGTGGAAGCATGCTATATCAGAAGCAAGTGTATGGGCATTCAAACCACAGTTACGTGACATGTTTGTCACAATTTTATTGTTTTGCGTTGTCAGCAGGCCTTTAAAATTATGGGAAGAAAACTGGAAAACCTTATCAGAGGATATCCTACATAAGAAAAGGAAAATTCTTAAGTATCCAAAATTGGAGTTGACGAATGAACAACTTCAAAACTATTGTTTGATAGAAATCCAAGAGTTGCTAAATAGGAATGGGAAATCTTTATCAGAGTTCCAAGATCTACCCCTACCTAACCCAAAGTTACTAACCAACTTGGACAATCGTCTTATAAGAGAAGCGTTGGATTATGATATGAAGAAAAGTAAGGTTGAACATCAACAACTTCATTCATTGCTAAATCCCGAACAACGCATAATATATGAAGAAGTTATTCAATCTGTGCATAACAAAAAAGGAAATTTTTAGTTTGTATACGGACCAGGCGGAATGGTGAAGACGTTTTTATACAAAACTATCATTTCAAGGTTAAGATCAGAACGTATGATAGTGCTCGCTGTCGCATCTTCAGGTACAAATGAATAGAAACTATAACAATCAACTGATTTGTAAACTTAACAAAATGCATAATCAACTAATTGTGTCAATTTGTGTAGGAATTGCTTCACTATTGCTACCAGGAGGGAGAACCACACATAGTCGTTTTGTATAACGCTTGAGTTATTAGAGAACAGTACATGCGGCATAAAGCAAAACACAAATATGACAGAGCTCATACAACAAGTTAGGCTTGTTATCTGGGATGAACCTCCAATGACTCAAAAATATACCTTTGAAGCATTGGACAAGAGCCTAAAGGATATTTTAGGATTCCATGATCCGGATTGTAGGTGTCGAATCTTTGGGGGCATGACGGTCTTACTGGGCGGTGACTTGACAAGTTCTTCCAGTAATCCCAAAAGGAAGCAGGGCTGAAATCGTACAATCTTGCATAAACCAATCTGAGTTATCGAAACATTGCAAGATCTTCACCCTTACACGCAGCATGCATATCAATGAATATACCGAGAATGGGCAAATTGATACACGAAAGCAGGATTTCAATAGTGGGTTTTGGCTGTGGGGGATGGCATGTTGCCAGCAAAATGCAAAGAAGAGGAGGATGAGCCAACTTGGATTGACATTCCAGAACCCTTTCTGATTAAATCATGGGATTCTCCTATTGAGAAAATTGTTGCAGGCACGTATCCTGATTTTATAATAAGACAAACTGACGATGTTACCTCAAAGAAAGGGCAATCCTAACTCCTAAGAATGATGATGCTGATGTCATCAACGAGTACATGTTTAAACAGTTAAAAGGAGAAACTGTTACATACAACAGCTCAGATGAGATTTTCAAGGGATCTATAAACAATTTAGAACAACACGACCTCTATCCGATTGAATTCCTAAATTCATTAAATTTCCCATGGATGCCCCCACATGCTCTTCACTTAAAAAAGGAACTGCCCGTTATGCTCTTGCGGAATATCAATCCAAGCAAAAGACTATGTAATGGAACAAGGTTGCTCATCACAGAACTAGGCTAGTTTGTTATTCATGCTAAGATACTAACAGGTTCAAATATAGGGGACAATGTCGTGGTCCACGGGATTATACTCACATCAACACAATCCAAATGGCCATTTGTCCTAAAACGAAGATAATTCCCTGTAAGACCGTGTTATGCAATGACCATTAACAAAAGTCAGAGCCAATCACTCAATTACGTTGGCCTCTATTTTCCTACTCTGGTATTCAGTCAAGGACAACTCTACATGGCATTATTCAGAGTTACCAGTCTTGATTGTCTTAAAATACTAATGATCGAAGACAAGGATCTGGAACTTGCAAACTGCACGCGTAACATTGTTTTCAAGGAAACTTTCAGCAATCTATCTTAGCATATCTATGTAATGTTCCAACATGATATCTAATAAAGACATTCATTGAATATTCGTCTTTCCCCCTCAAATGACATAACAGACATAACCTACTGAAGAATGCCCGAAACATATCATAACCTATGCAAATACTCCCTAAAATAGAACCGAAAAACAAAACAACTAAGATTGACAGAGTAACTAAAATTAAAAAAAATATCATTCATTATGGACCTTTTGAGCATATACTTCGTCATCTTTGGGATTAAACACAAAATTTAGGATCAGGCATTTAGGCTCATTGTTAACGCATAACGGGCCTTTCAAAATCTCGATCATAACTAGTTTTGCAAATTCTTAAATTCATTACAAACAACAATTAAAACTACAGCTTACCACCATAAGGACCCATCACAAAGTTTATATCATCATAATGTACGATTTATATTTAGATTATTATTAATATATACTTTTGGGTGTGAATGATTGACTTTTTCTAAACACCAATTATCACAGGTGATTATGCAAAGACGAAGTCATTAAAAAGAGGCATGTGGCCAAAATTAAGTTAATTGACATCATGGAATACCAAGAAACTGATTACATAATCGTGATGGAGTTGCTTTTAAACGGTCAAATGTGTTTTAAATCACACTACAATTGAATTGACAATAATGTGTTTCATCAATGATTATTTCCTTTGCTATTCAGTGTCAACATGATTGGGGTAACAACTCACAGAACCTAAACGATAAGATAAATGTAACATTTATATCCCTAACTTTATGCAACTAAATTATCTGATTCTCAGTAGTATCATGATGTTTATGCGCCTAAGGTTTTTTTACATTATCATTCTGCCCATAAATGATAATAAAATGTCAAAATGAAATAACCAACCAAATCATGGAAATAAAGGCAGTCATTTCGAGCTCAACAAAGACTCAACCTTGATTTCACAAACTTAATAGCTCAAGCAATCCATCAAACGATATTTGTTAAAACAAACTCAAATAGCCTAAAAATATGTGTTAACTCCATCAGACAAGCTCGATTTAGCTAAAACAAAATGCATTTGTCAAAATTTGATCATTAGCACATGCATAATATCACATTTATACAAGACTGCAAGTTCCCATAAACTCGATTTACTTTGTTCGATAAAACAAGCTCGATTTCATACCTGACTCATATTAGGAGTTTGATTAACACCTAAATCCGCCAAAGACGGAATCTCATCCGCTTTAACATTCCCACTAGAAGGCAATGACTTAAACTAATTAGCAACCGCAATCATATTCCTAACCTTCAACCCCTTAACTTTCTCCTTAAACTCACCATAAGTACTCGGCATATCCTCCAACCCTAACGGCAAATCATCAACATGATACAATGCACTACCCCAAAAATACTTCACTTCCACTCCTTAATTTTTCAACACATTCTCAATCTTACCCTCAACTTTCACCTCATCATTCGCCACTTCTCTATGAACATACACAGCTTCCGCCCCAACCGCCTTAACCAATTCCCTCAAAACCGTCTTCGGTTTTCCTATTCGCACTACCAAATCTGACCCTTTTGCCCTTAAACTATTCCTCAAAAAAACTTCAAATTCTTGCAAATTTAGCCTGATAATCAAAACATGTATTTGATTTTCTAAATTGAATCGAAACTAACATAATTCAATGGCATTTCTAAATCAAGAAACATCATAAAGTAAGTAAATTTTAATAAATTAAAACATTTGAACATAAACCCTTTCATTTGATCATATTCAAATCGAATACCTGAAATATTAGGCTCAATCATCAGAGCATCACTCCTTTATCATAGCCCTCATAAATATTTGATTGCTAAATATTTATTTTGATTAATTTTGCCTTAGATTGAAAACCCTAAATCTGCTTTTTAGATCTAATTGTGTTTCAAGTGAGTGAGAGAGAGAGAGAGAGATGTGTGAGAGAAGAAAGTCAAACACACACTACATAATTTTGTATATATTTTACCCTTTATAAAAAAATAAAAAAATATAATAAATAAATTCTTAAAGGTAATAAACGATTAATACTTAAAACATAAATGATCCTTGATCAGTTATTTCCATTCATAGATAATATATACATCCACATGATTCCCATTCAAATAAAAAATACAAAAGAAAATGTCCAATAGATCCTAATCTTCATCATCAGAATCTTCAGCCTCTTCCAACCTCTCCAAAAGCTCATCCTTCTCCTCCATGCTTTGACGAGACAGCATCAGCAGTTGAGCCAACAGATCAAGTTTCTTGCGGTCCTTCATTTGTATTTCAAGCAGGCAATCATGACCAGTTGCAGCCATAGCATTGAAACGAGTAAATGAGGTAGCTGCCTCATTGATTGTTTGCTCCGTTTTTTGAATGACTGCCCTTAACTGGCTGCTGTCCTCCCCACTACGATAGATAAAACTTTTTTCTTTTGCTTTGTCATGAGTTATCAGCAGCTTGAAGGCATAGGCAAGCTTACTAGATTCAGTTGCATCTTTCATTTCATTAAGGTTTGGTGTGGCTGCCAGCTTAAAATTAGGGTTAAAATGTTGATAGTTGTATGTTAAATTTAGGGTTAAAAATATTTTATCTTTGATTAATAATGTAAGCTTACATATGATGAAAATATGTGGTTGTAATAATTATGGATTCTAAATTACGATTAGCAAATACATTGTATATGTTTTGTTTAATTGTGGCAGTTAAAAAGTTGCAAAAATAACAACAAAAAGGCACTCAAGAGGCATTGGAAGATTTAATTTGGGTGTTAATGCAGCCTTTACATATTCTCCCATGCATAAATGGAGACTGAGTATTTAGGAAGATGTCCAGCATTGCAATATAAACCGCTCATTTATACATTGGATATAAAACAACCCCTCCATGCACAATGCATTACCATTAACATCCTAAACTTAATAAAATGCTTATAATTTATCTTTATATTTATATCTAAAAAATTCCCGTTTATGTTAATTGAAACTTTTAATGAAAATAAACTAATTTAAATACAAAAGTTATGATAACATTACTAGGCATCTAATATGCTTATACAAGCGGTTGCATCAACATTACGAAAAAAACACTTAATTATTCAACCAAAAGATCGTGCATTGCACGGGTTGTATACAACCTCGTACATATAAAAAGGAAAACACGAATTACTGTGACATATAATTGAATACGCGAGATTACATATATGAACGACTCATGTTATTCCTCTTTATGATATTAAGTAAGGATATCCCGAAAAGTATTCTCTTTTAACTATCTGCGTTAAAAAAACGACTAATGCTATTTCTCTTTTATAAGTTTAACTCGCGCATGGGTTTATAAATATGCTTGAATTATTATTAACATAAATATAAATGTCAAAATAAAGGCACGACCTCACACATTACTATGAGAAGAAAATAAATAAACGAGACTCTACATATACTAACTACACATATATTTTCAAGGTCATGATATCAATCTTTAAATTTGAATAACATCAACGTAAACAATAATCTAGTTAAACAAAGTTAGACCCTTTGTGCAACAAAAATCTATACAAAATACTAATCGATATTAACACATAAAGAAAAAATTATGTAAAAACTCATGCATACATGAGTATTATAACTCTATAAGTATTAAAATTTAATATAATTCTATTACGAAAAATCTAAAACATTACAAAACCATGGATTGATTAATTGTCACAATATTTAACTTTAAAATAAAATTATTGAAATATAATTACCAGTTATATTATCTACTCAAAACTTGTGCGTGCACGGATTCTAAAACCAGCAATGATATTACAATGATTCTGTTAATCATACATTTTAAGTCTTGTGGTTCCTTTCTTAACAAAACTAGCAAAGTACTTACGTATTGCGGCGATGGATACTATGTAATCAAAATTTTTGGCGAACATATTTTTATATTACATTTATTTCGTGATAATGACTTTACGCATGGCGAGAATTTTGAGAATAACTTTATCGCACACAATTTCATATTAAATTGTCAAGTTCTTATGCTTCATACTGCAATGACGATACGAAAACGGTAGTCAGTAGTATTCCAAGGTTGTGATGATTGGCGGTGAAATGTACTTGTTAATCAGTAAGTGTTGTGATGATTGGCAATGAAAGGTACATGCTAATCAGCAAGTGTTGTGTAACATCCATCAAAATATTATACAACGTGTAAAAGTAGAGAAGTATAAATTAGTTATTGTGATATATGATTGATAATATATATGATATTGCTCATATAAATTTCGCTATTAAAAAATTATACATTTTCATGCTTTATAAATTACATGAAAATCTTCGTACTTTGACATGTATGATTATTTTCAGTCAAATGTCTTAGCAAAATGATTAGGGTTTCACTAAACTTGTACTAAAATAAATACATAAATGATAAATATTTTTTGAATACGCAGTTTTAATTTATTTTAATGTCCATAACCAAACAAAAATTTGACATTAAAAAAATGTTGCAAAAATCGTGAGTCGATAGTGAGGCAGTCAACCACCTTGTAGCCTGTAATTGGTCTAGGCGGGATTAAACGATGATTAATCAGATTGACATTTCCTACAAGTTTTGGGTATTTCTATAGACCAAACTAAAGATTTTAACTGATTTCAAGCCTACTATGTTCCCAAACCTCAATAAAAAGCTCGAATTCTTATTATGAGATCCATTGTAAGTTATAAGTGAAATAAACAATCTCCAAATTAAGTAGAATGTCTAAATTGATATCTTTTTAAAGTTGACCTAAGTTGACCGATTAAGATGATTTGGATGATTTTTAACCGATTTGGCCGATTTTTGACCGATTAGTGGCCGATTTTTTACCAGACCGATTTTTTGTTCTATTTTTAAAAATCAACAAGGTCCAAGGCTGATTACCTTGTACAAGAATCATTGTTAAGTCGAATCGACCCCTGATAAAATTTAACTCGATTCAACTTGTTTGTCAAACCCTATGAATTAATCACCAGAAAGTCAAAAAATCATAGTTAGCCTAACGAAATTTAAGATTATATTGTAATGAGTAGGGCTGTAAACGAACCGGGCGAACACGAACGGAGCCTTGTTCATGTTCGTTCATTTAATTTTAACCGGACAAATAAACGGACACGGACGCTTAAACGGACGATTTTTCTTGTTCATGTTCGTTTATAAAGAAAATGAGTTGTTCATGTTCGTTCATTAAGACACTAAACGAATGCTAAACAAATATAAATGATCGAACATAAATAAAAATAGACAAACAAACATAAACTTGATTAAATTCTTCACAATATATTGTTTTAAAGTGTTGTTTTGTTTAAACAAACCAATTTTTAAATTATAAAATTAAAAGATATGATATATAATTATAAATAAATAAATAAACATAAACGAACTTTAACGAACGCATAATCGGACGTTCACGAATATAAATGAACGGACGAGACTTTTGTTCATGTTCGTTCATTTAACTAAACGAACGTAAAATATTGTTCATGTTCGTTCATTTAATAAACGAACGAACATAAACGTACTTTTTGCCGAACGGTTCATGAAATGTTCATTAAACGTTCAGTTCGTTTAAAGCCCTAGTAATGAGCAAACGCTACGTTCTCATATTTATTTTTTTACCTGCAAGCTTATGGCATATGTAAATGATTAATTCTTTTTCTCATCTGCTCTATTATAAAAAAGGATGTGAATTAGCGGGAACATTTTAAAGTAAAATTTACATTGAGCTTTTTTTTATTTTTTTTCCTTATAAAGTAAAATTTAGGGGTGATATTATGGCTATGTTTGGCGAGGGCTTCTATGGGGCTTAATGGGGCTTGGGCTTTTAAAATAAGCCGGTTAATTAAATAAGTTTCGTTTGTCATGAGGTTTATAGAATGGAGCTTTTGAAGAATAAATTACTTATTTACCCACAAAAATATCTAACATATACAAAAACTCATTTAATTATGTCATTTTTAGTAATTTTGCAATAATAAGCCCCAGCTTCAGCCAATTTGCCAAACAAGTTTATAAAAATACAAATTTTAATTTCGGCTTATAATATAAGTCATAGCCTCAGCCCCAATCCCAGCCCCAGCCCCTTTCGCCGTAGATACCCTATGTCTTGTTTTATAAAGAAATTTTTACCGTGTGGATTGGAGTATGAAGCTAGTAACAAATTCTTAAATAGATCATCGTAACGCTTTGTTTTTGCTTACGTTCCTTTCAGTTTCCTATCAGATTGTCACACAATACCTGGCCCTACAAAAAAACGTACATTTTTTGATTTTGTATTCCTAATGCTATGAAGTTACAATACATTTATGGCAATGTATACGTTTAACTGATTTCATTGACAAACTTTCAATTTGAACAAGATCAAGAACAAACAAGAATCATGCAAAAACCCTATTAGACAATATGATCGGTCACCATAACCATCACCGCTCTTTACTAACTTCACCAAACCAATAACGTAACAACCGTAGTGATTAACACCAAAATAAACACATAAACCTAACTTACTTAAAACACAAATATATCACACAATATACTTTACACAAAAAAAAAAAAAAAAAAAAAAAAAAAAAAAAAAAAAAAAAGCTCAATGGTCTGCACCACCAAACCGAGTCAATTGTGCTCCTTTCACATGTGGTCGAAAGGTTATGTAATGGTCACTACCCGTGGTGATGATGCCACTACGCGTGGTAAAAGCCACAAATTACATAGTAGTCTTATGTTCAATATGTTCTCATAATTTAAAAAGAAAAGTTTTAATAACCAGAAACTTTCTATATCGAAAAAGACAAAAGCCTGGTTAACTGAACCTATTTTATTTATCAACTAGCTAGTCGATACCCGTGTATAACGGCGGCAAATTACATCGGCAACAAAAGGTACGAATCGATGAATAGTTTTAATTAGTTATCTCTGCTTAAAAAAGTGTTAGCTATTTATCTAGAACAAAGCTTTACAAAATACATTTCTTTCGCTTGACTTAATTTATATATAGAAGTAGAAGTTCAATGGTAGCTAGCAACGGTCATGCAAAATTTCTTAGTATCTAAAATCTAGAATACTATACCAGTTGTCAATAAATCAAGGTACATACGGTCTTAGTATTGCATTAGATGAGATTTATTCGTACAACTTGGAAATAATCGACCCAAGCAGATTTTTCCATTCACGAAACCTCCCTACCACGTGCTTCGATGTTTTTATAGAATTACTAAGAATAGTCTTCGATCACAATACAACCTTTCGCTTGTTTAAGGATGAAAATCGCCGTCAGATCTGATGGATATGTATCCGATCCGTTCTATTATCAGTGATATTATACCTAAAAATAGATATTTAAATATTTCCTTAAAAGATGATTAAGAGGTGAGTTAGATTAAGAGGTGAGTTATTTTAAAGACTAAGTTTTTGTTGCATATTGAGGGACAAATCCCCACCATCCATCTTGTTTGATCTAATAGTGGGGATTAAGCTAAGATTTAATAAGACAACATAAGTCCATGTTTTCTTTCTTGTCCTTTTTATCTATCTTATTTATTCATTTTTTTTTTCTTTTTTCTTTTCTTTCTTTTTTCTTTTTCTTTTTTTTAACTTCACGTTTTTTTCCTTTAATTCAAGGTTTATTATTATTATTATTATTTTTTTTGCGTTTTTTTTACATTTTTTTCGTTTTTCATACATATTCGTCGGTTTTTTATGTTTTCGTCAGTTTTCCTACGTTTTCGTTCGTTTTCATACATTTTCGTCCGTTTTCATACGCTTTCGTCTGTTTTCTGACGTTTTCGCTCGTTTTCATACGTTTTCGTCTGTTTTCTTACGTTTTCACCCGTATTCATACGTTTCGTCCATTTTAATACGTTTTCGTCCGTTTTTATACGTTTTCGTCCGTTTTCTTACGTTTTCATCTGTTTTCGAATTTTTTTCATACGTTTTCGTCTGTTTTCTTACGTTTTCGCCCGTTTTCATATTTCGTCCGTTTTCATATATATATTCGTCCGTGTTCTTACATTTTCATCTGTTTTGAGTTTTTTCATACGTTTTTGCCCGTTTTCATATGTTTTCATATATATTCGTCCGTTTTCTTACGTTTTTGTCCATTTTCATACGTTTTCATCCGTTTTCATATGTTTTCGTCCGTTTTCATACGTTTTCGTCCGTTTTTATACGTTTTCGCCCATTTTTATACGTTTTCATATGGTTTCATCTATTTCATTCATTTTTGTCCGTTTTCTTATGTATTCGTTCATTTTCATACATTTTCGTCCATTTTCATACGTTTTCGTCCATTTTCATTCATTTTCGTTCGTTTTTAAATGTTTTCAGACGTTTTCATACCTTTCTGAATATCACAAGTGATATACTGTGATTATCAGAATATCACTTGTGATATTCAGAATATCGTGAGTGATATTGAATATCACTCGCGATAATATCACTCACGATATTCTGAATATCACAAGTGATTTTTAACATTCTGTAACATGAAAATCACAAGTGATATTCAGAATATCGCAAGTGATATTCAAAATATTGCAAGTGATATCTGAATATCGCAAGTGATATTCTGAATATCACAAGTGACTTTCAACAAATGTTTTGTGACATGAAAATCGCAAGTGATATTCAGAATATCGCAAGTGATATTCTGAATATCAAAAGTGATATTCTGAATATAAATCACAAGTGATATTCAGAATATTACAAGTGATTTCACGCTTTCTTTAATTCACGTTTTTTCAAAAGTGATATTTTGAATATCACTCTGAATATCACAAGTGATTTTCAACAATTGTTCTGTAACATGAAATTCACAAGTGATATTCAAAAAATCACAAGTGATATTCTAAATATTACAAGTGATATTCCGAATATCACAAGTGATTTTCAACTAATATTTTGTAACATGAAAATCATAAGTGATATTGTAAATATCACACGTGATTTTTAACTAACGTTTTGTAACATGAATATCACTTGTAATTTTCTGAATATCACTTGTGATATTCAGATTATCATTTATGATTTTCATGTTACAAAACATTAGTTGAAAATCACTTGTGATATTCAGAAAACACAAGTGATATTCATAAAATCACAAGTTATATTCTGAATATCACAAGTGATATTCCGAATATCACAAGTGATGTTCAACTAATGTTTTGTAACATGAAAATCACAAGTGATATTCTGAATATCAAAAGTGATATTCAGAAAATTACAAGTGTTATTCAGAATATTATAAGTGATTTTCACATTTTTTTAATTCACGTTTTTTTCACTTTCTTACGTTTTCTTCTGTTTTTGTTCGTTTTCATACGTTTTCTTTCATTTTTATATAAAAATGTACAAAAATGGACGAAAAAAAGTTGATTTGATGTTTAGGTGTTTGTTAAGATGTGATAGCGTCGTGTAATGTAGCGGCGATAAAATGTATTATTGATCTTATATAAAAGAAAACTGCTACTTGAATGAAATATAAAACTATAAAAGTTATGAGGTAAATCAACTCTCCTCCGATTTTAAAGTTATTTCACCATACAAATAATCCCACATCAGTTAAAGTTAACAATCTTATTACATTTGATGACGCTATCACATCTTAACAAATACCTAAACAACAAATCAGGCCACTAACTAACGCAAACTAAATAAACCACGATACTAAAACTATTCTGAACAAGTAATACTAAAACACCATTGTGTGTCTGAATATCACAAGTGATTTTCAACAAATGTTTTATAGCATGAAAATCACAAGTGATATATTCTGAATATGACAAGTGATATTCTGAATATCACAAGTGATTTTCAACAAATATTTTGTAACATGAAAATCGCAAGTGATATTCTGAATATCACAAGTGATATTCAGAATATCACAAGTGATATTCAGAATATCACAAGTGATTTTACATTTTCTTTAATTCACGTTTTTTTCACTTTCTAACCTTTTTGTTCGTAATCATACATTTTCGTCCGTTTTCATACGTTTCTGAATACCACAATTGATATTCTTAATATCACAAGTGATATTATGTCATATTCTAAATTTCACTTGTGATATTAAGAATGTCAATTGTGATATTTAGAAACGCATGAAAACATACGAAAACAAACGAATACGTATGAAAACGGATAAAAACGTATAAAAAATGGACGAAAACGAAAGTAAACACACGAAAATGGAGAAAAACGTATGAAAACGAACGAAACCAATGAAAACGTGTAAAAACTGCCAAAAATGTAGATGAAAACGTCTAAAAACAGAAAACAATGTATAAAAACGAAAGAAAACAGACAAAAACATTAACATATGAAAACAAACAAAAATAGACGAAATCGTATAAAAACAAACAAAAACATATAAAAACTGACGAAAACAGACAAAAACGTCTGAAAACAGACGAAAACGTAAAAAATATGGATGAATACGTATAAAAACGGATGGAGAAGTATGAAAACGAACAAAAACGTCTAAAAACGTATGAAAATGGACGAAAACGTATGAGAACGCACGAAAACGGACAAAAACGTAAGAAAACAGATGAAAGCAGACGAAAACGTCTGAAAATAGACGAAAACGTACAAAAACGGACAAAAATGTCTGAAAACGTATAAAAACTGTTGAAAACTGACAAAAACATCTGAAAAGAGACAAGAATGTATAAAACGGACGAAAACGGACCAAAACGTTGGAAAACGGACGAAAACTTATAAAAATTGACGAAAACGTATGAAAACGGACAAAAACGTATAAAATTGGATGAACATTTGAAAGCAGATGAAAACGTCTAAAAATTAACGAAAACTTAAAAAAAAACAGACGAAAACATATAAAAATGGATGAAAACGAATGAAAACGGACAAAAACGTAAGAAAGTGAAAAAAATATGAATTTTAAAAAAATACACATGAATTTAGAAAAAACGTGATTTTTTTTAAAAGTAAAAAAAATGAATAAAAAAACGTTCATTAAAAAAAGCAAAACAAGTGCTGGAAAAAAAAAAAAAAAAAAAAAAAAAAAAGCGCTAGAAAAAAAAAGCTTGAAAAAAAGTGAACAAAAAAGGAAGAAAAAAAAAAGAGAAAAGGAAAAAGCATAGATAAGGAGAAAAAAAATGAGAAAAAAGAAAAAAGAAAAATACAATCAGTAAATAAGAAAGATAAAAGGACAAGAAAAAAAACATGGACTTAGATTCCATTTTTAAATCTTAGGTTACTCCCCACCATTAGATCAAACTAGATGGATGGTGGAGATTTGTCCCTCAGTTTGTAGAAAAAAACTGGTTCACAAAAGAACTTTTCTCAGAGGATTAAATAACACTAGTATGCAATGAAATTTGTATTTTCGGGTAATAAACAAACATTAAAGTTCATTGAGTACATATGCGTTTTAATAATAATAATAATAATAATAATAATAATAATAATAATAATAATAATAGTTTTGCTAACCTCTGCCTAGTAGGTATGGGCTAATCGGTTTATATTAAAAGAAATATTTTAATTCATTTAAGTAAAAATCATGTTCAAATATAGTAATTTACAAGTTCATTTAATGTGTATTTAATACATTTTTAATTAATTAAAAAAGTTTGCGGTCATTAATTCAGTTGGCATTTGTTAGCAAAATAATAATAATAATAATAACTAGTCATTCAGACCCGTGCGTTGCACACGGGCTCTATCTAATTGGTCATAGTGTAATGTGTGGTATTTATTTTCCTCATTAGGTTTGTAAGTTGTGATGGTATCACAACTTTTGTAAGCATCGCAAGAGTTTAAGATGAATGAGTTTAATTAGTTGTTTGGTGACTTTTATATTTAGACCGAGTCATTCATACCCGTGTGATGCACACGGGCTTAATCTAAATGTTTGTTAGTGTATTGTTCAACACTAATTTTCATCATTACATGGGCTGTATATAAGTATTCATAGCGTAATCTTCGTCATTATATATCTAAGTTGTAATGTTATCACACATTTTCTTAGCATGACACACATTTAAATAGTTTATTGACATTAAAATAGTATATGTGAAGAGACTCTTTTCAAGATGCTACATTTAAAAGAGTCTCTTCACATGTAATTTTTTAATATGTATAAGTTACATACTAAATGTCAAAGGGAGGTTAAAGGCATACGGTTCTTTCAAAATAAATGTAACCCTTATATAAAATCGTAACAAAGTGATATTCTCTATATTTTGAGATCTAACTTGTGACAATGAATTATTCTTTTGGTTTACCATATCAAATACGGTAGCTCCACATTACTACGCTTAGTTACTCGAACTTTATTTTATCAAATTTGTTTGTCATTCTACAAATGAAACTAAAATCATATTAAGATAATCAATTAATCTTCATAGTGATATTAACACACCGCAAGACAAAAAACTACATTAAGAGCAAAAATATTAAAATGCACCAACAAAATGTAGTAATAATTATTGATTAAAAATTGAATGCTCGTCACATTATTTTAAAGAAACTTGCTAACGAATCAATAGTATTAGCCCGTTTATCGGTATTACATGAAGTAAAATATTGCACGTTTAATTTGTAACGTACAATTAATATGAATGCTAAGTATTCATCCCACCGATGGTCGTGGCGTTGTTCTTGTTTTTGTTGTTGTTCTTGTTGTTGTTGTCTTTGTCGTTGTTGTTCATTGGCCTTTTGCATGTTTTGCTCTTGATACAATTTTTGTGACTTCTCGATCTCTTTCTTTAATGATTCTTGACGTGCTACAAAAAACAATTAGATATACAATAGTAGATCGTTAGTAACTTAAATACAATTAATCAATATATTGCATTTTCGATCAAAGTAAAAATGTTCGTGCGTGTTTCACTTAATTGATAAGACAACAATGTATAGGATCTCTTAAACCATTAGAGAAGATGATGTTACTAGCAAACCTCCTAAGCACCATCTTTATTTCCTACATTGTTACACACACAAAACACACGTGAAGTTTACATGAAACAATATAAATCAAAATGCTAAATAAGTAAGACGATATGATGCTTACTTTACCACCATAATAAGTTGTAGCCCAATGTGCACGCGGTGTGGAGGAAGTTGTGGTTTGTTGTATGTGATTTTTGACACATTATATAGTTGATAAAATATTTGTAACTCATGGACGGGAAGGTAAAAAGACTAACCACTAATTGATGTGTTTAATTTATGCATTCATAGCACCAAACACTTCATCTCCTATGTACTATGCATGACTATTAAATCTATGTACTAACACATGAAGCATCAACATTTCACTTTCAATTCATGAGCCATTTATTATTACCACTTACATTTATAATGCTACTTAAGCTTTTAGTATATAAGATAATAATAATAATAATAATAATAATAACAATAATAATAATAATAATAATAATAATAATAAACTAGTAGGGTACCCGCGCGTTGCAGCGGCGGGTACCCTAAAATACATGTTAATGACATCAAAAGGAAAAAGTGATAGCTTAGAGTTGTAAAGCTTTCGGGCTCGAGCCCGTTGGCCAGTGCTCGTTCGGGATCGAGCCTGTTTGGCCCGTGCCCATTCAGGCTCGAGCCCATTTGGCCCGTTGCTTGTTCGGGATTGAATATCTATACTACATATAATAGAGGAAAGACTCTCTCTCCAAAAAATTCAGATGTACAAAAAATGATGCATGGTTTACAACACTTTAAAGCAAGTAATTTTCATAATTACAACAACCAAAGCATTGTGTACAACAAAAACTAGCATGAATCGAAATTCAGACCACTTTCTTAAGAATTCTACATTAATAGCATTAAAAACACCCCTACACCCCATATTACAATCATTTAAACACAATATACAACCCTCATTCTATATTAATAGCATTAAAAACACCCCTACACCCTATATTACAATCATTTAAACACAATGTATAACCCTCATTCTACATTAATAGCATTAAAAACACCCAAACACCCAATATTACCATCATTTAAACATAATGTACAACCCTCATTCTACATTAATAGCATTAAATACACCCCTACACCCAATATTACAATAATTTAAACACAATGTACAGCCCTCCATCTTAACCTAGACACGAACCTGTAACCAAGACTCGACTCGATACACAAGGCAGTGAGCTCAAGCTCACAACATCCCTTGTTTACGTGATTCAATAACAATGACAACAACAAAAAGAAACAAAATGATACCAACCAATTATTTAGCTTCATATTTATTAGTTTTAATATTTATTTAATCAAAAACTCTTGAAAATTCATGTACTTATCCCCCACCGTCGTTAGAACGACAAAAAGGATGGTGGGTTTTCCTACCTTCGACCGCCGGTACCAACAAAACGAGAGAGAGGGATGGTTTTGGTGATGAACTCGAGTTGTGGTGGTTTTAATCGTGGTGTTGGGAAGTGTTTCTTGGCGCGTGATGCACGTCAAAATGATGGGGAGGTTGTAAGGAGTGTGGTGGTGGTGGCGCTGAGTTTAAGTGGCCGGCGGTGGTGTTTGTTTGACCAGAAAAACGACTGGAGAAGAAGAAGAAATAGTGTGTGGCTGGTTTGAGAGAGAAAGTGTGTCAAACCCTAACTAAGGGTATAATGAGGTTTATATAGGAAAGTGTTTTGTACCTTGTGTGAACCCTATTGCACTCTTAGGGACTAAGATTGTAAATATATGCTAGGGTGGGAAGTGTAGTTTACCAAATATTTTAGTATTTCATTTTTGAGGCAAATTTAGGTGTCGGAATGACTTCCCGTGATATTTTTATTAATTTCATCGAAAAATTTTATTTCAGGGTACCCGCCGCTACAACGTGCGGGTACCCTGCTAGTTTGTATAATGTGCTTTATTATTTGTATTAGTGACATTTAATATAGGAATTGGTTTAAGTTGGTTGTACAATATTCTTGATAATTTGTATTTCTTTTGTAAGGGGTGTTTTAATAATTGTATTAATTGTATTTATTGAACAGTTTATTAATGTTAGTAAATGTGTTTTAATTAGTTGTAGTTTTAGCTTAACAACTTGTAATGCTGAATTTTAAGTATTTCTATTTAAAGATTGCATTTAATGTAAGAAAATGTGTTTTAATTAGTTGTATTTTTAGCTTAAGAACTTGTAATTGTATTTAATGTTATAAAATGTGTTTTAAGTAGTTGTACTTTTAGCTTAAAAACTTGAAATGCTTAATTTTAAGTATTTCTTTTTTTTTTTATAAGGCTTAAATGTTTTATAAGATAGTATGATAGTTTCAAAACGAAAACCGGTAGTTTCATAAAAAAATCAACTAATCTTGAAAGTAAAAAATCGAAATTAATGTTTTACTTAAATTACCTTTACTAATTTAATGCATGATTCTTATGCATGGCAAGTTTGAAAAACTTATATTTATTACTTTCTAAACTAAACCTAAGTGTTTTTTTTTTTTTTTCTTTTTTTTTTTTTTTTTTTTTGAATCTCAATCACGATCTGTATTTCAATAATATTACATGAAATACTTAATCAATATCTTAATTATAACTATATACCGCTATAAAACTATATTGCCATGCAGGGGTACACGTTTAGTAATGAATTAAATATATTAATTTTTTTGTCGGTATATGCTTACAAATAATTTGGTTTAATTTGTGTAATACTTCGTATTTATCTGAATAATAAAGTTAACTTCATTTTCATTAATGATCGTATAGTCTCTAGCTAAGGGCATCCACTATAATGGGTTTATGAAAAGATCTAAAAGAAATAAAAAAGTTTATGTTTATTTCAATCATAGTGGACGCTCTTTTCATGTCTATGTAGCATGAGGAGCTCCTAATTCTTGAACCTCTTTATAAATTCAATACATTAATGCATTTGTTATATAAAACATTTTATGAAGTTATAAAGGTTTATACTATAATTAATGTAGGTTTATAATATCAAAAGGTATAAAAATTAATGATGTGTTATCTATACTACTATATAATGCATTTGGGACTATTCTATAATTAGAAAGACTTAAAATTCAGACTTTTTTCTTGCTTATTATGGAAAGATTTCAAATTAATTTGGGAAGCAAGTTGGTTGTTCAAACTAAAATTATTTGGCTTAACCATCTCTACTTATGAAGCATGAAGACAACTAAACGTGTAACCGAATAACGCAAAATATAGTCACAGGGTACCCGCCGCCGCCGCTTTGCGCGGGTACCGTTCTAGTTGTATAAACATTTGTAAAAGGTTTTATTATAGTAGATGCTCTAACTAGCAATTTATTCTTATCACTATTATCTATTTATATTAGCCAATGTTTCTTAATTTCCATTTTTATAATGGTACATTGATTCCTTAGTATAAGTTAGCCAAACCTCTGCGTAAGTTAAAAAAAAAAAAAAAAAAAAAAAAAAAAAAAAAAAAAAAAAAAAAAAAAAACGTGTGTATCTTTTTAGGAATGAAGATCGTGTGAAAAATCATGGATTTAGGGGGACTTGTTTCCCATGTTGGCCGTTTGTTTCTCCCACAACTCGTGTTTGTAGGATGGTCCAAACGGAGTATGACTTGCCTTTTTTTAAGAGAAATGCTATACATTTTTACTAGGTTTTTATATTTTCTTTTTCCTTACCCATGTAAATTATTCTTATCTCTCTTGTTGTCATTCATAGGTTTTACCATCTTTATTAGAGCATCAATTAACTATCTAACAATATTTACATCACAAATTTATCTCTCATGTTTTAAAAAAGACTTAAACTGACAACTATTTGATTGAGAAACTTTTCATAAAACAGGAACTATTATTGAAACAAAAACCCTTTGCTATAGAAATCTAAACTCAAATTAGAAAGATTATCGTTTCCCTCTTTTTTATTGTTTAGGATTAGTATGTAGAATTGGTCTTTATGTTTGTTTTTTTAGGCTTTTTGTATTATGTTCTTGTTGTAATATTTCTTTTGGTAATACTAGTTTGTTGCTTTTCAAAAATATAAAAACATGTGAATCTTTTTTGTTTTGATGGAAAATGTCAAAAAGCTAATAACAAGCCCAACAACTAGGCTCAAACTATGCATCATTTTCTAAAATCACATGACTTGTTAGTTAAAACAGAATAATCTCGCTTATTTTTTTTATTGTAGTAAATAACAAGATTCATCTGTGACTAATTCCACCGTATTTAATGTATTTACTATTTAGAGGCAATACTTCCCCATATGAGACCTCTCTTGACTTATCTATTCATCTTAGCAACTTATTAGAATATAAAATATTCCGTAATCTAAGGAGAATTAGTCAGCAATTTATTAGAATCTCTTTACTCGCATTACAAAAATGAAACTATTTCTTTGATATGTAAATATAAGTGATACGGAGTAGTTTATAAACACATACAGCTATCTTTACATCAGAACAAACATAACAGTAAAAGCTAGTTTTTAAGCTGAATGGTACTGTAACATTTGAACACAATTGGTATTCTTATTATTTGTTGTATTTTGCGTTATAGGTAATGATTAACTAGACTAAATTACATTTTTCATCTTCATGGTTATATATGCTAGATTGCAGGCGCAGTATTAAATTTCAAAAATGCACGCATTGTCAGTGTGGTTGATTAGTTTCGAGCTTTATTCTCGTCACACCATATATGTAAAGTGACTAAAGCAGGGTTCATACACACATATACTTGGCATTTTGTAACTTGTCATTATATAGCTGGCTACTTAATTAATTACGTATCAAAATGGAAATATGAACCAAGACTTGGTCAAATAATTAAACTAACTTTTTTTATTAATACAAATTCCTTGTGACGTTTTAGTTCCTATTATATACCAACCAGAGATTCGCTGAATGACACGAAATAATTCAAAGTTATAATTATTATATACAATGTAAAATACATTGTTAAAAATACCAGTTACTCGTTTAGTCACTTTGAGCTTGTGTGCATTATTTGGAGTCTTTTAAGAAGAAAAATTCTCCACGGATACCTTGACAGGGTTCCATTATTTAGAACCCGAATATTGGCTACAAGTTATCTAATCATGCACATATCTTTTTATGGCTGATACATAAAAAATGGTTACATGATTGGATGTACATACTGTGCTTATGGAAATGTGAAACAACTAACAAAGTTTGTGAATTTCTTGTGTTGTTTAACAAAATAAAATTAAAACTTAAAACACAACAGATTATACTTTATAAATGCTCAAAAATTCTATGAAAATTTAATTAAACTATTTGTTGACTATTCTTTAGACTTAAGGGTTAATTTATTTTGACTTAGTTAGTTAGTTTATACTTCCATGTTTTCAAGTTCAAAGTTGCAGATTCGTGATATGTAAATAATTGTTCTTACAGACTTAACGTTACTATATACCTTCTAGAGAAAGAAAACCGTTATACGAGGATTTAACTAACTTTGTCAGTGCATGAAAATGGAATGAAAGAAAAGGCGTGAGTTAACCGGACCCTCGTGAGGGTTTGTGGAAGACAATGCTGCCGCCGTCTGTACTGTCTGCATTAAAACTTGTATATTTTGACTAAAGTAGGTGGACCCCATGGCAGGGAGGGTCCGGTTAAAGCATCCCAAAAAAATTGAAGTTTAAGGGGTGAAAAGAAAGTTATCGTTCCTTAAAAATTGGAGTAGTTCAACTTTGGGAATCGGGACCAAGTCAGCGTATATCATTCAACTTGTTTTGCCAATGGATGTGTTTGTCTTTAACGATTAACTAATGTCAAAGTCAATGAAGTTTGTCATCAATACATGCCAATTCAAGTAACTTTATTCTTGAGGAGTATGTATATATACAAGCCAACTTCTTTCCACTTATTACAATACTCATACAATTATACATTCTTCCCTTAATTCCCATATAACCCAACTCAACTCATCAATTCTTCTTCTAATTAAGTGAGGAGATATATAGCTTGAGGGCTAGATACACAGATTGATAGATTTTTATTTTTATTTTTCTTATAGATACACGTACATAAACATCGAAAGAGATCAAGACGAAGAGAAGCTTATATATACAAATACAACACGACTTGGTTTGTAGAAAGAATAGAGGGTTACCGAATCAAATACAAGTAAAAAAAGAGAGGCAAAGATGTCTGGAAGAGGGCAAGATTATGTAAGGCTAAAAGAGAGATCATTGGAGGTAACACCATCATGGGCAGTAGCAGTGGTGGTTTTTGTGATACTCGTCATTTCAATCGCTCTGGAATACGCTCTTCATTTCCTCGGTCATGTACGTTTCTTCTCTTTATTACTTTTCGTGTAAATATGACACATAAAAACATTCAAACCTTATTTTCAAGCCAAAATCTTAACTCCAAAGTTGTTACAAGATAACAAATCTACTATGACATGACACACACACACACACACACACACAAAAAAAAAAGCACTAACCTCTAATATATTTTTATTTAACTTTCACAGTGGTTACATAAAAAGCACAAGAGATCACTCCATGAGGCCCTTGAAAAGATCAAAGCAGGTACAAATTTATCATCTTTAACTGTTTAATTTTTATATCCTTGCAATATTGTTTATCTTCTTGTTTTCTTGAATTCGGCTTCCAGAGTTGATGCTTCTAGGGTTCATTTCTCTTCTACTAACAGTGGGTCAAGACCCAATTGCTGATATATGTATTCCAAGTAAAATTGCAAGAACATGGCACCCATGTAATGAGGATAAGGAAGACGATGAATTCTATGATCCTTGTCTTAAGAAGGTATATATGTTGTGTCATATATGCATTTTTGTATTGCACACATGCAACTCAGTTAACTAGATAATTAAACTAAAAGAAATGTTCTTTACTTTTTCTCGTGTATGTAATTAATTAGTAGTTGCTGATTGAGTGTCTTAAGACAGATCTGTGTGTTAGGTTTATATTTATGTTCATAGCAAATTATGTTATTATAAGATAGGGCAAATGATATTAAAAGGTAATATACTTGCCACAAATTCATCGAATGGGTAGTGAACTATTTTTTTTTTTCATTTTGAGGGTAATTTTCTTTCAAATTCATCATCTTTAGGGTATTTTGCAAAATTTTTGGACAATTTTGCCCTTCGGGAAAAAAAATTTTGTATTAGCTATGAGGGGCAAAATTGTCTAAGATTTTTACAAAATACCCTAAAGATGATGATTTTGAAAGAAAATTACCCTCAAAATAAAAAAAAATAGTTCACTACCCATTCGATGAAATTGTGGCAAGTATATTACCTTTTTTTATTATTTGCTCTTATAAGATACTTAAGTTAATTTAATTAATGTGTAAAAGCTTTTTAAACTTTGTTCAGGGAAAGGTGCAGATGGTGTCAAATTACGGGATACACCAGCTTCACATATTTATCTTCGTGTTAGCACTGCTTCATGTATCGTATTGCATTCTTACTTTGGTCTTGGGTAGACTCAAGGTAATTTCTTGAACGACTTTCTATAAACACACACGCACACCAATCATGCAATTAAAACTTCCTTAATAATGTGACCCGATGATCTGAATGTGTATAGATGAGGAAGTGGAGGGTTTGGGAAGATGAAACAAAGACAGTCGAATACCAATACCATAATGGTAAGTAAATGCTTTTTGGTACTTCATCTAAATCGAGTTTATATATTGATATTTGCTTACATATATCTATTTGTGTTCATGTCATTCAATTTTCAGATCCAGAAAGATTTAGATTTGCAAGAGAGACGACATTTGGACGTCGGCATTTGAGATTTTGGAGTAACTCGACAATTCTCCTGTGGATTGTAAGCACGCATAAGATTTTTCATAAATATACAAAATGTTATTTGAATATAGCTAATTAGATTGGTCAAAATATATAAAGAATCTATTATTTTATTTTCTTTTAATGATTAACATATATATTATTTATGTTATCTACAACTAAATGAAATCATTTAAGTTATTAATTGACCCAATACCAACTACAGGTAAACTATCAATTGATTAAGAAAGCCAAACATGTGCTAAAGTTGACTTTTATACATGTAAGAAAATCACATATAAGCAAAAAATGAAGAATGTGTACGCGGTACGCCCCCTCTAAGACTGAAATACCACCACACACTAGGGCCACTTGTTATGTTGGGAAGTTGACAATATTTTTAAGTAAGTTGACAATATTTTTAAGTAAGTTTGAAATTGCACCAAACTATATAAGATAATTAATACAGTAATAAATAATTTTAAAATATATTTTAGTATATTAAAGATTATATCTAGTATTCTAGTGTACGTGCACATTAGTTTGATCATTCTTTTGTATTAAGATACATTATTTTGACTATTTCTATGGATACAAAGAGTTGACAAGCTTTTTATTGTTAATAATACAAAGAGTTGACAAGCTTTTTTACTTTCAATAATTACAAAATGATTTGAAGAAAGGAATAACTTGACGAACTTATATTGCATTTGTTTTTAGTATTAGGTTCGAAGTTTGACGTATTCGCATGTTCATATAATTTTCAGTTTATGCATTGGAATTTAATTTCTCAAATTTATAACTAATATACCTTTAAACCAAATGCATTCTATTTTATATTTGTTGGTAAGTGGTCTGAATTTACAAGTTACATATTATAACACTAGATTATTACAAGAAAACATTATAATTTTTTAAGATACTAAATTAAAAAAAAAAAAAAAAAAAAAAATCTATTTATAATGTGCTTGTTTTCTCTATTGATTAAGGAAACAAAAAAATGACATTATATATAAAAAAAAAAAATACAGTTTTCGGTTAATGAGAACTAATTTAAGTTGCTGCATATAGGGTTGTTTCTTCAGGCAATTTTTCACATCAGTTGCAAAGGTTGATTACCTTACCCTTAGACATGGCTTCATCAATGTAAGTACCCAAAAAGTATATCATGATATTCGATCGAATAACCTTTTTAAATATATTTATCTGACAAAATTTGTTCACGTATAGACACATTTAACTCCCGAGAGCCAACTACAGTTCGATTTCCACAAATATATCAGTAGATCGCTTGAAGAAGATTTCAAAGTTGTCGTTGGAATAAGGTAACTCATATTATTTTTGATATTTAATAAACAAAAACTACTTTTATTTCATAACTTGAATATATTACTAGTTTTTATTTGGACATGAAGCATATAAGACATAATTTTTGTTTATGCAGTCCCATAGTGTGGTTTTTCGCAGTTTTGCTCCTTCTCACCAACACACATGGTAAGCGTGATATATTCAGGATTACTAAATCATCAAATACTTTTCTTAGATAAAATTTTCTATCACAATTTTTATGTGACTAGTAATTATATATGACTTGGGTCTGTCTGTCTATCTACCCATCGAAATCCAAATAATGATATAATTTATTTGTAATGGCAGATTGGTATGCATACCTATGGCTGCCCTTCATCCCTCTTATTGTAAGTACTTTTCTCATCTTAAGTATATAACTTTATATCTTTCAGTACTAATCTAGTTTGATTGTATGATAAAAAGGCTAAGTAGTCTAATCTATGTCACATTTAAATGTTTAATGCAGATAATTCTTATTGTGGGAGCAAAGCTACAAGTGATCATAACAAAGATGGGGAGAAGGACTCATGAGATGGCAGATGTGATTAAGGGTACACCAACGGTTAAGCCAGGGGATGATCTCTTCTGGTTCGGCCGACCTAAACTCGTACTCCTCTTGATCAACTTCGTTCTCTTTCAGGTTGATGAATGCTCAATTCTCTAAACAAATATTATGTAATGAGTATGTCATTGTTTACATTTTGTTTTAACATTTTCTTGTTGATTTTTATAGAACGCGTTTCAACTGGCATTTCTCTTGTGGAGTTGGGTAAGTCTTTAATCCTCTATAATAAACTCATTTATGCTATCTCGAACAAAATTTATACAAAAGATTGTTGTTTGATAGTTCTGCTTCTTATGATATTATTATCTGTTCTTTCTTATAGTACACGTTTGGTTTCAAGTCTTGCTTCCACCATCGCAATGAAGACATTATAATCAGAATCACAATGGGGTGAGTTGCGATTACTCCATATTATCCACGTGCACGTCAAACAGTTTCGTAGTAGCAAATATTCCTTACGAATTCAAAAGCTAATAATGGCCTGTTTCTCATTTTCAGAGTCGTGATACAGTTTATTTGCAGTTACGTAACACTGCCTTTGTATGCATTAGTAACACAGGTAAAGTTTTTGGTGAACTTCTACTATACAATCTTATGACACATTATCCGTCAAGGCACCCTTGTGAACAATAACAAGTACAAGCACGGTTAACCTTTGATTTTTTTTGTTAACTTTTCAACAGATGGGATCAAGAATGAAACCGACGATTTTCAGTGATAATGTAGCAAAAGCACTAAAAACATGGCACCACACAGCCAAAAAGAATGTCAAACACGGCACCCTTTCAGCTCCAAGCTCACCATTCTCAAGCAGACCGGGAACTCCACTACATGGAAGTACATCTCCAATGCATCTTTTGCATAGATACCAGAATGATAGTCTTGAAAGTCTTTCAAATTCTCCAAGACACTCAGGTTTTGAGCATGAAGGCTGGGCCAACGAGTCTCCTTCCACCCACCACCACCACAGATACCAGGAACGTGAAAACTTCAGAAGAGATGATATAGAAGATGAGATCCGTGATGAGGTACCTGATTTTGAAGAAATTAAGATTCAAGAACCAAGCTCTAGTTCGACCCAATTGCCATCAGGACCAAGACCGGTTAGGACTCAACATGAGGTTGATATTTCAGATTTTTCGTTCGGGCAGAGTAAGTAAATATTGTATATGAAATAATACCTTCCCAACTAATTAATTGTCCTTGGTGTACTGATTTTCTACACTATATATATTAATTTACACGAGTCATTTTGATTTATTTAATACATAAAATCATTATTTGTTGATGAATGAAACAAGTGATTGCAACTCAAAAGGGGTCAAAGTTAGAGCAATAATCGTTGATCTTATTAAATAGATAAAATCATTTGTTGGCGCGAAAGGGGTGTGTTCAATAGGGTCTCTCAACACTGGAGCATATAGAAGTTCTAATAGTAAAAAGATCAAGGCCGGCCTGCAAGTACTCAACAGTTTTAACCAATTTACATAAAAATGGGTCTTTTGAGTTGGGTTTAATCTCAAATGGGTCAAATGTTTAGGTAAAAAGGAAAGGCGGTCGAACATGTCAAAATTATCCCTCACTTCATTTCATATAAAAAATTTAGAACTTTTCGTAAAAACACCGTCTTTGTACTCCTAACAAACGCATTAATTTCTAAGAATGCATTTTTTTAAAAGTGGACAAAAAACCGACCCCGTTTCAACCGGTTACTTAGACCAGACAAACTGCCCATATCACGAGTTCACCACCCTCGGTAACAATAATTAACGCACAAGCTACCCATTTTTGCAATAAAGTTGTTTTTGTAATCATAGGTTGCATTTTACCTTTCGTAAGGAATTGAAAAAAAATGGACGAAAGTGTTTTCGGAAAAAGATGCATACCTCTTTAATCTAATAGTTTATGGCAGATTACAAGTCAAGCTTTCAGTAGTATCACCTCATCAGAAACCATTGGACGAGTGAGTACCGCATGATCGATCCACACATACCTTAAGGAATGATTGTTGTTAAACTTAAAAGTAGCAACTGCTTGCTCGCTAAAGGGACAATTGCTCAATCTTAGCTTTCTTAATTTTGAGCACCCTTTTGATAGCTCCAAAAGTCCTACATCAGATTCTCCTGTATTGCATAGAGAGAGATATCTACCATACTTCCCAATGTATCCTAAACCCACATCCGTCAATCCACGAAGATAAAGATTGATCTCTAGCCTTTCAAGTTTGCTGCAACCCATTAGCATAACTCGAATCCCATTGTGTAGCGGTAAATATGTTATACCGCCTTCCCTATCCAAGAATATATGGAAATAACGCAGATTCTTCAAATGAGTTCCTACACACTCGAGACCTTCATTTGAAATATCTAAGAGATTAACCTCTAAATAATCAAAATTAGGACAAGCTTGTGCCAGAGCTATAAGTCCCATTTGAGTCATCCCCCGCCCCTCCCCATGATGGGTAAATTTGCACAATTTCTTGCAAAACTGACCAATAACTTACAATCCGATATCCCCACATATATTCTTCGTTTCTAGAACTTCCAAATTGGGACACCTCTCAAAGAAGAAACATTGGCAATCATGTTCAAGATCTCCATAGTAGAGATTCAGTTCCCGTAGTTGATTGAGATATGGGAGTAGAAATGGGAATGTAGCAGCTTCGTTCGTACAAATCCTGAATATGTAAACCACGAATATCCGGGGGGAATTTGAAACCACTATAATCCTAATATTCATCAATAATCCCGTCACCAAAATGATTCAGCTTTTGAGCATACTTAAAGACTTTTTTGAAATCACTTAAACGTTGTGGAAAAATATTCAGAGATACTAAAGAGTTGCTACATTTCTTTCCAAGATGTGTAACATCTTTCATATAGTACGTATCAAAGAAGCATTAAAACTTAACGACTCCATAACCGTGCTACGCAAAGCCAACTCATGTAAACATTTCCCATTTGGTATGTACTCATTTTCTATCCAATTATATTCTAAATGCATACTTGTCAAATCTTTACAACACGTAGCGATATATACTAAACCATCCTCTGAAAACATTTTACAACCACGAACCTCTAAACTCCTTAAATTATCGCCCCGGGTTTTCGCCAAGAGTTGTAGATCAAAAGGAGACACAAGCATGTTCCAGATAGATAGTGAATTCAAACGCTCAAACTTAACAGCTATTTTAATACATAGGGTGACCTTTTTCAGCAGTTTCAAATCCATAGCCATGGGAGTAAGACTTGAGGGTTAAGGGCTCGAGATTAGGGAATCTATGGATTAAACGTTCGAGGTCGTGGGTGAAATGCACGTGCATAATTAATTGTTTACACGTTAAAGAATCGATATCAAAACATTCCTTGGAGACTAATAAAACTTAACTAAGGCCATCATTGCTTTGTATGTTAGGGATTACACAATCTAACACTAACTCCATTTTTTTTTTTAATTTTTGGTAATGAGTTCATCCATAAATTTTAAATAAATGAGAAACAACAAGAAGAAGAAAAATCATGGCGTGCTTGGTTGGGGTATAGGGGGTAGGGAATGAGAAATGCAATGAATAAACATGTTTGGTTAGTAGTAAAGAATGCAATCATTGCTTAGTAGTGGGTAATGGGGGCATTACTCAGTAAATTTTGAGGAAAAGTAATGATTACTGTTAGGAATACGTTTATTCATATGAAGACTCGGTCACCCCGAGCGTAGTTTAGCATATTGTAGCTCGTAGTATTTATCATATTAGTTAGAATATAGTTTAGTATTAGTTAGTATTTGTGGAGTCGGGTCGGGTCTTTTACCCACTGTCAGCTCGCTCCACAGCCCGTTTCAGGGGGCGTTTATTTGTAAGTATAAATACCCCTTCCCTAGCTTGGAAGGGGTTGAACCTTTCATTTGCAATCTAATACACTACAAGTTTTCTCTCAAGGTTCCACTCCTTTCTCTCTCTAACTTCTCACTAGAAACTACACATTTAATCATCCTAAACACAAAACCAACCATGTTCTTCCATTAGAGTATATTACAATTGGTATCAAGAGCCATGGTTCTATCCTAGGATTAGTGGTATGCTCGAATCTATTGCTTGGGTGTGTGTAGTTGGATGATTCGAATGGGTTTTGAGGTTTTATCACTTCATTGATCTCGTTAGGTGGTTTTATTGGCATTCTTCTTGTACTTTCTTGCTTAGGAGTAGTGTAGACATCTTGTTTTGCCTTTGGTTTTGTCATTTCATCATCTTAGTGGACTGTGGATTAATTTCGAGGTTTATTTCTTGGTAGTGAGTTGTCAATTTCATTTAGAGAGTTGACAGTTCTTGTTAGCGAGTTGAGACCAGCGGTTTGACGTTTTGCTATTTCGGGGTATAAAGCCAAATCGCTAGATAGTGACACTTCTGTCCTATTATACTAGCGAGTTGGTGTGACTAGCGACTTGATCCTGCATAGCGAGTTTATCCCATCCAGAGTGTTGAGCTATTTCTAGCGAGTTGATTATATTAGCGAGTTACCACTTCTAGCGAGTTGGTGTTATTTAGCGAGTTGACTCAGTATATACTGTTCTAGCGTGTTGAGGTTGCTAGCGAGTTGGTGTAAGTAGCGAGTTGATCCCATCCAGCGGGTTGAGCTATTTGCAGCGAGTTGATTATACTAGCGAGTTGTTCCAGTGTGTAGCGAGTTAATCAGATTTAGAGTGTTGATCTCTTCTAGCGATTTAGTGTGTCTAGCGAGTTGAGGTCACTGTTCCAGCGAGTTGATATTGGTAGTGAGTTGGTGTACTTATCGATTTGATCAGACCTTAGCGAGTTGGTTTGTTCTAAGCAAGTTGATCTATCTTGTAACAAGTGGTGGAGTGGTGTTAGTGACTTGGTTCAGTAACGTTAGCGAAACTTGTGCGTTGTTGCGACTTAAGTTGTTACCACTATTTCTACAGTAACTTGATGTTGTGAGGCTAATCTTACGACTTGACTTGTTATTTTAATAATAACTTGACGTTGGGAGACTAATCTTACGATTTGACTTTTTTGCTGTGGAGCGGTTGTAATTCGACTTGTTGCAACAAAACACGAAATACACTTGTGTTTACAACTTGGTACTAGGACTTACTCACTTTCCACAGCATGGCAAGCACTTCCTCTGATGACATTCAGGCTGCAGGGTCGGATACTCGTCCTCCAATGCTGGACAGGACCGACTATGAATCATGGGCACAAAGGATTCGTCTTTACTGTTTAGGAAAGGAAAACGGGGTTAACATTTTGAAATCCATCGATGAAGGACCCTTTCAAATGGGAGTCACTAGAGACACGATTGCTGCTACTGAAGACCAACCTGCTGTAGTTGGCCCTAACAGACCTCGCACCTACGATGAGTTATCTGAGGAAGAAAAGAAACGCTATGATGCCGACATCAGAGCATTAAACATTGTCATTCAAGGGCTTCCTAAAGATGTCTACAAACTTATCAACTACAACACAGAAGCCAAAGCAGTTTGGGATAATGTAAAAATGCTTCTTGCAGGGTCTGAGTTAACCAAAGAAGATCGTGAGTCTCAGCTATATGATGAATTTGAGCACTTCAAAATGAATCCAGGTGAAAGCATCACAGACTATTATGTCAGATTTCACAAGCTGGTCAATGATATGAGAATCATCAAGATGACAATGCCCAACATTCAGCTTAACTCCAAATTTGTGAACAACATGGCACCTGAATGGGATAGGTTTGTGACAGCCGTTAAACTCAACAAAGGTCTTAGGGACACCAATCATGAGCAACTCTATGCATATCTGCAACAACATGAAAAACATGCTGCTTATGATCGGTTAATGCGAGAAAAACTCAATCCTTCAACTACAAATGACTCTCTTGCTTTCGTCTCAAATGTTCAGCAGCTTTATCAATCATCAATTGATCCACCTCAACCACAACATCCTTCGTCCAGGTCCACTAATCAAGCATCAACTCCTTCACCATCTGCCTTAAACACCCATCTGGACTCTGGGTATTCCCACACTGACATGATGATTGATAATCTTTTCAATCAAGTTTCATTGCTGGTTCAACAGTTCAGGGCAGCTCTTCCGTCTACTAATAACCAACTCTGAACCTCATCCAATCCTCGTAATCAGGCAGTCATAGAGGATGGAAGAGTTGTGGTGCAAAATGTGCAAGGAAGACAGAATTTGAATCAAAGAAATGCTGGTTTTGGGAATGGGAACTATAGAGTCGGTAATGCTCTTCAAGGTCAAGCCAGGTAACCTAAATGCTACAACTGTGGAGGAATGGGTCACATAGCTAGGAATTGCACTCAACCAAAGCTTCCGAAAAACTCAGAATACTTGAAAGACAAGATGCTACTAATGCAGGCACAAGAAAATGGGACTGTTTTGGATGAGGAAGCCTTACTCTTTCTGGCCGGTGATGACGGGAATACATTTGATGCTGATGTAGATGATCAACAGGTTCAAGACTTAGCACTCAATGACCCGAATATCTTCCAAGTTGAAGACTGTGATGCATTTGACTCTGATGTTGATGACGAACCCACTGCTCAAACCATCTTCATGGCTAATCTGTCTGCAGTCCACAACAGTCTGGATCTTCCATCACATTTGCCATCTCTGAGGTACCAACTTCACTCAACCAAAATGACTCTGCCAATCCACAGAGGGTGTGTGAATTTGTACAACTCAAGGATATTGACAACACAGATAGCATTGATATGGGAAATACCAATATTATCCCATATGATAGGTATTTGAATGTCAATGGACTGTCGGTTGTACTAAGTGATGCACCTTCTGATGATCTTCGTGAACATGAGCACACTATATACAACCCTGATGATTCCTTGTCCACTAGATTTAACATCCTTAAGGATCAGGTGACTATATACAAACAGCGGGCTAAATTTGAGCTTAATGAACGTGAACAGAAAATGGAATGGCAAATGCGTGCATACATAACTGAAAATAATTCCAAACAAGAAACATTGAAAAGGGAGTTAATGTCTTTGAAAAAACAATTGGATCAAACTATTAAATAAAAACAGGAAATTCAAAAGGGGTTAATCTCGCTCAAACATGATTACAAAGACAAAGAAACAAAACTTTTAAATGATGTTTCTAATCTTAAGATGTTGAAAAATAAACTAGAAGAAAAGTTTTACACGCAAGGCCAAACCATCCAATCTGCTCAAATGATGCAGAACCATAGGAAATTAAGAGATGAGTTTAGTGAACAGGATGCCTCTAAACCTAAGGTCAACTTCCTTAGAAATGGTATAGGTGCTCAACCCGCATTATATGATGCAAACATTATGTTTGAGCCTGACCATGCCCCTCCTGATGTGAGATCCTATGACGAAATTGATGAAATGGAAGATAGGACTAGAGAAAAACTAGCTGAGCAATTAAAGGATCCCGTGTGTATTGCTAATAATATTGTCTTTCACTATGATTATACTAATGATAATCATTCGGCTATTTTTGTCCCTCAAAAGAAAATCCTTCCTGAAAAAGTTTTTTGGAATATTGATATTGAGAAAATGAAAGCTGAAAGACTTGTGGGTAATACACAAACTATTTTTAGGATTGATGATTCGACCATTTATCCTCTGAACACTCCCATGCACCTTGTACCATTTACTCTTCCCACACAGTGTAATACTCTTATTGGATTATATGTACTAGGTCAAATGTTTAATGATTTTGAGAAAACATGTAAAAAGAGAATTACACCAACTGGGATTACTGAAGGGGAAAGGGGATTTGAACAAACAAAACGATGTTACCTAACTGAAGTCATTCCATTTTTCAATCTTCTTAAAGAACACTTTGAGGGCCTTAAAAAGACAATAAATGATGATGTAACTGATATGAAAAAGATCTTCAAAGATGTGGAAAATGAGGGTAAACAATTGGCAATTGATCTCAAATATAGTGAAATTGACAGGAAAAACATTCTTATTATGAATGAAAACTTGATTGCTAATTGCATTGCCCAAGATGTTTTCTACACTGTCACCGACTCTGCATTTTCTGCTCGAAAATTTCAAGAAATGTCGGTTACGTTGAATGTATTTCAGAATCGTGTGATTGAGCTTGAGGGGGAGAATTTGAAATTACATAATAAAATTCAAAACGACGACCATGATAACATGGTCAGGCATTTCTCAAAACTAGAAGTTGATAATCTTAATTTACAACTACAATATCAACATCTAGAAGAAAGCATAAAGATCTCAAATGCCAAGACATCTTCGGATGCTTCTGAATTTGACACATGTTTTGAATTATCCAAAAAGGATGAAGTAATTCAAGCTCACTCAAACACGATTCGGAAATTGAGGGCCCAAATTGCACAATTAAAGTCTAACATGGGCAATGTAACCAATACCAGTCACCAAATGTCACTAGATTCTCAAAACTTTCAGAAACAAGACATCATTAACGTATTACAACATGAAAATGAGTGGCTTCGTGCTGAAATGTCAAACGCTAAACAACGTTACAAAGAGTTATTTGAGTCTATTAAAATAACATGTGACCAAAACAATGAAAGAGTCACTTCTTTGTTAAACGAAATTGAGAATCTAAAGACCATGGTGAAAGGTAAAATGCCTGTCGTTTCATGTGACCATGCGATTTCCAATGTTCATGCTTGTAAGAAATATGTATGCGATGCTTTGAATGTTTCTCTTCCCCTTAGGAACAATAAGTTAGTTCATAGCAACTATCTTAGATATCTTAAGGATTGCCTGGTCATACCTAGAGAAACCATTGAAGATGATAGGATACCTAAACCACTGGATGATGTTATTGTTGGTGCATGCTTCCTCACTAATAGAGCCCAGGAATTATTAGAATACGCTATAGGATCATGCCCCAAGAATGATAACAAGTCGGATAGGTCGTTTGCGTCGCACTCTAATGTTGGCAACAAACATGTTACATTTGATTATCCCCAAACCATGTCACAATCCACCACCATGATCACCGGTAAACAAGTAGCAATTAAGCATACTAATGTTCCCGTCATTGCCTCTACAGGAGTAAATGGTGTATCTAAAGCTAGCAAGTCACAGCCTAGGTGCAATACAAAGAATGATAGGACTTTGCCGGCTAAGAGTGCACTTATGAAGGAAGTAGAAGAATCCTCTAGGAACAATAAAGTTATGATTAATGAAAGGAATCGAGTTGAATCAAACATTTGTGTTAACAATGATGTAATTAATTTGAATTCTGGTGCTATTTGTAAGACTTGTAACGAATGTTTATTTTTTGGTAATCATGTTGCTTATGTTGTGTCCTTCTTAAAATCCACTATGCAATCTCCGGTCATGAATGTTTCAAGTGCGAAAAGGGTTAGACAAGTCTGGAATAAAACAGGAAAGGTGTTCACTAATGTTGGTTATCAATGGAGGCCTACTGGAAGGAAATTCACCCTAGGAGAAAAGTGCCCATTGACTAGGATCACTAACTCCAAAGTTGTGCCAATTGAGAAATGGAGACCTACTGGTAGAAGGTTCCCAGTAGAAGCACTTAGTACCACTCCTAAGTCTAGTGCATCAAACTGTAAAAATTCCAATAGTATATCCGTGACATATGATAATCCAATATTTGTGTGTGCTAACCAAACGGACCCCAACTGTTTGTGGGGCTCCAGATTTTTCAGTTATCCACCATTGTCTGGTTTCAAATGTAGGTCGTACAAATCGTCCTTTGGAATTTGGACTCAGGCTGCTCAAAACATATGACTGGAGATCGCTCGCGGCTCAAGAATTTTGTGGAAAAGTTCATTGGTACGGTCAGATTCGGGAACAACCATTTTGGAGCTATAATGGGTTATGGTGATTACGTCCTTGGAGACAGTGTGATATCCAGAGTATACTACGTGGAGGGACTTGGACACAATCTATTTTCTGTTGGTCAATTCTGTGACTCTGATCTTGAAGTTGCCTTCAGAAAGCACACCTGTTTTGTTAGAGAATTAGATGGTGTAGATCTTCTCAAAGGAAGTCGGGGCACAAATCTTTATACCATCTCTATTGAAGACATGTTGCGGTCCTCTCCAATTTGCTTGCTTTCAAAAGCCTCTAAGAACAAATCATGGTTGTGGCATCGTCGTTTAAACCATTTGAATATCGGTGCCATCAATGAGCTCACACGTAAGGACCTTGTTCGAGGCATGCCCAGACTTAAGTATGAAAAGGATCATCTATGCTCCGCATGTCAAATGGGAAAGAGCAAAAAGCACACCCATAAACCCAAAATTGTCAATTCCATCATGGAAGTCCTACATACTTTTCACATGGATCTCTGTAGACCGATGAGGGTTCAAAGTATCAACGGAAAGAAATATGTGCTAGTTATTGTTGATGATTATTCTCGCTTCACGTGGGTATAGTTTTTACGATCAAAAGATGAAACTCCGGAGATCATCATCAAACTCATCAAGCAATTGCAAGTTCGACTCAACAAAACATTTAGGTTCATTCGTACTGATAATGGAACGGAGTTCGTGAACAAACAACTTACTCAATTTTATGAAGGTGTCGGCATTAGTCATCAAAAGAGCATTCCACGTACTCCTCAACAAAATGGAGTTGTTGAAAGGCGTAACCGCACCTTGGTTGAAGCTGCTAGGACTATGTTCATCTTCTCCAAAGCTCCTATGTTTCTTTGGGCTGAGGAAATTGCAACAGCATGTTACACACAGAACCGATCCTTGATACATCCTCTCCACTGCAAGACTCCATATGAACTGGTTTATGGCAGAAAACCAGACCTTTCGTTTCTTCGAGTATTTGGCGCATTGTGCTATCCAACAAATGACAGTGAAGATCTTGGGAAACTCAAGGCCAAGGCCGACATTGGTTTCTTCGTTGGTTATGCTCCAGAACGAAAGGGGTACCAAATCTACAAAAAACGTACCATAGACATAATGGAAACAATCCACGTTACATTCGATGAGCTGACTGAGCAACCAGTTCTTAGACAATCAAGTTCTGGACCCGTACCTAACCTTTTGTCTCATGGACCTATAAGCTCCGGGCTTGTACAGAATCCCACTCCTGCTAGTCCTTTTGTACCTCCTACAAGTGAAGATTGGAAGAAACTGTTTGACCCAATGTTTGATGAATACTTTGAACCTCAAAACGTGGTTGCTTCAGAAGCTACGGTCATTCCACAACCAGCTGGGGTAGCAAATGTCCTACATGTTAATGTTGGGCCATCCACTTCGTTGTCATGGGATCCAGAAGCCCCCACCATCAGTCATTCAGTTACCACATCTAATGGTCAATCTTCATCTGTACAACGAGTAGCAGCTGTGGATAATTTGTTTGAAGTAAATCCTTTTGCTCCTCTTGATGATGAGCCGTTTGTTAACATCTTTGCTCCTGAATCTTCAAATGATGCAACATCCTCAGATGAATCTAACACGGCTACCTCGGTTCCCTATCCTCAACCCCATGAACACCTTAGGAAATGGACAAATGATCACCCAATTGAAAACATTATGGGAAACCCTTCTCGTCTGGTATCAACCCGTAAGCAACTTGCAACCGACGCATTGTGGTGCTTCTTCAATTCTGTCCTCTCTAAAGCTGAGCCAAAAGATTTCAAGGATGCAATGTCTAAACACTCTAGGTTCACTGCTATGGTGGACGAGATTCATGAGTTTGATCGACTTGAAGTGTGGGAATTAGTACCACCTCCCGATTGTGCTATGATCATTGCTCTCAAATGGATATTTAAAGTTAAACTTGATGAGCATGGAGATGTATTGAAGAACAAGGCAAGGCTTGTAGCAAAAGGATATCGTCAAGAAGAAGGAATAGACTTTGAAGAATCCTTCGCACCTGTTGCTAGAATTGAAGCCATAAGAATATTTCTCGCAAATGCTGCAAGTCAGAATATGGTGGTTTATCAAATGGACGTTAAGACTGGATTCTTAAATGGCGATCTAAAAGAGGTGGTGTATGTGAGCCAACCTCAAGGATTCGTGGATCCAGAACATCCTAACCATGTTTATCATTTGAAGAAGGCCCTATATGGGCTTAAGCAAGCTCCTAGGGCGTGGTATGATACCTTGTCAAAATTCCTTCTTGATAACAAGTTTTCCAAAGGTGTTGTTGATCCTACACTCTTTACCAGAAAAACAGGCAAAAACTTTCTTCATGTACAAATCTTTGTTGATGATATCATATTTGCCTCCTCTGATCCCAAAGAGTGTGATCGTTTTTCCCAAAAGATGAGTTCTGAGTTCCAAATGTCCATGATGGGTCAAATGTCTTTCTTTCTGGGCTTGCATATATCTCAAAATCCTAAGGGCATCTTCATCAATCAATCCAAGTATGCTAATGAAATTTTGAAGAAATTTGGATTCGAATCCAAAATCCTAAGGGCATCTTCATCAATCAATCCAAGTATGCTAATGAAATTTTGAAGAAATTTGGATTCGAATCCTGTGTCTCAGTTGATACTCCGATGATTGAAAGATCAAAACTAGATGAAGATGATGTTGGGATCCCGGTCGACAAAACCAAGTATCGAAGCATGATTGGTTCCTTAATGTATCTCACTGCTAGTAGACCGGATCTTCTGTTTGCAGTTTGCATGTGTGCTCGGTATCAATCCAAACCTACCAAGAAACACCTGGAAGCTGTCAAGAGAGTCTTTCGGTATCTTAAAGGAACAATCCACATGGACCTATGGTACCCCAAGGACACGTCTATGGAGCTCACAGCCTATTCCGATGCTGACCATGCGGGATGTCAAGATACTCGTCGAAGTACATCTGGGGGTGCTCAGTTTTTGGGTAATAAGCTAGTTAGATGGTCTTCAAAGAAACAAATGAGTACATCGATCTCCTCCACAGAGGCTGAATACATTGCTATGTCCTCATGCTGTGCTCAGATCTTATGGATGAGATCTCAACTTTCGGACTATGGCTTCGTATGCAACAAGATTCCCATGTACTGTGACAACAAAAGTGCAATTGCACTCTGCTGCAACAATGTCCAGCACTCAAGGACTAAGCACATTGACATTCGACATCACTTCATCAGGGAGCAAGTTGAGAAAGGAATTGTAGAACTTTACTTCGTGAGGACTGAGTTCCAGCTAGCTGATATCTTCACCAAAGCACTTTCTAGGGACCGATTTCAATTCATCCTCCCTCGCCTTGGTATGAAGAGTCTCACTCCTGAGGATCTCATAAGTCTTCAGGAAGATCAGGAGGAGTAAAGGGGTGGCTTCACATATCCTTTGTACATAGTATTAAAACAAAAAGAAAATAGAAAAATATAAAACCTACAAAAACCATAAAAATCAGAAAATCATAAAAACCAAAAATATTCTTCTCACGACATGTCTCTTTTGTAATCAATATTATGTACGTTTCTAGAAATGTCATTCAATAATGACACGGAAACATACATATGCTTGAGCAAGAGTTTTTTTTTCTTATTAATAATGTTTTTTTTAAAACATGTCGTTTCTAAAATTATTCTTTCAAAATGGTTTGCTATTACTTTAGATAGCAACCCAGTCTTAATATTGGGGAACGTTCATCGCCAAAAAGACGACTGTTCCTAACAAAGGCATGAATTACTTTATATTCGTGCCTTTCCGATCTGATGTACGCTTAAGTGCATCATTTCTGGTAAAAGAAGGGAAGTCTTCTTTGCACCTCAAATATTTTTCCTTCAATGATTCTTCGGGAAAATATTTGCTCCAAACTTGGTGGTACCATGGTTTTTGAAGATCAAACAAACTTGCAATGTTGTTTAAAATTTGCCACTCAATCGATGCTAATAGAATTAATACTTTGTGCAAAAATGTTTAATTTTAAAATGTGTCATCGATTGAGGGGGAGAACGATTTCAAAAACTATATATCATCAAAACAAGATCTTTGTGCATAACTCCAGTGGATTAAGTGCAATTGTTATGTGTTAGTATATGAATTTTTCATGAATTTCTCGCTAAACTCAAAATTATTTATAAACTCATCGTCTCTAACACACAACATACTCCCTCAAGGTTTGAGGGGGAGCTAAAATGTCGTCTCAAAATCAGTCATTCTTAAATATGACACATCTTTCTCCCAACACCTGTAAACTTATTTAAATCACTTGGGATCACAAATCTCAATTGTTTGAAATTTTTGATCGGGGGAGAAGATGTGATTTAAATATGAAAAACTAATTAAAACGTGATGTTTTAAACCCAAATATATGCTCTTCCCTAAGTGCCAAACTCTTTTGTATATCAATGCATATATTGAGGGGGAGCAAAGAATTTGTGAAAAAGGATCCTTGCATCTTAAGAGTTCGAGACTCAGAATTGACTCATGAATTGATGAAACACTATTTTCTTGAATCAAAAGGACTAGTCCTGGATGGGTAATAACTTCAAGCTGGTTTAACCAGTGATGTAAGCGTGTCTCGAAAAGGACTAGTCTGAGTAGAATGTACCGTTTCGAGAAACCTTGAGTGAATCTGATCGGGCCGGGTAATAACTTCAAGCTAGTTCAACTAGTGATGTAAGCGTGTCTCGAATGCCCGGTCATGTTCACTCAAGGTAGATCAATTCAAAAAGTGCAACTCTTCCCGACATGTGCAAATTTTCAAATAAATACATATGAGCACATGTTAAGGGGGAGCATTTGAAAATGACAAAACTCTCAATGTGTTAACAAAATGTGTTTCTTAATCATAAACACATTGAGAGAATTTTCAAGGATTTGGTGTATAGAAACATAGGATAGTCATGAAGTTATAAGGTAGCTAAGGTTAGGAAAACTGTCCTATGATCCGCCAGAGCCGGAGGGATCTACCCATGGACAATACCAAATAGATAGTATTAGAAAGTCCGTAGGTATGATCATGAAAAAAGGAGAAATGTGAGAATGGAGAAAGAAGGGGTTGAAGAATTAAAAATAAATGAAATGAGAAAGGGTGAAAAGAAATAGCCCTCCAATTATTCAATCTTAGGGCAGAAACCGGGTTCAATTCATAATCTACTGATGGTTGCTAAGGCAACATCGGTATTGAAGACAAGATGTCATGGACCCAGTGACGCAATGCACTAAACCTTCTAGCCACTCAAGTTCTCTTAAAAGAACTTGTTTCATTCTCACGGGGAACCGGTGTAATTATCGACATATCTCTTAGAGATGGTTGATATTGAAGCAGGAGACCTCTCCCTAATCTCCGCATAGGAAAACCAAATGCACTTACTGAGTCTAGAGCCTCGAGATGCATAAAAAGATCTCATAGGAACACATGCTACTTCTACCCTGGTTGTTCAACATTAAGGACACCAGTGGTAAACTATGAGTCCTACGCAGATCTTAGCAATCTGCTAGAACATTTATGAGGGATGTTGCTTTAGTAACTCCCAGTGATTGAATGGAAATTCCTGCCAGGGTCAACATCAAGCAGCCCTGAATGTCACAACCCACAATTTCAAGTCATTTTTCCAAACTTCGACATTCTACTATTCACAAATTACTATTCATTGATCACTATTCATCGTTTTACTATTCATCGTTTTTGAGGTCAATTTGACATTCCGAGACACATTCAGAAATTTTACTATTCACTTGACACTATTCATTTCCGAGAGAAAATCACTATTCACGTGCATTACTCATGTCATCGTAAATTTAGTTTACGAGTGTTCAAATTCGCGTAACCATATTGGTTCAGGAGCGAATTCATGCATTATTATCAGGGACATTTCATATGGACTAGAAATAGTCAGCATATCATCATTAGGGCACTTGCATACTATTCTACTCGTAGGATAAATAAATTAATACTTTTGGTACAATTAACGCTTTACGTATGTTTATTTTAAATAAACACTAATACGCGAACTATAAATGTGACTAACACGTCCAACACTCCCGACTATGATCCCAATATATTTTTATATTATAAAAATTATAATATTAATTTACCCGGTATTTTGGATATTTATTTTAATTATTAACTTAAGTTTACTAAAACTTCGACGGTTTTCGTAGAAATTAAACTATAATTATCTAAACACCCAATAATTTTACCCAACCTATTTTTATAATTTTTATAACTTTATTATGACCCGGTTAACTCCGTTGAAATTTATTTTTAGTTAACCCGGTACCCGGTACATTTTAAAACTACAAATAACACTTAATAATACATTTTACCACCAAAGTCTTACACACATTCCCCCCCCCCCCCCCCCCCCCCTCCTTGACTTTGCCGCCCCCCCCTTGCCAATCATCTTACAAATCTACTAACTCACTCTTTCTCAATTAATACCTATTACTAACTTTTCATATAATAATAAAAATAACAATAATACATAAAATCACACTTTACCTTTTCATCTCATTTTCAACTAGCTCAAGAAATTTTCTTCTCTCTTTTTCTCTCAAGGGTGTTCGGCATAGGGTAATCAAGAAGGAAGAAAACATAAATTTTCAAAGATCATATTGTAATCTTGTTCTTATAGTAGTCCTTGTTAGAGTTTTGAGATATAAACTTAAGGATTGTTAGGTTTTTATCATCTAATCACACCACATCTCAAAGTAAGTTTACTAAACTCATTTCATAAATTTTTACAAAGTTATTACCATGATTATATATTTTTCTTGCAAGATCTCATACATGCATTAACTTATACCACTCCATTTTTGTATATATTTAACTTTCAAGCCCAAGAAGTGATTTTTGGTTAGATCCTTATTAGATCTACTTGGTTGTGATGTTTAGGAACCCATGACACCCTAAGAAGGTGTATGGTAGGATTAGATTAGTTTTGTGGTGATTGAAAGTGGTTTGAATGAAGATGGAACTAGCTTAGAACCCTAGAAACGATTTTTGAAACCTTTGAAATACCTACTGTCCCTATTTTCATTTCGTGGGAAAATCAGTGGTTGATGGCTAATTTTTGACCAAAGATTTAGAAAATACTTTCAAAAACGAAACTTTAGGCGAAAGAACGGATTAAAACGAGCTTATAACGAAGGAGATATGATTTTTGCAAATTTAACGACGAAAACTATTTTTGTAAAAACTGCTTGCTGTTTGGCAGATTTCAATGGGTAAAAAGAGGTATTTAACGTAACCTAGAGGAGCCGAGTTATCAAAAATATACTAGTATATACAAAAACGAATCCGTGGACATAAAGAACGAAGGAAATGAGCCTATAACGACCAAGTTATACCCGTTTTAACATCGTCAAAACTATATATATATATATATATATATATATATATATATATATATATATATATATATATATATATATATATATATATATATAGTCACAAATAAAAATAATAACGTACGTACTAAATGGTATATTTTCTAGAAACGTTACTAAGGACTATATTTTTAACAAACGAATACGTACGACCCGAGAGAATAATTATACGACTTAACGACGTCATTCTAAGGTTTTGATACAAAGGATTTAACGCTAACATTTTCGTATGAGTTATATGACAAGTTATATACTTCTCTAAATAGACCTATTTTTCCTAAGTATGAAAACTATTTTACCATGACGATAACTAGTATTTCCAAATTACGAGTGGTATGAGTATCATGTGCATGTGCATTCATTTCATTACGGCTTGATCTAAGTTAGATCATGATTATTCATTTAGGTTGCGGCTAGTACTCGCGCCTCATTGTCCCGACTACTTTTACCTCATTGCACCATCTTTGTACCATCATTTCGAGGTGAGTTTCATAGCCCCTCTATATTTTGATTTCAAATCCCACGGGGGAGAATACATTGCATTACTTATTTTTGTGTACATGCCTAAGTATAAAATTTCATACATTGCTTAAGTTGCCTTATTTACCACGTCTTGACAAGTCCCCTTTATTATTTCATGAACCGTTAATTAAGTTCCAAGCGAGAGTGAGTGAATAGATCTATTGAGGGTGACTCCTCCATCTGTGTTTGGGTTGCTCCAACAGAATTACAGATGCATTTCATGTCTTTATTATTAGAGTGTCTGGTAAACACTCATTGGGGCCAAGTAACGTCTAGCTTCGGGGTCATGAGCTTAAGAGCCAATGTATATATTTTTCTGGACATCCTATTTATTGACTTTACTTATGGCATATGTACACTAGATTTTAGTTATAAACCTATGATTATTCACCAACTTTATGTTGACCGTTTTTCGCAATGTATTTCTCAGGTAACTAAGGCATATTCTCATGGCATTGCATGGAGTCACTTTGTGTATCAAGGATGACGCGTCTCTTTTGGATTTCATGCACTTATGAACTATCGTTTGATTGTACTAAATTATTTCCTTAAACTTTTTCTAACTTTTGGGACCTATGTTTTATAACTCTGAATATTTTTGAATGAATCAAACGATGTATTTTCTAAACGACACTTTAGGTCGTTCAATATATCCTTGCTTGTGTGCTATGATCCGTTACACCCTCAGGTATTCCATTCCGCTGCCATTCAGGTATTTTGGGGGTGTGACAGATTGGTATCAGAGCTAAGGTTATAGCGAACTAGGTTGCATCATGGACCCTAGACTATAACCACACCATCATAGCATATCATCATTTCATCATAAGTGTATATTTACTTATTTTTAGGTGATGCCATTATACGAGTTATTTATTCTTATTTCACCTTGATTATCACAGAGACATGTCTTCGAATCCCAACACTGTCATACTTTACACTATATCAGATTCTGATGATGAGGGCTCTGTGTCCTCCACTGCTGTTTCACCATTTGTTTCTCCTACACCTGAGTTGCCACTGTTGGCGTCAGATGATGATACCGAACCTTTCGAGGATGAGGAGACGGCTCCTACTCCTCATGTCCATCCTATTGTACCACTTGATGTCACCCGTGTACCCACAGACATACCATCTCCTACTACTACTATCCATTCAGAGCCGAGACTTATGTTTCCTAGGGATAAGACTATCCAGGTTGCTAGGAAGAGAGTTCGTTATGCTACATCTACTTATAGGAGTCTCCCTAGTCCTACTGTGCCTACACCACCACCACCACCAACCATACCCACTGCTACCCTATATCTACCTCACTCTTGCCGCTCAGGAAGCGTGCAAGGCTTACCACTCCAGATTCACCTACTACCGAGACTGCTGACCTTTCACCACCACCAGTATACCACATAGGTGAGAGTTCGAGAGCGGCTGCAGCTAGGGATCCTACAGCCGTCACATTAGAGGATCAGATAGGTGCTCAGCAGGAGCAAGTCGATAGGTTGGAGTATAGAGTTGATGAGATCATTACTACTCGACTTGAGACTGTCGAGGAGCAGGTTGAGGATTTGGTTCAGGGCAGGGTTGGTATTGATGTGTCATACCATGGACCCGAGGCACGACAGTTGAGGCACCAGGAGGAGATTGAGCTACTTAGGGATGAGTTACCTGAGATTCGAGATAGAGCTCAGGCGACACAGGAGACTCAGTGGGAGCAGGTAGATCAGTTGGCATTGCTTCGAGAGAGGTTGGTCATTTTGGAGCGCAGGGATGCTTCTTTTCAGTTACGAGTTGAGCATCTTGAGGAGATCGTGGTTGCGATGGATCGTGAGATTCGCCGCTTGAGGGGAGAGCCTGGACCATCTAGAGCACCTGGAGGAGCCTAGACGTAGACTGGTAATATATTAGCTTTTACTATTTTCCTAGTCCCGGGATGTGGGACATAGTTCAAGAACTTGTAGTCTTTTGGTTGTTGTACAAACAAATATATCAAGTGCGACTCTACTATGTTGGAAATGTTGTGCTATATATTATATTGGTCCATGTAGGCCGAAATTTTCATGTATTATATTCATGTGTTGTGATTATATTTATGATGTTTCGTGGTTGCTCTTTATTATTATCGCATTATACAGATTGTGGTTGTATATATACATGTCGTGGTTGTATTTATACAGGTTGTGGTTGTATATATACGTGTCGTGGTTGTTGTGGTTGTATATATACGTGTCGTGGTTGTTGTGGTTGTATATATATACTTGTCGTGGTGATGTCTAGACAGATTGTGGTTGTATTCGTACATGTCGTGGTTGTATTTATACTTGTTGTGGTTGTATATAGTTATACATGTTGTGGGTGTATATCTTTGGTTCGATGACTATTTCTATTATGATTTTTCTCATGGGTATTTCCATTGTGATTTATCAGAAATATGGCACCAAGGAAGAGTAAGACTGCACCAGAAACACCTGCTATGACTCAAGCCGCTATCCGCAAGTTGGTCAAGGATAGTATTGCAGAAGCTCTGGAGATTGAGAGAGCTGAGGTTGCTGCTAGGGCTGCTGAGACTGCTTCTAATACAGGAACAGTTGAACCAACTGCTACTAGGCGTGAATGTACATGGAAAGATTTCAAGATTAGTGATCCTATCAAGTTTAAGGGCACTGAAGGAGCGGTTGCTTTGATCCGCTGGTTTGAAAAGACTGAGAATGTATTCCTTATGTGCGGATGCCCGGATGTCAGCAAGGTAAAATTTGCTACAGGTATGCTTCTTGATGAAGCTATGTCTTGGTGGAATTCGTATGCTCAGCCGATTGGTATGGAAAATGCTTACAAGCTTACTTGGGAGGAATTCAAGAAATTGATGACAAAGAAGTTTTGCCCTCGTACCGAGGTGCAAAAGATGGAAACAGAATTTTATGAGCTTGTGACTAAAGGTGATGACATTGAGACTTATTTCAGGAGGTTTCAGGAGTTGGCTGCACTATGTCCAACTATGGTTCCTGATGATGAGAAAAAGATGGAAAACTTTGTTGGTGGATTGCCTGAAAGTGTTCGAGGAGATGTGATTTCTTTTGACCCTCAATCAATGGAAGAAGCTATTCGTATAACTCAGAAACTCATGATCCAAGTGGTCAAAAGGAAAATCTGCTGTCAACAACAATAACCGTTCAAACAACACCAACTACAACAACACTCGAAACAACAACAACTATAACAACAATCGAAACCGCAACTATCCCAATAACCGAAACAACAACCCAAACAATAACAACAACAACAAGAGAAGGTTTGATTACAACCAAGGTGGAAATGCTGTTCAGCCGCCACCTAAGAGGCAGGAAGTAGCAAAGGTTTATGCTGCAGGACCAAATGATAGGAAAGGTTACACTGGTAACCTACCTAAATGTGAAAGGTGTCAGAAGCATCATAACCCAGGTCGTTGTCCAGATTTGTGTGGCAATTGCAAGAAGCTTGGTCACCACATCAAAGATTGTAGACTTCCAATCGTGGGTGACAATCAGAAACCACCAGTAACATGTTATGGTTGCGGAGAAATTGGACACTTTAAGAGTGATTGTCCAAAGAAGGGGAAGAATCAAGGAACTGGAAATCAAGATGGAAAGGCTCGAGGAAGAGCTTATGTTATGGGAGGAGACGATGTCAAAGAAGACCCGAATGTTGTTGCGGGTACGTTCCTCGTTAATAATCGTTATGCATCCATTTTATTTGATTCAGGAGTGGATAGAAGTTTTGTTTCTATTGCATTTGCACCTTTACTTAACATAGAATCAACCCCATTAGACGTTTCCTATATCGTTGAATTAGCCGATGGGTCTTTAGTTAACACCAACACCATTATTAGTGGTTGCACCATAAATTTCCTAAACCATCCATTCAATATAGACCTTATGCCCGTAGAACTTGGAAGTTTCGACGTTGTTATCGGTATGGATTGGTTATCTCGGCATCGAGCGAGAATTATTTGTGATGAGAAAGTTGTTCACCTTCCTTATAACGGTGAAACTTTGGTTGTTCGCGGAGAGCGAAGTGGAACTAGACTCAGTATTATATCATGCATTAAAACCGAGAAGTACATAAAGAAGGGTTGTTATGCATTCTTGGCTCACATCACGGAGAAGAAGTCGGATGAGAAACGACTTGAAGATGTGCCAATTGTTAAGGAATTTCAGGAAGTTTTTCCGGAAGAATTGCCAGGACTTCTGCCTACACGCCAAGTTGAGTTTCAAATCGAATTAGTGCCAGAAGCTGCACCAATTGCACTAGCACCGTATAGACTTGCACCTTCGGAAATGCAAGAATTGTCGAATCAATTACAAGAACTTTTGGACAAAGGATTCATTAGACCGAGTTCATCGCCTTGGGGAGCGCCGGTTTTGTTTGTGAAGAAGAAGGACGGAACTTTCAGAATGTGCATCGACTATCGTGAGCTGAACAAGTTAACGGTGAAGAACCGTTATCCACTCCCCAGAATCGACGACTTGTTCGACCAGTTACAAGGTTCTAGTTTTTATTCCAAGATTGATTTAAGATCCGGTTACCATCAACTTAATGTTCGGGAAGAGGATATCCCGAAGACGGCATTTAGAACACGCTATGGTCATTATGAGTTTCAAGTGATGCCTTTTGGATTAACCAACGCACCTGCGGTATTTATGGATCTCATGAATAGGGTGTGCAAACCGTATCTTGATAAGTTTGTGATCGTATTCATTGACGATATCTTGATTTATTCTAAGAGTAAGGAAGATCACGAAGAACATCTCAGAACAATCCTGGAACTACTCAAGAAGGAGCAATTGTATGCCAAGTTTTCAAAGTGTGATTTTTGGATACAAAGAGTTCAATTTCTTGGCCATGTTATTGATAGCCAAGGATTACAAGTCGACCCAGCAAAGATCGAGGCAGTTAAGGATTGGGCTACGCCCAAGTCTCCTACGGAAATTCGTCAATTCCTAGGACTTGTCGGATATTACAGAAGATTTATTGAAGGGTTTTCTAAGATAGCGATGTCGTTGACAAAGCTGACACAAAAGAATGAAAAGTACGAGTGGGGAGAAAAACAAGAGTCCGCATTTCAATTATTGAAACAAAAGCTTTGTAGCGCACCGATTTTGTCACTACCTGAAGGTATTGAGAACTTTGTGGTATATTGCGATGCTTCGCATCAAGGACTTGGAGCTGTGCTAATGCAAAACGAGAAAGTGATGGCTTATGCATCTAGACAGCTTAAGACACACGAGAAGAATTACACTACGCACGACTTGGAGTTGGGTGCGGTAGTTTTTGCACTCAAGATTTGGAGACACTACCTTTATGGTACCAAGTGTGTAATTTTTACCGACCACAAGAGCTTACAGCATATACTCGATCAGAAGGAACTTAATATGAGACAACGTCGTTGGCTAGAATTGTTGAGTGATTACGATTGTGAAATCCGATATCACCCAGGAAAAGCAAATGTTGTAGCAGATGCACTTAGCCGAAAAGAACGACTCAAACCTTTGAGAGTTAGGTCATTAGGAATGACTATCATTTCGCCATTACCATCGAAGATCTTAGAAGCTCAGATTGAGGCTCTCAAAGAAGAAAATCGACCACATGAGAAACTTTATGGTATGCCAGAAAGCAAAAATGGCTTTGTAAAGAGATCAGACGGAGTGTTATGCTTCAAGGACCGAAGTTGGATACCACTCTATGGTGGAGTGCGAGAATTGATTTTGCATGAATCACACAAGTCGAAGTACTCTATTCATCCAGGTTCTGATAAGATGTATCAGGATCTCAAAAAGCTTTATTGGTGGCCGAACATGAAAGCAGAGATAGCTACGTATGTCAGCAAATGTCTTACTTGTGCTAAAGTGAAAGCCGAGTACCAGAAACCGTCAGGGTTACTTCAACAACCAGAGATTCCACAATGGAAGTGGGAACGTATTGCTATGGACTTTGTTACTAAACTTCCAAAGACGTCAGGAGGTTTCGATGCTATTTGGGTAATCGTTGATCGACTTACCAAATCAGCTCATTTCATACCCATTAGAGAGACTTATACAATGGAACAACTTGCTAGACTTTATGTCAAGGAAATCGTCTCAAGACACGGAGCACCAGTTTCCATCATTTCCGACAGAGATAGTCGTTTTACTTCAAACTTTTGGCGGTCATTACAAGATTCTTTTGGATCCAAGTTAGACATGAGCACTGCTTACCATCCTCAGACCGATGGTCAGAGCGAGAGAACTATTCAAACACTTGAGTACATGCTTAGAGCATGTGTGATTGACTTTGGAAATGGTTGGGCTAACCATTTGCCGTTAATCGAGTTTTCCTATAACAACAGTTACCATTCGAGCATTAAGGCTGCACCATTCGAGGCACTTTATGGTCGTAAGTGTCGATCTCCAGTTTGTTGGGCCGAAGTCGGTGAAGTACAATGTACTGGCCCAGAAATGGTACAAGAAACAACAGAAAAGATAATTCAGATTCGAGAGAGACTCGAAACTGCTAGAAGTCGACAGAAAAGCTACGCTGATGTTCGACGCAAACCATTGGAATTCCAGGTCGGAGACAAGGTCATGTTGAAAGTCTCGCCTTGGAAAGGCGTGATACGATTTGGAAAACGCGGGAAGTTGAACCCGAGATACATTGGGCCATTCAAAATCCTGGAGAGGATTGGTCCGGTTGCTTACAAGCTTGAACTTCCGTCAGAACTTAGCAACGTACATAACACGTTTCATGTTTCGAACCTCAAGAAATGTCTTTCGGACGAGTCTGCCATTATACCATTAGAAGAAATACAACTCGATGACAAGCTTAACTTTGTGGAAGAACCAGTTGAAATAATGGATCGCGAGATCAAACAGTTGAAACAAAGTCGAATTCCGATCGTGAAGGTTCGCTGGAATTCTCGAAGAGGACCCGAGTTTACATGGGAACGAGAAGACCAAATGCGACGCAAGTATCCACAACTTTTCACCGAGCCTATTACCGAGACCAACACTAACTGAATTCAGGGACTGAATTCCTTTTTGGATGGGCGACTGTCACAACCCACAATTTCAGGTCATTTTTCCAAACTTCGACATTCTACTATTCACAAATTACTATTCATTGATCACTATTCATCGTTTTTGAGGTCAATTTGACATTCCGAGACACATTCAGAAATTTTACTATTCACTTGACACTATTCATTTCCGAGAGAAAATCACTATTCACGTGCATTACTCATGTCATCGAAAATTTAGTTTACGAGTGTTCAAATTCGCGTAACCATATTGGTTCAGGAGCGAATTCATGCATTATTATCAGGGACATTTCATATGGACTAGAAATAGTCAGCATATCATCATTAGGGCACTTGCATACTATTCCACTCGTAGGATAAATAAATTAATACTTTTGGTACAATTAACGATTTACGTATGTTTATTTTAAATAAACACTTATACGCGAACTATAAATGTGACTAACACGTCCAACACTCCCGACTATGATCCCAATATATTTTTATATTCATTTTTATATTATAAAAATTATAATATTAATTTACCCGGTATTTTGGATATTTATTTTAATTATTAACTTAAGTTTACTAAAACTTCAATGGTTTTCGTAGAAATTAAACTATAATTATCTAAACACCCAATAATTTTACCCAACCTATTTTTATAATTTTTATAACTTTATTATGACCCGGTTAACTCCGTTGAAATTTATTTTTAGTTAACCCGGTACCCGGTACATTTTAAAACTACAAATAACACTTAATAATACATTTTACCACCAAAGTCTTACACACATTCCCCCCCCCCCCCCCTTGACTTTGCCGCCCCCCCCCCCCCCCCCTTGCCAATCATCTTACAAATCTACTAACTCACTCTTTCTCAATTAATACCTATTACTAACTTTTCATATAATAATAAAAATAACAATAATACATAAAACCACACTTTACCTTTTCATCTCATTTTCAACTAGCTCAAGAAATTTTCTTCTCTCTTTTTCTCTCAAGGGTGTTCGGCATAGGGTAATCAAGAAGGAAGAAAACATAAATTTTCAAAGATCATATTGTAATCTTGTTCTTATAGTAGTCCTTGTTAGAGTTTTGAGATATAAACTCAAGGATTGTTAGGTTTTTATCATCTAATCACACCACATCTCAAAGTAAGTTTACTAAACTCATTTCATAAATTTTTACAAAGTTATTACCATGATTATATATTTTTCTTGCAAGATCTCATACATGCATTAACTTATACCACTCCATTTTTGTATATATTTAACTTTCAAGCCCTAGAAGTGATTTTTGGTTAGATCCTTGTTAGATCTACTTGGTTGTGATGTTTAGGAACCCATGACACCCTAAGAAGGTGTATGGTAGGATTAGATTAGTTTTGTGGTGATTGAAAGTGGTTTGAATGAAGATGGAACTAGCTTAGAACCCTAGAAACGATTTTTGAAACCTTTGAAATACCTACTGTCCCTATTTTCATTTCGTGGGAAAATCAGTGGTTGATGGCTAATTTTTGACCAAAGATTTAGAAAATACTTTCAAAAACGAAACTTTAGGCGAAAGAACGGATTAAAACGAGCTTATAACGAAGGAGATATGATTTTTGCAAATTTAACGACGAAAACTATTTTTGTAAAAACTGCTTGCTGTTTGGCAGATTTTAATGGGTAAAAAGAGGTATTTAACGTAACCTAGAGGAGCCGAGTTATCAAAAATATACTAGTATATACAAAAACGAATCCGTGGACATAAAGAACGAAGGAAATGAGCCCATAACGACCAAGTTATACCCGTTTTAACATCGTCAAAACTATATATATATATATATATATATATATATATATATATATATATATATATATATATAGTCTCAAATAAAAATAATAACGTACGTACTAAATGGTATATTTTCTAGAAACGTTACTAAGGACTATATTTTTAACAAACGAATACGTACGACCCGAGAGAATAATTATACGACTTAACGACGTCATTCTAAGGTTTTGATACAAAGGATTTAACGCTAACATTTTCGTATGAGTTATATGACAAGTTATATACTTCTCTAAATGGACCTATTTTTCCTAAGTATGGAAACTATTTTACCATGACGATAACTAGTATTTCCAAATTACGAGTGGTATGAGTATCATGTGCATGTGCATTCATTTCATTACGGCTTGATCTAAGTTAGATCATGATTATTCATTTAGGTTGCGGCTAGTACTCGCGCCTCATTGTCCCGACTACTTTTACCTCATTGCACCATCTTTGTACCATCATTTCGAGGTGAGTTTCATAGCCCCGTTTTAATTCTATATTTTGATTTCAAATCCCACGGGGGAGAATACATTGCATTACTTATTTTTGTGTACATGCCTAAGTATAAAATTTCATACATTGCTTAAGTTGCCTTATTTACCACGTCTTGACAAGTCCCCTTTATTATTTCATGAACCGTTAATTAAGTTCCAAGCGAGAGTGAGTGAATAGATCTATTGAGGGTGACTCCTCCATCTGTGTTTGGGTTGCTCCAACAGAATTACAGATGCATTTCATGTCTTTATTATTAGAGTGTCTGGTAAACACTCATTGGGGCCAAATAACATCTAGCTTCGGGGTCATGAGCTTAAGAGCCAATGTATATATTTTTCCAGACATCCTATTTATTGACTTTACTTATGGCATATGTACACTAGATTTTAGTTATAAACCTATGATTATTCACCAACTTTATGTTGACCGTTTTTCGCAATGTATTTCTCAGGTAACTAAGGCATATTCTCATGGCATTGCATGGAGTCACTTTGTGTATCAAGGATGACGCGTCTCTTTTGGATTTCATGCACTTATGAACTATCGTTTGATTGTACTAAATTATTTCCTTAAACTTTTTCTAACTTTTGGGACCTATGTTTTATAACTCTGAATATTTTTGAATGAATCAAACGATGTATTTTCTAAACGACACTTTAGGTCGTTCAATATATCCTTGCTTGTGTGCTATGATCCGTTACACCCTCAGGTATTCCATTCCGCTGCCATTCAGGTATTTTGGGGGTGTGACACTGAAAGCAGGTCACTTAGGTAATTCCTTGTGGATTACGCTTAGTGGTCGCAATGGTTAATAACGGTCAACAGTCGTGGAGTGATCTCCAGCGACTCACCCAATCGTTGATCTACTTAGGTAGTTCGTGTAAATCCTTTCAGGGTTTGCCGATTGGGAACGGTCATGGTAAGGGTTAGAAGGAGTCTCCACACTATGCTGTTGACGATCTCTAATTCCAAACCTATAAGTACCGGATGATTTGTTGCTAACTGTCTACTTGCAGGAATTTCTAACAGTTGCAGTTGATTGTTGAAAAGATGCTGATCCATCAACACATGCTCACACTTCAAAATCACAATCTAAGAAATCATGATCATTGATTGGGCCTCATATACGCTTCCACAACTCTGATGCAGAAAATCATGATCCTAAAAAAGTGTGAGCATGCCAACTCAAAGACGTTCTTATCACATGGAGACGTTACTACTCAAAGATGACCCTCAGACACTCATTTGGATGATGAAGTTAAAGCTATTTCCAAAGATCTTCCATCACATTGAAGGTGTTATCTAGAGTCTTCCACTTAAAGCACAAAGATCTCAACAATGAAGAATCAAAAGGCTACGAGCTACAAAGATGTCGTCAAAGACTTGAATGCTACGATTCAATATTTATTTTCCGGGGTGACCTCCCTTAGGGGGAGATTGTTAGGAATACGTTTATTCATACGAAGACTCGGTCACCTCGAGTGTAGTTTAGCATATTGTAGCTCGTAGTATTTATCATATTAGTTAGAATATAGTTTAGTATTAGTTAGTATTTGTGGAGTCGGGTCGGGTCTTTTACCCACTGTCAGCTCGCTCCACAGCCCATTTCAAGGGGCGTTTATTTGTAAGTATAAATACCCCTTCCCTAGCTTGGAAGGGGTTGAACCTTACATTTGCAATCTAATACACTACAAGTTTTCTCTCAAGGTTCCACTCCTTTCTCTCTCTAACTTCTCACTAGAAACTACACATTTAATCATCCTAAACACAAAACCAACCATGTTCTTCCATTAGAGTATATTACAATTACCCACCACCAGCAGCAGTGTTAGGAACACAAATATTCCTGTAAAAGTCTCGGTCACCTAATTATTGTAATAGCATTAAGTTAGCTCGTAGTTAGTTTATACATTAGTTAGTTAGTATTAGTTTAAGTAACATCATGGAAGACGGACGGGTCTTTACCCACTGTATGCCTGATCCACAGCCCGGGTGTGGGCGTTTGTAGCTTAGTATAAATACCCCTCCCCACATGTGGAGAGGGTTGGACCTTCATTTACACTAATCTAATCTTTCCGTTTTTCTCTCAAGGTTCCACTCTTTCTTCCTTACTCTCTCCTCTAACGCCATACATAACCACATGTTCTTCATGTTTCCAACTTGATTAGTATCCTACAATTGGTATCAAGAGTCATGGTTTCATCTTAGGGCCTTGTAGAATCGAATTTGGTGTGGTTTTGTGTAGTTTTTGTAAGTTAGAAGAGTTTTATCGAAAACATCTTGGTTTGATCTTTCTTGGGTTATTTAATGTGTTAGAGATGTACTTTTATGATCCTTGGTGCTAGTACAACATTGGGGTTCAGTTGGTTATACCATATCTTAAGCCTATTTGAAGTTTGGATTGGGTTTAGATCGAATTTCATTGTTGCGGTTAGCTCTACTGTTACATTGCTTATCTGCGATTAGCTCCTGATCTCTGTGGTTAGTTTGTCTGCGATTACTATTTTGGGAATACAAACAAATCGCAAGGAAAGTGACAGTTTTGGACTTTTGTCAACTGCGATTAGCTCCTATGGTTAAGTGGTCTGCGGTTAGTTCTTTGTGGTTAGCTTCTCTTGCGGTTTAATTATTCTGCGGTTTAATTATTCTGCGGTTTGCTCCGTGCTAAGATTAGTTCTTGCGGTTTACTTCTCTCTGCGTTTATCTCCTAGTGTTTGTCTTTGTCTGCGACTACTAATTTGCGGTTGCTCCTGGATTGCGACTAACTCACCTGACTTTGAGTTTGGTTCTCATATGTGGTAATCTCAGTCCTGCGGTTACCTATACTTTGCTACTTGTTTGGGTTTTAGTGACTATTTGCTACTTGTTTGGGTTTTTAGTGACTATATCCTAAGTATTGGCATTTCATCAAGTGGTGTGGTTCGTGTGAGTGGTGAATCATTTTGCATCGAGTGTTTGGTTGAACTTAAGTCGTTTCTATTAATCTAATTGTGATTGGACGTTGTGGGCTAATCCTTACGATTTGACCAATCTCAATTAGATTTATCGTAACTTGACTTGTCGCAACTATACACCAAGTGCAAACAGTAACCCACCTGCCTCTAACGTTCCGTTGACTTCTAATCTTTATCTACAAATGAACGGACTAGTATCTGATGATGACTCAATTGTACAATCATGCTCGGATTCTCAAGAGAATGTGACTCCTCAGTCAAGTAAATTGCTTGAATTGGCAAGAGAATGTCACATTGAATGCTTTCAAACACTTCAGTCACATCTTTCTATGCTGTTAGAGGGTAATGGATTCAAAATGGGATTTGAACGTGCATTCATAACTCTTTTCAGTCAAGATGTTCAAACATTCACAGACATTATGATTCTGAATTTGGATCAATTACGACAACAACTGGACCGAGAAGAAACTACTAATGAGGGATCCTCAGCTGCCTTATGTGTGCTCAGCAAACAACTGCATAGCTTCATTAACTCAAAATCCTCCATGATCTATGACTACGAGAGTTAGATGACTATGAAGTGTTTTGCTGACCACACAAATATAGATGTTGACACCTACAGAGACATGCTACTCCAACACTTGGATAAGGTTAAGGAGTACATCGAGAAAAAGGGAAAAGCATGAACCGGTGTATGATGACAGGGCTGAGATACATGGGGGACAATCAAGTGATTGTTTGGGTTTAACATCGGATGCTAAGTCAGTCAACACTGAATGCATGGATTCAGAAGATGATAAGATTGTCACTTCTGACAAGTTGGTGACCCATGCTATGGATAACATGCTCAGACCTGTACAATCTCTTGACTCAAGTAATGAGGTATCGTCAATTGATCAACACAAAACACTCTCTAATGTATCTCATCATACAGATCAAATTAAACTTGGTTATAACACAAATCTGTTGAAAAAGACTGACAGTTTGTTACTCTCCTCTAACTAAACAAATATGTGTTATAAAGGGGGAGAAAGTGATCTGTATGATGAAAGTTCTTGCCTTAAAGTTGAGTTTTCTAAGACAATGGACCAAAACATGGTTGAAAAAGAGACATTTAATCAACTTCTAAAAAGGTTCTCACAATTGCAAAAACATTGCATTTCACTTGAAATTGAAATGCAACAAAAAGAAGAATGTCTTCAAAACAGCAAACCGTGTTTGAATCCGGAATTGCCTGAACTTAATGAATATTTTATGATCAACAATCTGAAAACTCAGCTGCAAGATAAGGACTTAACAATCAACAACCTTAAAAATCATATTAAGATGTATGAGCAACGTAATGAAGCCAAATGGAAACACGATACTAATGAAACTGAATGCAAAATGGCTAAATTACGTATGGAAAATGAGACTCTGAAAGTAAAATGTAAAGAACTGTGTGATTCAATCAAAGAAATAAAAGCTAAGAAAATCAATCTGACAACTCCACAGTTCACTAAACACAATGATCTCATTGCTCAAAGTCTGATTTCATGTCCTAAAATTCCTGGTGCACAATAATGCTAAGTTATGTTTCAAAGAGTCAAATGAGCCTTAATCTTTCAAAACCATCTATATTGGGAAAACCAGTTTTTAAAACAGTTGGTAATCAATCTACCATTAGACAACCAAATGCTTTTATTTCTGAAAGACTAAAATTCTCGAAAACTCGATGTGTCTCCCAAGTAGATAAAAAACGTGCTTTGATTAAGTCTGTGGGCTCAAAACCTAAAATTCATAAATCAAATGGTCATAAACCTGAAATACCTTTGAGACATAGACCAAGGAAATTTGATAACCTAACCACTCACCACAAGAATGTCACAATGCATGAAATACCATATAAGCTTAGATCTTCTTGGATATGGGTACCAACTGGAAGGACATTCATGATGAATGGTTACAAATGGTCACATGTGTGTACCATAGACATTGTAGCTTCAAAGGGTCTACACAACAGGTCTAAGAAAGTCCTTGTGTGGCAAACAAAGACACGGATATTGTGAAAAACTTTTTTTAGACTTACACATAATACCTTTTGCGTGATCTTCTAAAATAAGTCGACGAGATCGTTTATGGGCTCAAGGCTGTTAAGCCTTTGATCTAGGATTTTGGCTATGAAAAGCACAATGATAATATTGGCGGAATATTCTACTGAAAGAAACAATACTATCACAACAAAGGTTTTTGCCAAACTTTCTGTTTGTTATTAAACTTACAGCCCCAATGCTATTTGATCAAATATAGCACGGTTATTCTAAAACAATAACAGGGATCGAAGATCCTTGAGGCTAAACAAACCTAACAACATTAGACCCCATGTCTAATGTTCATCAGACCCCTCGTCTGATGTTCCCACACACACTCATTTTGGTGCTTTACATTTTAACACACTTGGTGTTGTTGTAATATGTAAGTACGAAGCACCATGGTGATTAACATCTAACCACACTTTTTATCTAAGGGTGTGATCTTCCTTTTATAACATAAGGAGATAAGATACAACTTGTATCTTGAGTGTCCAACTTGATAAGCTTTAGTCATCCACTTGCTTCATGATGTGTCAAGTCAATAAGATACAACTTGTATCTTGAGTGTTCAACTTGATGACTTCATAAAATATCTAGATATTATATTTTGTATAATCATGACTCATACAAAATAAATATCTTCTTCGATTTGTAGCAGCAGTGTGACTCATTGATCCAGCAGAATCCATCAGCAGAATCTGTTTTCAGCAGAATCATTCTTTGTACTAGCAGTACCTTGTTTTGCTCTAGCAGTACCTTCTTTGAACTGGCAGTACCTTTAAATACACTAGCAGTACCTTTAAGAATGAACTAGCAGTACCATCATTCTAGTATATTTTGCTTATCATTTCAGTATTCTTCATGTTTCATTCTTCTTGCTTTGTGATCATCAAATCTATCTAATCTACGGAATATTTAATTCCTAACAATCTTCCCCTATTTGATGATTACAAAACAAAAACATTCTTGTACAAATTTCCCTAGACGAAGTAGAGAAATTGAGATAACTAAATCTCACCATGAATGAAACTATACTGTCTTCCCCTTAATTTATGCTATCCACCACATCTCTTCCCCTTTTTGTTATCAACAAATAGAGAATATTACAAATATGATCTTTACAACTACGAACTAATACTAATTAACAATTGTAAGAATCAATAACTTTCCCTGTGGTGATACACATACATAATAAATGGTTAAACATTTGAACATTTAAGCTTCCCCTGAAACCCATATGTTAACCATTTGAATCTCCATATTTGTAGGCTTTTATGACTGATGAAGAAAAACCAATCATTTCTGACTTGATGCAGAAGCAGAATAAACCAACCTTATGTCTTATATCTTGTACTAAATCTGACTTCAAACGTATACCCAATCTTTTGGTATAGGGAGAACGCCATCTCTTGACAATAAACTCATCTTCTATGAGACACTGAGCACTACAAAGTTACTCCTTTAAGTGTTTGTCAATTTGTAGTCATATAAAATTGCAGCACAAACAAGTTACCTTCTCAACAAAAGGTATGATAAAACAGAACTTTGAAAAATTCAACCTCAACTTCAAATAAGCAACAAATGACCTTTTTCACCAATAATAAATTGATAAACAAGCCATTAAACCTTTTAAGAACCAACTCTCTTCTGTGTGTGTGATTCTTCCCCTTTGTGTGTGTAAAAGCAGAAACTTCCATATAAAGACGACACTTTTTAGTCTTTAGTGACACTTTTTAGAGTCACTAACCTGTTTTATGCTCTATGATCAACAAATTATCAATTTTGATCAATATAAGGTTTATCAAATAAACTATATTCAACTTTCATATCGAACCCCAGAAAAATTCGAACTTCAGAAACACCTATGTAGCAGTTTTCAAAAATTTATACCTGACAATATAGAGCTCAGATTAAAGATCCCTTCGGTGAGAATATACCTTGATATATATAGAATCTCCATAAAAAAATTTTAGCCCGATCCAACGGTTAACGAAGGATTTATTGCCCTTTGAAAACAGCCCTGCAGTGAGTTACTAAAATATGAACCAGTTTCGAATTTTTCTTGTTTTTCTGCATTCTTCGACAAACCAAAACCTTTTAATATCCTATATCGAGAGCCCCAAAGCTCTGATACCAACTGTGAAAAACTTATTTTAGACTTACACATAATACCTTTTTCGTGATCTTCTAAAATAAGCTTACTCCCACGGCTGAAGACATGTCTACTCACATGTGAGGTGTAATCATGTGGACTCCTGATTAATTCCTTTCAGGACTCGTTCTTCACCTTTTACTAACTGACATATACCCAATGTATTTACCATTCATAGTTTGTGTATATATACATATTGTCTGCTTTGCATTCATTCTCCTTTTATAGGTTCTTACGGTGTATATATTTTTGTTGTTTGTAGTTTATGTATGCTTGCTTTTCCTGTTATATGCTGCTTTAGTTGGTATGTTGTTTCTTGATTTTATCTGGTCCCCGTGGTGTAATTCGTGCTTCTTGTAAACTATTTCATCATTGGTGTCACAATTATAACTCCGGGGACCACTTTGTACACTTGTACATATGTCAACTAAGTGGTTTAGTAGTACAGGGACTAGTTTTATCACTTTTACTATATGTTTTCCCACATATAAGTAGATATCTCTTGCGGTTAGTTACTTAATCACATAATATCATCTTACAATTCACTACACTCTCGACTTAATCGCAACCGTGCCCTATTGCATTTGGTGTTGATCCCATAGGTGGTGGTGTTAAGTGTACGAGTCCCAGGCGTGTGATAATCGTTAATAGGTTAGAATTGTGTTGGTTCTCTAATGCTCTTGATTGTTCCTTTCATCTGCTACTATGTTAAATCTTATATTGTCATTGCTAATAGTTTGATTAGGATCGATTGCAAGTAGGAGAGTGGTTTTTAGTGGTTTGCGTTTAGATGTTGAGTTAAGTTCTAGGTCTGTGCTATTGTTGTTGTTATTCCCTCGTAGATCATTAGCTTGTTTTATTAAGCCCGTGATTGTGAGATCTGAGGTTGGTTGGCTGCTTTGATGGGTCAATTCTTGATTGCGTTTAGTGGTGTTTCTTATTTGCGGTTAGCTCTATTTCTTGACTGCGGTTAACTCTAACATTCAGGACTGAGTTTAGTGAGTGTTGCGGTTAACTAGGTCTGCTTTTAACTAGGTCTGTGTTTAACTTGCTGTGTGATTACCCTCTCTTGCGTTTATCTAGGCTGCGTGTAGCTAGAGTTGAGTTTAACTCAATTTGAGATTAACTTGTCTTGCGATTAAATTGTCTTGCGGTTAACTCGTTTTGCGCTCAATTCGCCTTGCAATTCTTGCGTTTATCCAGGTTGCGTGTAGCTAGAGTTGAGTTTAATTCAATTTGAGATTAACTTGTCTTGCGATTAAATTGTCTTGCGGTTAACTCGCTTTGCGGTCAATTCACCTTGCGATTAACCCGCCCTGCAATTAACTCTCCTTGCGGCTAGCTTATTTAGCGATTATGTCGCCTTGCGGGTACTCGCATTGCGGCTTTCTCATCTTGCGGTTATCTTGTACTAAGGTTAAATTGACCTGCGGTTATCTCTCCCTGTGTTTACCTGTGATCAACTTGCCTTGAGGTTAATCTTACCCACGTATGACGTGTATTGAGAGTTATTCGCATTGCGATTATGCCACTCTGTGACTACTCTGACTGTGATTTTACTGCTTGGTTTTGAGTGAATTTATGTCTAGTTGTTGCTAACTTGCTTGCTAATATCTAATGGTGTTCATTTGTGTCAGTCTAAGTTGTTGTTCTATGCCATTGGTTCCTTGTGATGAATGATATCCTTCATGTGTGCTTATTACGGTTCTCTCATGGTTCTGATGATATCACCCTGTCATGTGATGTCATGGATTCACTTGTAACTAACACTTAATATCCCGTGTGTTTGCTTTCTGTGGTGATTTGTGTTAAATGCAGCTACTATGGCATAACCCAATATCGAAGGACCATTGGCTCCACCTGTTCGTTCTGACAACGATATCCTCCCGTTCAGTAAATGGGTAACTATTGGAAAGAGTAACTGTTATGTTAAGACTGATAAACCTCAAAATCATCCCATATTCAGAATGGCCCTGGATATACTTAAAAACACCACATTCTTCAATGCCTTCACTGCATCCTCTACAATCCCATTCATTTACATTCAACAGTTCTGGAATACTATCTGCCATGACAGAGCAACCAACACCTACAAGTGTCAGCTGGATGAACATTGGGTGAACATCACAATGGAAACTCTTGGTAGTGCACTACAGATATTACCGACTGGTGATGATGTGGAATACACTCCCGCACCTAATCCAGCTACCTTACTTGACTTTGTCAATGAACTTGGGTATCCCACTCATGTTTCAACACTTTCCACTGTTATCACTCACGACCTCTATCAACCATGGAGAGCCATCGCAAGCCTCATCAACTTATGTCTGACGGGCAAAACATCTGGGTATGAAAGACTTAGAGCTCCATCTCTACAAATCCTTTGGGGTATTGTCAATGGGAAGGATATCAACTTTGCTGAAAGGATCTGGGAGGAATTTAGTCAGTCCATCCACTCGTTCCTGGTCGATAAAGCAAATCTTGAAGCAAACAAAGATGGTAAGAAGAGATCTGCCAAACTTCTGATTCCAAGCATTCGTTTCACAAAGTTGATCATATTAAGTCTCCAACGATCTCTTAAATTCCACCCCAGAGAAGACTCTCCTCTTCATCAACCCACAGATGAACATCCAGTAGGTTTCCTCGAAGCACATTTAGTGTGGGCTCATACCCATATGCCTTACACATTACTATGTAGGTGGTAAGTTTGGCTAGTCCAAACGGATCAAACCTTGAAATATGCACCTCATAATATTGTAGCAACTCTAGAAACAATGGGTGCAGGGGTATTCTTATATTTGACTAGGTAAAGGCATGAGTATACAGGCGCACATACCCTTTTGGGGCGTCATAGATGCTCTGACTATTTTTTGGGAGAATAACTCTATGTTGTTTGGGTATTGGGTAATCATCTAGAAAGAGGGCTAGGGCTTCTCTTGAAAGAATACATTTTTGTTGTCTTATAATATGTTTAGCATCCATGCTCATGGCTACCTGGTAATACCTAAAGGGCCTAACTACAAGATGGGGGAAGAGTTTACCTTTTGATTGTTGCAGATAAACACGTCACAGCTTTGTGAAAGTTGCAGAGGAAAAAGTTGTGGTTTAGAATTTGAGAGTGCACCGGTATTTATATTACACATAATTATATCTACTCAAAATTTTAAATTTTGAAAGATGGTTGAGCTTACCGATAATTATGCCGATACATTCTTCTGTTCAACGGATAAGTCATAAGCATGCGCATTTAATGCATCTTTGTAGTTCAATCTTATCCAATTTTCGAGGATATGGTGAAAGCATTGAACTATGATAGAGTTGAAAGCCCCATATTCTTGTGCGCATATCTAACTTTCAACTGGGGGGCTTGATGATGTACCCTCCGATTAGCTCGAATGATCCACCTTCGAGTCTGATCGCAACCTACATAATCGAAGGCTCCGGCTAGCCTCCTTAAACTTTCTTTGGCGTAAAACTAATCATCAATGATCTAGTTACCAAGTGGGAATTTGCCAATCGAAGGATTAAGCCCTTCGGGGTATCTCTCGATAAGTTTTAAGGACGGAACGATGCCAAGTCCAAATATTGGTGAGACCAAGTCTTACCCACGTCTCCTCTTTCTCTTTAGCTCCCCCGCTAAACCAGGAGGAGTGGGACATTAAACCCTAGCGGTTACCACAAATCATGGGACGCCCCCATGATCTCTCTCAAACGTGTGACCACTCTCCAGGACCATTTTATTCACCTATAAATAGTCCTGGACGATGACAAATCTAATCTCTCTCACCTTACTTTACTACATTTACACTTAAACTCTCATACCGATCACTTATTCACACGCCGTAGGTGGTTCACAGGGTCCAACCCCTGCGTAATCACTTAACGTAGTGTTTTAGTATTTCTTATTTCAGGTTATATCCGAGCTTGGCGTAATCACAACACCCCTCATTTCCTTGGATCACCATCGAAAGCCTGGTAGTGCGAATTATTGTACAATCAGTGACCAATAATGTTAAGACTGCTAGTACTACGTTAGTACTTCTAGTACTACGTTCGTACTACTGAAGCAGAGTTACAACTGCTAGTATATATATAATACAGAATGTATACAAATGAAGCAAATATATGCACAATTGTATTTCAAATTGAATAAAACTCGAATGTATATAAATGAACCAAATATATATACAATTGCATCATTGCAATCATCAACATTCAAGGTTCCTTACTTGATCTTTTCATCAGCTTCTTTCTGCAAAAAAAATATTGGAAATGTTGGTATTAAAAGTTAGTACGGCTAGTACACAGTCAATGCTGCAGGTATACAAGCATGATAATAGAATTTGAAGTAAAATTTACAAGTTTATCTGGCAATGAACTAATCATAGCATCTGGAGATTCTCCATCTTTGTTTTCCCTTCCTTTGATCCACAATACACTACGCCATTAGTTTTACATATGAATAATAATCGTACATTTCTTAGTCTATCTACTAAAAAGCAAGTCATCCTATAAACAGATGCTATGAACTGTAAGAAACCAAGGCACAAATAATGTTGCATAATATAATATAAGATCTACCATCCATGAAACCGTAAATATATACTCCCTCCGTCCCTAAATAAATGTCCACTATTGACTTTCAAAGTCTTTTTGTTCCAACTTTGACTTTGAATTATTTCATTCGTGTTATGTAATACTTGATGAAAATTATACCAATGAAAATACATTTAAGACCAAATTCGTTCATATATTTTCTATCAAGTATTACATAAAACAAATAAAATAATTTACGGTCAAAGTTAAAAAGAGAAGACTTAAAAAGTCAATAGTGGACACTTATTTAGGGACGGAGGTAGTACATGGGTTGGCTTTTGGTGACTGAGATGGAGCATACCCACGCCTCAATTTAATTCCAGTCCCTCGAAAATGAAGTGTGCCAGAAAATCCAAATGAGGGAATTTTTAGCCAGGCATCCCATGTATCATCCTTACCCGTGAAAACAGGATGTAGCCCCTGCAAGAAACAAGTAACGTGCTTAATGCTAACATAAAAGACGACAAAATTAGATGTCCCAAATATAAGTTTAGCATCAAAAACCAACATACCGGGGTAGACCCTTGCATATCAACTCGGGCAACAAATAATCCAGATGATTGAAGTGTTCTGCCGTGCCAAATTACCTGGAACGAATAAATGTCAAACACATTACCAAGCAAGCAAATCACTCACATCATGTACAAATGAAACAGTTTGACAAAAAGCAACCATATTTGAGTTAATTTCCTATATAACAGATGTTATGTTAATCTTTTGATAGATCACTTACGCGACTACGATAAGCAAACTCCAACTATTCAGCAACATCCTCCAGGAGTGGAAACCAATCAAGACTCCCTTTACAAGCAAAACAGTGGCCTCTTAGAACACGTCGATTATCTCCATTCCAATAAACATGAAAACTATTTTGTTTTAATAAGTCTACCTGCAACGATTACCACCACACGAATTTATAATCAAAAACATGTTTTAGGCTAGTTTTAATCTACGAAAATCAATATAAATCGTTTTATATTCGATTACATATTTAAGAAAATATAAATTAAATATGTGTTCGAGCATACCCATGAACAGAGTAGGATAGGTGAGATGAGGGTGATGGTGGCTCGACTATGATGGTGGTAGATGTGGTGGTTATCTTGAACCAAATAACCAAAGCAAACAATATCACTCATATAGTTCCCTTGTCTTGATGACGGTGATGGTGTGGAGGAGCGATGGTTGGTGGAACGACGGCGAGATAAGGCGGTGAAGTGTGGCTGTGGTGTGAGTCGGTTCTAGAGATAAGGAGAAGAGATGAATAGAGAGAAGATATATCTAACTAAGCTAGTAGTGTTAATGTTTTGATTTTGGGTGAAAAAGGGGCGCCATATGAGCGGAGCGGGAGATTGAAATTTTGGGGAAAATTAAGGGGCGGGATCTTGAGCACTATATTAAAAATTTGGAGATTGAAAGCCTATCAAATGAGCTTGAAATGTTTAATGAGTTGAGCTCAACCTTATATAAGTTCGACTCGTGTTATTGTTGAGTTCTCGAGCTTGTAAATGATATAAAATATGTGCTTTTTTTTTAATATGTAAATGTACTAAGTGTAAATACTTATTTATGAATGTATCAAGCTTTTCGAGCTGAAGTCGGATCAAATTCAATTCTTAGGTTATATTTCAAATTTAATTTTTGTAATAAAACACATCTTTATAGATAAATCGAGCTTTTCGAGTCAAGCTCAATCCGAGTTCAAAATTTCTCGATCCCGGATAACATATGATCGGGAGGTCCCTGGATACTTGCTTCTTAGTGTCTGTGACAAATGGTATACACCTACCAAGCCGGTGCAACCCATGCATGACCAGTGATAATGGCTAATTCACATGGGTCATGTACATTAGGTTATCACTTGTCACATTCATTAATTAATGGGTATTTGACATCAATCGTATGGGTCATATGCATTGGGTGGATAGTTGCTTATAGTGTCATGTTACGACACATCCACGCCTATTGACAATTGGTAATTAACATGGGTCATGGGTCATGTGCATTGCGTTATAGTGGCTTTTAGTGTAATGGAAACCATGCATGACCGGTGATAATGGATAATTCACATGGGTCATGGGTCATGTGCATTAGGTTATCATTGGTAACATTCATTAATTAATGGGTATTTGACATCGATCATATGGGTCATATGCATTGGGTGGATAGTTGCTTAGAGTGCCATGTTACGACACATCCATGACTGTTGACAATTGGTAATTAACATGGGTAATGGGTCATGTGTATTGGGTTGTAGTGGCTTATAGTGTCATGTTATCAACTAATACATTCCTGGTGATCGACAATATAATGGGTAATTAACATGGGTCATGGGTCATGTGCATTGGGTTGTAGTCACTTATAGTGTAACGGAAACCATGCATGACCGGTGATAATGGCTAATTCATATGGGCGACTTTTTAAATACAAAATACACTAAAGGCCGGGTGTGCTTGGTTCAAACTTGGGAAAGGGAAAGGGAAAGTGTAAGCTAATGGTCGGGAAAGGGAAATGTAAAGAAGATCAATCCCCCCAATTTATTGGGTAATGATCCATTACCCACTATTTGGTAATGGGTTATTGCATTATGCTTTGCCAAGCATATTTTTTCACAACCTTTCCCATTCTTCACCCCCTATAACCCCCTACCAAGCATTAGGGGTGTTCAAAAAACCCGAGAAACTGACAAACCAAGCATTCGGTTTCGGTTTTTACTTTTAGATATCCGTGGTTAACCGAACGAACCGTATATAATATAAATAAATTACCCGCCCCGCGATGGATAGTTAAAATCTTCCAACTAACCGAACCGAACCGCCCCGTGAACACCCCTACCAAGAGTATCAAACACACTTCACTTTTAAACTTCTACAGTAATATATATATATATATATATATATATATATATATATATATATATATATATATATATATATATATATATATATATATATATATATATATATATATATATATATATATATATATATATATATATATTATACAAACTTATCAAACACACTTCACACATTTCCATAATCCTCTCTTTCTCTCTCACACTCACAGTTATAACTCACTCGGATCTAGGTTTTGATCCCAAATCTCAAAAAGCTGATAAGATCACAAATGAATATAATCCAAATACCCCCTTAGAGCTATTTATTCTTAGGCTTAGGTTGATTATCTGTTATAAGAATTGCGTTGCATTTGTATTGATAGAATAAGGAAGAACATGCTGTGTTGTTTTTGCGAATAATTAGAGCAAAAGAGATATTAAGGTTTGCTTGGATTAGCTTATTTTATCTTAGGATTAGGTTGACTATCTGTTATAAGAATTATGTTGCATTTGTATTGAGAGAATAAGGAAGAAAAGTAGCGGATGTGTGTACGAATATTTAGGCTAAAACATCCAAGTATCAAAGATGGAAGAAGTAGGGGTGTGCACGGTTCGGTTTGGGTCGGTTTTTGGTTAAAACCGAAACCGAACCGAAAAGTTCGGTTTTTATAGAACCCAAAACCGAAACCGTTTGGTTTTTGGCTGTTTGGTTTTTTCGGTTTATTATCGGTTTCAGTTCGGTTTTTCGGTTTTCCCGGTTTCTAACCGTTTATATTTGGGCGTGGCAAATTTATACCAACAAACTTGTATTATATAGATTTTGTTTTTCAATCTAAGCATAATAATATTTATTGCATAATTCTATAATTACATATATATGTATATGAGACACATATACGTGTGAACATACATATAATATGATCATCGTCATATATTTATTGATGTATTCTCAAGTAAACACCCGACACGACAAACACACATATAAACATAAACATTAAGATAAATATATTATAAATCTACCCACAAAATTGAATATGAATTTATAAATTTAATTTATTTAGTTATTTATTCGTATTATATTAATTATATATTATTATATAATAAATCGGTTCGGTTCGGTTTTTACGGTTTGGTTTTTGGACGAAAACCGAAACCGAACCGTACTTTTCGGTTTTTAAAAAATTAAAAACCGAACCATCGGTTTTTAGTTTCGGTCGGTTTTTTCGGTTTTTGATTCGGTTTCAGTTTTTTCGGTTTTGTTTGCTCACCCCTAGGAAGAAGTATCAATGATGGCTGGACAGACACCACTTTCAAGTATGAACATAAACTTTTTCTGGTGTTGTCCATCCATTATTGATTCATCTTTGCTCTTTGTCAAAATACATAAATAATTATCAAGTATAATTTGTATTGATAGAATAAGGAAGAACATGTTGTGTTGTTTTTGTGAATAATTAGAGCAAAAGAGATATTAAGGTTTGCTTGGATTAGCTTATTTTATCTTAGGATTAGGTTGAAGTACAATAAACATATCAAGAACTTAAAGAGTTTTTTCATGTATTTAGTTAAAATGAAAATATTTTCATTGCATTGTTGATATATATTTAATATGATTTTATTGATTCATGATTAGCTCTCTAATGTCGTAGGACCTACATAACTAATATGTATGTTCGTCACATTTAAGTGAGCAATATAAATGATAGTAAGAATTTCGTTGCTAAGAACTTAAAGCTCAATTATCAGCGCAGATCTATCTAACGATGTAGATGGGTTCCATCGCTTTAATTGGACCCCATTTTCTAACGATGTTTAATCTTGATTATTGAAAGAACCAAAACTGATAATCAAGAACAAACACCAAACATTAAAAAACGGGGTCCAATTAAAGCGATGGAACCCATTTACATCGTTAGATAGATCTGGCCTGATCATTGAGACGTCTTCAATGCGATAATGATATAGTGTGTATTGTTCATGACATGCCACACTCCTTCATTATCGCATTCAAGATGAGTGATGTTACTTAGACTCTATTCTTTACTCAACATTTGTAGATTGTTTGTATCACTCTGTTTGCTTTATATATATGTATGATGTATTTTTGATATGTAGGAAGTGAGTTTGTAAAACTTTGAGTCTGGAATTTTCAACATAACTTTACATATCTGGTATAAGAATTATGTTGCATTTGTATTTAGAGAATAAGGAAGAAAAGTGGCGGATGTTGGTAGGTTACAGATTCAAGGCTGAATGATATGTTTTGTTGGCTAGGGTAGAAAGGATGGTAGTTCATTGCATTGTTAATATAAATTTAATATAATTTCATTCATGCACGATTAGCTCTCTAATGTCATAGAATCTACATAATTAATATGCATGTTCGTCACATCTAAGGGAGCAATATAAATGATAGTAAGAATCTGTTTTCTAATAACTTAAAGCTCAATAATTAGGGCAGATCTATCTAGCGTTGTAGATTATTCTGTTGCTTAATTTGGAAAACGTCTACTACCATATGTGTGGTTGATCTTGATCACAAGCTTTGGCTCTTTCAATAATGTACCTTGATTAAAACTTTTGTCCCGACAATGAAGATACATTCTTGAAAGTGCCAAAGCTTGTGATCAAGATCAACCACACAAATGGTAGTAGACGGTGTCCAAAAAACAAAGCAATGGAACCATTCTACAACGTTAGATAGATCTGGCCTGATCATTGAGACGTCTTCAATGCGATGATGATATAGTCTGTATTGTTAATGACAGGCCACACTCCTTCATTATCGCATTCAAGATGAGTGATGTTACTTAGACTCTATTCTTTACTTGACATTTTTATGATCTAAATGAGTCTGGAATTTCAACGTACCTTTCCCTTCTAAGCTCCCATACAGTTCCTTTTGTTTTTTCAATAATCTAGCAATGCGGCTGGTGCAGTCCTTTGCTCAAAGGGAGTTGAAACGACAAAAGGAGCTGTAAGGGGAACTTAGAAGCGTTACGTATGTTGGTTTATTGCATTCCATTCTTTTTTATGATCTAAAACCAACCGTCTACCAAGTAATGTGGCCATTGAAGTTCCAAGAACAAAGGTTGTTTCAAACACACCCTGAATTGCAACATTATCTTTTATTTCATTTACACTATATATATTTTTTTTAATTTTAATATAATTTTTATTTTTTTGCAAAAATTATTAACATTGACAACAGTGACTCAAGTTCATTTCACATATCAAGCAGTTCTGAAGGTCCTCAAAATAAATGGTCAGACTACTTTCCAAAAGGATATTCTGGATCAGGCACAAAAAAGGAAGATGCTAGGAAGGTTAAAACTCCAAAAAAGACTACCAAAGAGCTTTCTGATGAGAGGGTTCAGGTGCTAGGCCTGCCCAATGCTAAGACTTGTGAAGACAAGGGTATAAAACCATGGGAACCAAAAATTCCCAAAATTTGTTGAAAAGGGAAGGGTAAAAAGAAAATGTATTAGTTGAGTTAGAAAGTAATTTGAATAAACCTGTGTAATCCTTTTGTACTACTTTATTTGACTTTATCAATAAACATGTTGTCATTGCTCAATTTTCTCATTAATTGTTAGAATATTTTGATTGTTGTGTTCATTAAGAAGAACTTGAGAAATATTTTGTATTATGTTAATCAAAAGTTTCTGTTACTAAGAAAACACTACTGCAGTTGGGTTTGTACTGCTTGATATGCGAGTGTAGGGGTCGATTGGTAACATTTACACTTAAGGGTTTAAATCCCCAATCAAATCGACAACTTTTACATTATAGTTTTAAATGATTGTTACAAACATTTAAAACTACAATTTATATTAAAACAGCGAGCAAATCTTTGTAAATTTTTAAAAAATAAAACAATCCTATCTAAATTCATTTTTCAACTAACTTAATCTATTAAGGTAATGATTAAATTAATTAAAGTAGATTACAACAACGTCATTTATGTTACAAGGATAAATGTGTACATGGTTAATGGTCAAAGTTCAAATTTTAACCTTCCAAATTCCACAATTAATTTCTGTCGAATTACTAGGCCTATAAAACTTTTACCTTTTTACTGCATTTCATCATTCTCAAACAATTTCTAATTGACACATACTTTCTAATCTGCAAATGGATCAAGCAGGTTTGTGGTTTTTGTTCCTTACACATATTTACCAGTTTTATAAAATCTCTACAAACATCTGTATTTAGATATATGTAACATCATTTTCTTTGGTCCATTTCTAATCGTTTTATTGCTTTATGTTTTACAGCGGCATCATCCACACCACAACATCCTGCAATTTGGTATATTGCAAAAATGGACCAAATGAGGAAGAAGAAGATAAAGGCTTGGGAGAAGAATGAAAAGAAGCAAAGGAAGAAGTACAAAGCAAACAAGTTCAAGGCTGAAATAAGAAGAAAGAAGAAAGCTAAACTTGAAGAAGATGAAACTGTCAGCCATGATGATCCTTTGGATCACATTGACTATGACAATCTTCATCTTGCTTATGATCAAGAGAAGGATCATAAGTTTAGCTTTTAGATTGTTTTGTTATTTCTATTGTTATGTTTAAATTTTTTTTAATGCAAGTAATGAACTGAATATGAATCATTCAATTTTTGTGGCATTTTATATTTATCCCTAGCAGCATTAAGTTCTGAGTAATTACTAGCATTCACCCAAGCACCGATGTAAATAACAATTATACAGAAAAATTAATGGTAACATAGTGGTTCATACTGAATGATTAAAACATTAAAAATAACATAATAATGATTAATATCATCTTACATTAGGTTAAATTCAATGAAAATTATACAAATTATTTTGAATGCCTTTGTAAATATCAACAATGTTTCCACGGATTTCTTCTATTTCTTTATTCCGAAGATAAACTTTGTTCTGATGCGCCAGTATGATCTCCTGATGCGCCAGTATGATCTCTTGGTCTTTTTTTTCTGTTCTTCCAACTGCGTGATTCGTTTGTTGTAAAGTTCAACAAACTATCGTTCAGTACCATATTGTCCTGCAGAATGGCATTTGTCCCAGCACTCTTGGGTTAGGCCGTGGATTTTATATTTTTCTGGAATTGGAGGAGGAGGAAAAGTATCCCTTGAACGTTTTGTTTTCTTTGAAGGATTTGAAGATGATGAAGCCATTGCGTTCCAAACAAAAATTAAATATGTAATGAAAAGATGAAAGAAGTTGGTTGTTATTCCTTTGAATTTTTAGGCACACAAGAGTTGCAATGGCACAACGTTTAAGTGTTACAACGGTTTACAATTAAGTATTTACATTTACACCAGTTTACAATAGTATTTAACAGTCACAACATTTCCCAAGCAGCATTAAGTTATGCCTAGCAGCATTAAGTTATGCCAAGCAGCATTAAGTTCTGACTTACTAGCATTCACCCAAATTCCAATCCAAACAGCTTTGTTAGTCTAGAAACAAAGAAAACACAAGCCATAACATATGTATCGAATTGTGACTACACTTAGATAACGTGTGACAAAATATGACTCTATGATTTAGACACCTAAATAAATACTTCATGTGACCATATATAACAACTTGAATTTAGTCACACAAACACTCAATGTGACTAATATCAAGGTTAATGATAACTGAGTTCACATTTTGCAATAAATAATAGTCACATAAATATTTCACAATGTGACTATTTTGAATGTATTAGTCACATATAATACCCTTATAATGTGGCAATAAACACAATTTAGATATGCATTTGTTATATGGTGTGACTTTTGTAAATCCTATAGTCACATGATCGTGCTTCATTTAAATGTGACTATACACATTAGGATTTGGCAAGCAAACACACACTAAACTTTAGACACACATATTAACTTACGTGACCATATGTATCGAATTTTGGTTACACTTAATCATGTATGTCTATGGTTTAGTGTGACCATATATGACATTTGGTCACACTGTTCAAGTGTGTGACATATATTTGTCACTTTTAAATGCATATCGTGACTAACGCTTCAAACTTACTTTTCAGTTGTCACACATTTCAAATTCATATGTGGCTAAATATTCAGCAAAGAATAGCAGTCACGTTTAAATAATGTGTGACAAACTTGACTATATAATTTAGCCACATACGCAATTACTTCATGTGACCATATATCTAGTTTGATCACACTCTTCAATTGTGTGACATATATTTGTCACATATGTATATCTATATTTTGACTAATGTTTAAAGCTGATTTGTATCTGTCACACGTCCCAAATTAAAAGTGACTAAATGATCGAAAAATATTTACCAGTTACCCTCTAGTCACATAAATACACAAATGTGTGACAATAGAATTCCGAAATGGTCCACAAGTCAGATCAAGTGTGGCTATTTATTTTATTCCGGTACATTTAGTCACGTAAAAATGTTACCGTGTGACCGTTCAAAATTGACCATGTGTGACGAAAGGCCAATTTTGTACTAGTGCCTCAATATTTCCAGTGAAATATTTAGATAGTTATGTGGCGAGACACAAGAATTGACTTCAGTATTTCCAGTGAAATATTTAAGTTGTCATTTGACGAGACATAAAACATGACCTCAATATTTTCAGTGAAATATTCAAATAGTCATAAGGCGAGATTTGAAAGAAAGAGAGTATCAACGGACTCTTCGCAAGATAGGATGATACGTCGGTTTTATACCCTAAAAAACCGATGGATAAAGTTCGATCCTCATTATTTATGAGGTGTGTTTAACGACAAAACACGATGGTAAACCTATGGTGATAAGAGGAACTAACGGAAATGAATATACTTGGTCTTAAGAAGTGTATATTCACACGAGGATGAAAGGTTCTACTAATCACTTATGTAGTAACCCGTGAGTCCTTTGTCACCCGAAGGTTGATGTTAGCATTTAGCATTTGGATGAGCGTTTTAACTTATGTTGTTAAAAGGCTTTGAATAAGATGTTTCGGATATGACGTTTAACAATTGCGATCGCAAGTTAAAATTACTTGAATATTTCGGATAATATTGAAGTTGTCAAACCTACTCCGAGTTCTACTAGGCTTGTATCTAACCTTCCCTTGACAAAAGAGTGTATCACTTGGAAGACAGCGAATAATGACCAAGGAACTAGGGCAATTTTGCGACTACTCTAATTTTTAGGTTTTGACACTATTGTAGGACTATATGAGGTCTAAACATTTATAGTGATAGGCATACCTAATTGCATGATGTGTCAAAACAACATAGTGAGGGATGCAAGTAATCTAGGTTTGCCAAGGATTATCCTAATTACTACTTGTTCAAAATGAATCCTAATGGAAGTGAAAGTTCAACGATGTGGACTATCTTTAGTCAAATGTAGGAATGAAAATTTTTGAAGTTAGAGAATGAGTATGAGACTATCACTAGTGGTGATCAATTCAGGCTAAACACGGCCATTTTACGGGTTATACCACGAACCCAACTTCTCTCCTAGAAGCAATTCAACCGTTAGGTCAAATTGAATTTCTAGTGCGATAGGTTCTCCAGTAGTCATTCGCATGTTATAAAAATTCAAATTCCTATATTTGTCTATCGAAGTGTAGCAAAGATGATATTAGCTTATTTCGCTAATACATGGCCTAATATGACTCAATTAACCATATTTTAAAAGTTGGTTAAGAAGATGACATGTCTTACACAATATCCTACCAAAGGCAATCAAAATGTTTCAATTTCATGTTTGAGATTTAGAGGTTATTTGGTTTAGATGGTGCATTTCATGATCTCTTGGATGACATCTGTAAGATATCAATAATCAAAGCATGTATGGTTCTTGTAGTTGTGATAAATAGAATGGAAGAAAGTATAGAGAGAGAAAGTGAGTTGGGTGATTTCTAGAGAGAGAGAGAGAGTTGAGAGAAAATAGAAAATGTTAGATTGAAAGAAAAGCACCAACCCTCTCCACATGTGGAGAGGGGTATATATAGTTACCTACAAACGCCCACACCCGGGCTGTGGATCAGGCATACAGTGGGTAAAGACCCGTCCTTCTTCCACGGTGTTACTTAAACTAATACTAACTAACTAATATATAAACTAACTACGAGCTAACTTAATGCTATTACAATTATCAGGTGACCGAGACTTTTATAGGAATATTTGTATTCCTAACAATCTCCCCCTAAGCGAGGTCACCTTTGAAATTAAGCTCTTTGGTCTTTAAGCATTCTTTTCGTCACTGTAGCTCGTAGGATCTGATTCTTCACTTTACTTCACACTTTGTACTTCAAGCAACGAACTTGTGATTTGGATTCCTTTGTGATGTGTGATCCTTGAGCTTCTTTGAGATCATCAGCCATAGTAAATCTCCAAGCTCATCCATAGCAGTATCGCCTTCATGTGATGTAGTGACTTTAGGACCATCATGCTCACACCCTTCTGGATCAGGAGACGTTGCATTAGAGTTGTGGATCAGGAGACTTTTTTATCAGAGTTGCGGAAACGTTGTTGGTAGTCTCTCAACATTTGTTGTAGCAAGTCTCTTATCTTCATTGATAGTGTGGAGGATGTGTGAGCATGAGGTATGGATTGACCCAATTCAGCTGGAAGTTGGAGCCATCAACGCCATCTTTATATGTATCCCTGAAATAAAATAGTTAGCACTAAAGATAGAGAACGAATATGGCTTTGTCATTCGTTCTGCGAGGACGGACTACCCTCCGGTTTTGTGAAAACCGACCTGTGATCAGGTAGAGTCTCTTTTAAAGAAGACTCTCCTTGACAGGAATTTCCATCTTGTAGTAATGAATTTTTCCAAAGAATCCACTTTGGAATCTTCATACTAGGCATGTTCTCATACCGGAACGTCTCAAAGCAGACAGCACGGTAGAGTGAATCGGTGAATTGATATTCACAGATTGATGAGAAATTGATTTATAGAAATCACTCGCGTGTCAAATAATAAACATTTTTGAGACACGACGAGAGTTTTATACTTTGAATCACATTTCCATCAAAAATACTTTTGTTTGAAAGGTTATACACAATCAATGTGCTCGAAAATTAGTTTGTGAGCACACTGAAAGGTTTTTACAAAAGTATCCGTCAATCCATATCCTGGAACAAGTTAGATTCAATATTGAATCGCACCATTGTTGCTTTCCAGTTGTCACTTGATCATTGATCCAAGATGGATCTCACATGTCACCTACCAAGAGCTTGAAAGATGTTCGCTCTAGAAGGATTTCCATCTTCATCGTGAATATTTTTATTTCACTCGGATGTTCTGGCAATACCACAAGGATAATGCGTAGGACTCTAAATATTTTATCTTATTTTCCACATTGTGTGAAACAATAAGCATATTTGGAATGTGTGTCCTATTGAGATTTATGGATGATCTCTTTGGCTCTAGACTCAATAGTGCGTTTTGATCCGCTCCTGGAGACTGGGGAGGCGTCTCCTGTTTTAGGTATCAACATAGCTCGCAATGAGCGGTCGATACATTGCACAGGGTTCCCCGTGAGAATGAAACAAGCTCTTTTAAGAGAACTTGAGTGGTTGGGAAGTTTAGTACTAGGTCCATGACGTCTTGTCTTCAATACCGGTGTTACCTTAGTAACCGCCAGTAGATTATGAATTGAACCCGGTTTCTGCCCTAAGGTTGAATATATGGAGGGCTATTTTTTTTTCACCCTTTCTCATTTCATTTCTTTTTCATTCTTCAACCCCTTCAGTGCTTACCGAGACTTCACCACTAGAACCTTGTTGGGTTTGTTCCAGTCCTAGCTCTATCTCAGTCCGCACTCTTCCCTTTCTCACTTGACTCCTTTTTTTCAATCATTCCTAAGGACTTCTAATCTATCTATGGATTGTCCCTGGGAAGATCCTTTCGGTTCTGGTGGATCATGGGAACTCATACCTAACCTTAACCAACCTTATAACTCCATGCATAAAGATAAATGGTCGGTCTTTGGTATAACTTCCACAAACGCCTTTTGCTTCCCCTCAATATGTGCATCGATATTCGAAAGAGTTTAGCACATATGTGGGAGCACATTTATTGAGTCTAAAAGATCACGTTTGATTATCAGATTTCATATTTAAATCACATTCTCTCCCCCGATCAAAATTTTCAAATCTTTTGAGATTTTGGATCCCAATTGATTTAATTAATTTAGAAAAACGTTTAGGAGAGAAATGCGGTTAATTTTTAATATTTTCTGATAAAAGGAACTTTTTCTTGCTCCCCCTCAATCTGTGAGGAAGGTTGTTTTGTGTCAGATTTGAAGAGTTTACAAAAGATGCAAAGTTTTAACGAGAACTCTTTGAAAATTTACTCATTCTGACACATAACCATCACAAATCGTATTGTTGCTTTTGTTTTGTACAAAGTGTGGGGAGTTTTGATGATACATGAAATTTTGAGAAATCACTCTCCCCCTCAATCAATGATGGATGTTTAACACATAAATAAGTTATGTCATTGATTGAGTGAAAAATTTTATCAAAGTGTGAGTTCAAATTAATTTTTAATCAAAATCTCATGGTACCACCAAGTTTTGCACAAATACTTTCCGGAAAAATCATAGAAGAGAAAGTATTTGGCGATGTAAAGAAGACTTCTCTTCTTTATCAAGAAATAATGCACTGAAACGTACATTAGATCGAGGGTGCATGAATATAAAGTAATTCACGCTCGGATGAACGGCACCCTTTATTAGGAACAACCGTCTTTTTGGCGACGTGTTTTCCTCATTTTGAAAACCGGGTTGCTATCTGAAGTGATAGCAAGCCATATTTTTGAAGTCCGGGTTGTAGCCTGAAATGACTACAAGCCATAATTTAATGTTCGGGTTGTAGCCTGAAATGACTACAAGCCATCTAGGCATGTTTTGAAAAAACCTTTTGAACTTCTGTTCGAACTTCATTTAAAGACCCGTGTCATTATTGAATGACATTTCTAGGACCGTAAATGTTATCGATGCCAGAAGACATGCCAAAAAAAAAAACTGTTTTTTTTTTGGTATTTTCTAATTTTCTGATTTTTTATGGGTTTTTGTAGGTTTTATATATCTATATACATTTAGGTATAATATATGTACAAAGGATACAATTAAGTTTAAGAAGATGTTGACATGAATACCGAAATGAGGATTTCGTTCGGCTTGTTGTAGAAACGTGTAGTCGACATCTCTTAAACATTCACTACCAAAGCATTCGAGGCTCGTGAATAATAATCGTCTGAATCCATAGATGCCATGATATAATCTTAAACGGGATTTTACAACTCTTGTGACTTAAACCGAGAGATCGATTCTCTCCCGGGATTTTACTAAAGTCAACAAAAGAAACCGAAAGATCTAATATGCGAGTTAGACTTAGAGAGAGATCTTGGATAAGTAACAATTAGCATTAAGTGTCAAGCCGCGACAAGTCAAGTTACAATAGATCCGATCGTAATAAGTCAAGTCGTAAAGATTAACTCACAACGTCAAATTACAATCAGACTAATGGAAACGACTTAAGTCACAACAATTCACCAAACACAAGTAGTTAACAAATCACTAGAATCTCACAACTGAGTTAATCGCTAGACACCCACCAAATTTCTAAAAGTTTTTATTGCCTCCTCATTATGAAGCTTTGGTAGCTTCCCCCCAAACCGACAATCACCTACATGAGACCACTTCCCCCAAGAGGTTGAAGTGATGCAAAAAGTCTCATTGTATGAAGCTCGAGGACCTGAAGAGAACGATAACACCGAAGTAACAGGGTGAACCATGGATCATCTCTGCGGTTATCAATCCTGGAATGTATGATGAAGCCCGATCACATAACCCTGTTGTACGTCCCCAATGTACACATTACTTTCTGGTTTGGAGCAGTCGTCTATTCAGGGGAGTTGAGATATCAACATCTTCATTTCATCAAATGCTTTCCAGTTATCTTACACATACCAACTCAATCCATATTGTACGCATGTATCCAACACAAGAAGAAATGATGACACCAAAGTAACACGTTGAAGCACTGATCATCTCTGCGGATATCACCTCTGGAATATATGATTAAGCCCGATCATGTGAACCTGTTGCGCGTCCTTGATGTACACAAATCTCTCCCCTGATGGTTGCGATCTCATCGGAATCAGCATAACATTGTGTACATGAAGCATTAACTAGAAGCACTTTACCATAAATCGTATCAACTCATATGAAGATGTCGATAAGCAATATCATCTCACTCTCCAATTGTTCTTCTCATATTTCTTCCCACTGAAAGCTGAAGTAATACATACCACAAGTGTCAAGAGAACACTTCCCCCAAATAGTTGGAATGATACACCAAACGCCACAAGTTAATACACTGATATTCTCTGCGGTTATGACATATGTCTTCCCGGCATAACTTCAATTAAGAAGAAGTATTATGTTCATCACGTGTACTCGTTATGCATTCGGATGCATGTCTCCTTACCCCTTGCTGGTTTTGATACATCAGAATCAGCAACAACTTTTAAGCACATCTACTTGAAATAATGAGAAGAACCAAATAAGCTAAAATATATCTGGCGAGAATCAACTGCTATAGAAATGCTCACTAATTGGGTTAATCCTCCCTCCCAATTAGTAAGCCCATAAGTGTACTTGCTCCCTCCCAAGCTGACGACCCGTTTGATATAACCTTGATGCTTGTTGAAGAAGTATCTTTCAATTCTGCCCAAGATGTCTTAAGTCTCTTAACATGTCATCCACAACTTAAAGTGGATCATAGACTGATAATCTGTAGCTTCTTCACGGGTTTGTTTGGGGAACGTTATTTCGACATTTTCAACTTACATAGAATGCTTCCAGTTCTTTGATAAAAGCCCCGATGTACACATTCTTCTCCCTCCATGATGATGAAGATCACTCGGAATCATCATAACTATGTGTACATAAACATATCAACTGGAAGCAACATACAAATCACTACCCCATGAGTAGATGTCGATAACAATTCTCTTCAACAATTCTCTACAGATCAACCCCTAATTAAACCTCATTTCACTTCCACTGGCTAATGGTAAATGACCACGTATGGAGAAAACCCGATATACCAAACTTGAAACTGAAGTAGAGTTTCCCGCACTTGTGTCTTAAGCTTGCACTAATGTTGGAAGAACGGTGTAGAGAATTTATGCTCCAAGCAAATCTCTAAGTACTCACTACCCAACCAAAGTATGAGACATTACCACCTCTTGCGATTATCCACAACGACATCGGCGTGTGACACTGAGTAATACAACATAACTCATTAAAGTGATAGTTAACCAGCTCTTCAACCATCCACCTCGACTGCTAGTAACTAGATAAACCAAGTCTTCAACTAAGATCTTAAGCACGAGCAAGTTATCGTTGAAAGTCATTCATCCATCCAACCCCGACTTCAAGATAAACTAAGATCACACCTTTGTAAGAGTCAACTTCAATCTCAAATACGTGATACCCAATCAACTCCGCAGTCACATTTAGTCATCCTTACTTAGTGGAACATTAGGTGTTGGAGGAGAGGAGAGTCATTTCACGCATCAATCAACATGTATTTTATTCACACTTCTCCCCCTCAAATATAGCATATGAGGATGCGATTTTTGATTGAACAAGTGAATAAAATACATGTAGTTTATTCACACTTCTCCCCCTCAAAAATTGCATAAGAGGATGATCCACTGTCCACACTTTTCCCCCTCAAAAAATTGCATTAGAAGATGCCATTTTTGAACGTGTGAATAATAGCGAATACAATCTGATGAAGGTAATCCACATGATGACTGAACAAGCGTGGAACAAATATGAGGTTTGTTGATGAGAATGGTCAGAAGCAAGAACATTTCACTTCTTCAAAAGATAAAGCGCACTCAAGCGTACACTTTTCTTTTCTTTGATGAACGGGGCCTGAAGTGATGTCAGCAGGCGCCATAATGATGAAGTTGAAGACTGGGGCTTGAACTGATGTGTTCAAACGTCATAGCCGTTGAAGAACGAGGCCTGAACAGAAGTATTCAGATGTCATAGTGAGCATACATCAACATTGACCTTCTATACCTCCTGAAGTAGGAGATATGCTTGCTTTAGGCCTCCAGACTCTGAGTCTTCTCGTGTGGTGAATGATTGATGTACCTGCAACTGAGTAAGGACTACTTGCACTAACATTACAGACTTGATTGCATATATATGGGTTAGTGACAACAGTATCCAAACCCTTAGGGGTTTCACGGTCAACCAAGGTATTGTCATCGGCAAGAAGCTTTCCGGTAGGTATCCACTTAAGTCCAACATTCTTAAAAATTCTACCAGTCGGTATCCACTTATGGCAAGGTCTAGGATTACTAAGCTTCTTATGCATAGTGGAAGGCTTATCGATATTCCTAGTCTCCAAAGAATTAGCAGTTTGTGTCCACCTAGGAGAAGTTATAGGTTTGTTTTGCTTCTTATGCAATGTGAATGACTTATTGTAGATCCTAGACTTAACAAGTTGAACCTTAGCATTGTTCCTCAATATCCTAGGAGAGATCATACAAGGTTGAGAACCTAAGATTCCATCCTTATGAAGTAGTGCCCTTTTCCTAGCCTTTTCTAGATCATAGTTCTTGTACAAGTCATTTATATCATAAGTGTTTTGAACCTTAATGTTAGGTTTCGACACTATTTTTGAACTAATCCTAGAGAAGCTGGGAGTAGGAGTAACTACTTGTTGAGGCTTAGCATAACTAGAAGCAATAATTTTAGGCAAATAATGTGTAGTGACTGGTTTTGTCAAAACTTGTTCCGCATCAACTTGGGAGGCAAACCGTGTTTTTGAAAGTTTTGGTCGTTCAGATCTAAACGCAGTCGGTTGCCTAACAACGGATTGGTTTCTAATTGATTGAGAAGCTGGTTTCCCCAAGATTGATGGTTTTGCAAACTTAGTGTTCACACTATTCCCTGTTGCTTTTCTTAGCTCGTTCTGTAATGCGGTTATTGTGAACCCCTTTTCAAGAAGTTGAGCTTTGAATTCATCATTTTTGGCAATCAAAGAGGTTGTTTGATCTATCGTCTTAGTTCTCATTTCTTTGATTGAGTCACCTAAAACCTTTTGATGCTTTTTCAAAGACTCATTTTCCTTAAGTAATTCAGCCACATATATTGACAGTTCATTAATTCTTGTCTTGGCTGCATCAATGTCCTTGTTTGTTTCGACTAAATTGCATTTCACATTCATAGCAGAGATATGTTTCCTCAAGTTGGAGATTGTCAAGTTTTTGGCTTTCAGTTGAGCTTTCAAATCATTTATCATAAAGAATTCGCGGAAATCAGGAAGTTCCGGATTTTTACACGGTTGATTATTTTGAAAACTTTCTTCCTTTTGTTGCATTGCAATTTCAAGTGAAATACAATGTTTTTCAAGGTGTGCAAATTTGTTTGATAGTTCATTAAAAACTTCTTTATCAACCACATCACTTGATTTAAAAGACTCAGCAACAAACAAAGGATTAATGCATTGTTTGTCAAGTTCATTAAAAACTTCTTTATCAACCACATCATGTGATTTAAAAGACTCAGCCATAAACAAAGAACTTGACACATCATCATGTTCAGCATCCTGATCACTTTCTCCCCCTTTATGATTCATATTTGTTAAATCAGAAATGGTATTGCTATCAGTCTTTTTCAACAAATATGTGTCATAACTGGGCATAACTTGATCAGTATGCAGTCGTTCATCAGAAAGCACATTATGATGTTCAGTTAGGGGTACCTCAGCACATGACACTTGCTCATTTACTGGTTTTAATTCAATGCCCATGTCTGGAGTATCTCTAGTCACTGAGTCGCAGGGTGTGTCAAGCTTATCAGTCTCTGATTCTTTGCATATCGTGACACCTGACCCAACATCCGATGCTATACCCGAGTCACCAACACCATCACATGATTGTACCCTACATACCTTCACCTTGTCATCATATGCAGGTATATGCTGTGCCTTTTCGTTAATGAATCTTTTCACTTTATCCATAAGCTGGACAAGTGTGTCTCTGAATGTGTCAACCTCAATTCCCGTGTGATCAGCAAAGCACTTTTTCGTCATCTCACTATAATGGTCATACTCCAGAGTAAATTCTGAATCAAAGAACACTTGGAGTTGTTTGTTGATCACACAAAGGGCAGCCATGGATCCCATTTTGGAAAATTCTCCTTGGTCAAGTTGTTGTTGTAGTTGATCTAAGTTAAGAATCATTGTGCATGTGAAAGTCTGAACATCTTGACCAAAGAGTGTTGCAAATGCACGTTCGAATCCCATCTTGAATCCAGTACCTTCTAAAAGTACCGAGAGGTGTGAATGAAGTTGTCGAAAACAGTCTATGCAGCTTTTCTCTGCGTTATTGAACAATTTTTGTGGCTGAAGAAACTCTTTCTCTTGAGAATTCGAGCATGACAATTCCATCTCAGTATAATCTGACTCGAAAACGGTTGTCTGATCAGAAGCGTTTGTCAGTTGTACTTTGTTGTGAATCTTAAGTTCATCGTCCATGTCGTACAACTTGAGTATCTCCGAGATGACAGAGTCTGAATTGGTAAACACGATTGTGAATGTGCACGGGATTTTACAATTCTATGATTTAAACCGAGAAATAGATTCTTTCGCGGGATTTTACAAAATCAAGAAAAAACCGTGAAATGATGCTTGATCACAACAAAAGAAACCGTGAAATGATGCTTGGTATGTGGTATGATAACTGTTGGATCGGTCCAACGTTTAGAGATTGTGTGTTATACGTGACGAACGTTTGATGAACGTGATGGTTGTTTGATCGAAATTCGAATAAACCTCGAAATTATATTTAATAAGCCCGAAAATACCTCAACTCAAGCAGGTACAAAACATACTCAAAATATGTGAAAATCGATTTGGCAAATGAATCTTTTTCAACCTTTGACGATTCCACAATGATTGGCACGCTAATAAAGTCCACACGAACCCGAATAATCTCAATCCAACACAATACTAAATGACGTATGACGAAACCCTAATAAGACCGTGGACCAAACTAGTATCAAGAACTTACCAAAAAAAATAAGTGCAACACACTTGAACCAACATATAGCATGTAAATTTAACTCTCGTCCCTTGTTGATGTTTTACCACCCCACGAGCTCAGTATAATCAAACTACTAAAACGTGTAGATATCCCTTAAGCCCAAGACCAGCCAAATACCAATCACAGTCCAAATAAAATTAGTATATCCCCAACAACAGCTCGCTGATGATGAATTGAAACACAATTACAGGCCCACTACACAACTAATACCAACCCTAATAAAGCGCTATAAAATACTCCTAATCACACTTTGTACAACCCTAATATCCTCTTAAGAAAAAAAACCGCAGTCAAAAATATGATACTCTCACCCAACAATATCACAAACCAAATGCAGCTTAAAGATTCGTCTCTGTGATTCTTGTTTGCATCAAACAACAAATCACAAGTGTTTGTGAGTTCTTTCTTTTGTAGCCAATAAGGAGTTGTAAAGGTAAAGTTTTTGTTGTTGTTGTATTCGCTTAAACCGAACTAAAGAACAATCATAGCCTACTTGTTATCGATTTACTTTGAAAGATTTCGGATATATAATGAAGAATAGCTTCGAACACGGATCAATGATGGTTAAAGTTCACTCAAAAACGCATTTCAATGATTGTTCTTAAGAGTGAACGGACTGAGATCCCTTTTGATTTGGCCTTTTCGTTTATTGTTATGACTAACCGAACGTTAGGAAAGATGAAACAATCTTGTTTTTGTCTTTCACGTATGGTTTCGGATATGTAAAGAGAAGTTAAGGCTTCAAAAGATCTATGATGAAAGAGTCTCGTGAGATTTTTAAAATTACGAACCGTTTAATTATAGAGACAAAACAGAGATCAATATCTTTTCCATTTCTTTACAAGTTTTATTTAGCCGAATGAAAGGAGTGATAAAAACTCTTGTTGGCTTGTAATTGTTGTTGGAACTGATTGTTGAAACCAGATGATTTATGAATGGATTTGGATTAGTTGCAGTTGGATTGGTCCTTGTTTATCTATTAATCTTGAACTAATTGCTACTGAAAACCGATACTAATCGCAACCAAGAAGTTAAACGCTAGTCTGAGCTAAGCGCAGGACCAAAAGTAAATTGCTGAAAGTTAACCGCAATATTGAACAAACCGCAAGACCATTTAAACGCAAAAAAACTTAAACACAAGAAAGAAACCAATCGCAACAAGCAAGTAGAGACAAACGCAAAAAAGAAAAGGACGCCAGTCACTAAAAGGATATTTGTCTTGTTCCCTTATATAGATACATGCCAAAACAATCTCCAATGGACCACAAAGTAAACTAATAAAGGAGTTACACCAGGAACTAATCGCAAGTAAGAAACGTGAGTAGAAAAGTAAACGCAACCAAGAATATTTCAAAACTTCTCCAAACTCAGTCAGCCAATAGAATATCTTGATCAATAAAGGATTTGTTGAGACAAAAAAAAAACAATTATACTTCTAACAAGTATAAACCAAATTCATGAAATAAAGACATCAAGATTGTAATCAATTGAGAACCAAATCGAACCAAAATAAAACACAAGAACCAAAATGAAAATACAAGAGCAAACAATCCCTAGGATGAAACCTTGGCTCTTGATACCAATTGTAAGATATCAATAATCAAAGCATGTATTGTTCTTGTAGTTGTGATAAATAGAATGGAAGAAAGTATAGAGAGAGAAAGTGAGTTGGGTGATTTCTAGAGAGAGAGAGAGTTGAGAGAAAATAGAAAATGTTAGATTGAAAGAAAAGCACCAACCCTCTCCACATGTGGAGAGAGGTATATATAGTTACCTACAAACGCCCACACCCGGGCTGTGGATCAGGCATACAGTGGGTAAAGACCCGTCCTTCTTCCACGGTGTTACTTAAACTAATACTAACTAACTAATATATAAACTAACTACGAGCTAACTTAATGCTATTACAATTATCAGGTGACCGAGACTTTTATAGGAATATTTGTATTCCTAACAACATCTTTGTTTGGTTAGTTGTTACATGTTATTTTAACATAATTTGGTTTTCTACAGCCAAGAGATGCCCTAATGTGAAATGATGTAGAGTCTACTACATCGAGAGTGTTTCAAGAATGCTCCTTTGAATATCTTGAGAAAAGAATCTATTTAAAGGTTACTTGCCTCAATAGATCTTGTGAATGCTTAGAAAAACAAGCATTTTAGTGTATGAGTGAATTTTACTTGTTCATGCAATGACACACATTGTATTGGATTATTAATCAAATCTAATATCCTATATTTGTTAAACAAGATGCAATGTATTCTCTTGTAACACAACCATTCATGTTACAAAGAAAATAAGATGCATAAGGTATAAGTTATCCTTTGTCAATCTTTTGATAAGAGAAATACATGTGATTTTCTCGAAGATTGATGACATACATAATAGTTAATAACATGTTATGTTGGACACTTTTACTTGACATGTGCTTTTGAGTGTTGAGTCGTTCATTAGCAAAGTTTACATATGTTGTTTGTTTGCTTGTGTTTGATTTTTTGGAAATGACACATTTACTAATTGCATTGCAAAGTAAATTACTTGAATATTTCGGATGAAACATCCAAATTGTCAATCCTACTTAGTTGTGTATTTTATACATCTTTTAAACATATTAGTTTAATGTTTGGAGCACAACCATTGGACAAGAAGACTCAATATGACATCTTCAATACAATTGTGAATTATGATCCGATGCATATTATTTTCGTCTTTAGAGGACGTCATTATTTTTTTAACAACCGAGTGTGGTTGAGTATGTAGATTCAAGATAATATATTTCGTTATATTTTGATGTTATCTTGAAGGTAGACAAATAATAACTCCAATTTCATGTCCATACTCAAAAACTTGTCAATTAGATTCGATGATGATATCAATCATAATTTGAATAATGAATTGATATGTGCTCGAAATCTTTCTTGACCCTCATGATCACTCATTTTAAAAAGAAAATAAAATTTTAAGGAATGTGTTCCATTTATTCTAATACTAGTTGTATGTGTGAGGTTAATGATATATTAACTTACTACTTCGAGATTGCCATTTATTTTTATGTGCGAAAAACTATTTATTAATAATTATGATATTCTTAGTTTTCGACATATCATAAGTATAAAAATAATTATTTTAACCATTTTTATACAACATACATAAATTGCTAAATGTTTAAAACATTTTGTGTGTGTGTTAGATCAGTGCAAGTTTAATACATTTTATTTTACTTAAATACTAATGTATTAATATGATCTTTTATCTTGTTTAGACAACCCATGGTCAAGCAAGACAAAGGATGTAATGTTTTAGAGATCATGTTAAGGATTTAATGAAAGTGTTGAATATTTTGAGTTGATATATTTTTAACACTTAAACCTTTGGAGAAATAATTGTGTAAGACAATATTTTTCGACAAACATGATCAACCAACTTAGTTTCTATTCGTAAGGAGGTTACTAAAGCATTTTAAAACTTGCAAGATGTCGAAAACACATATGCAAGAAAAGTGGTCTATGTCTATATGCAATGCAGCATCAATTTCGCAACTTAGTACAAGAAGTCTAGCCTAAGTCCTATTGATGCATTAACCGAAAAACTGATAATCAACACATAGCAAAAAGGCATGTAAAATGCTTGTGATTAAAGATATAATTAGCTTAACTAAAGATAACTATAAGCACTAAAAAATATTAACTAACAATACTAGGACACAAAGAAAGACAAATAACCATTTATCATAACACACAAAAATACTTATCGCCATTTTGTGTATTAAGTATAACAATGTATACTTAGCTTGATTTTGTTTGAAAATAAATTATTTTTCACCCCATTTCAAAATTTGATCAAGTTCAACAGTTTGAAAATATAATACATCAACGTGTGATGTTCTCTTTGTAATTTGACAAAAAAAAAATTGCGCAATCGGTATGACCAGAAAATACTCTGTTACGAATCAAAGACTTTCGTAAATTTTACATTACAATCATTTCCTAAATGTATTTTTAAATGAAAGTAGGCTCGATTAGGTTTAAAACGCTAGGTGGACGACTCCTACGGACTTATGGTTGATTTTATACAAATTTTTGAAAATTACTCAGTTCTGAAAAACAGACGATGGTACCGTTAAAATTAGTGGTACCATCCGTATTTAATGGTATCGTCTGTTGTATTTAATGGTACCGTGACCTGATGTTACAGTTTTGTCAAAAACCAATTTTCTCATCGCAAACAAGTATTTGACGTAAAGAAAATATGTAAAACTTAATAAACTAGATACCGAACAAATAAAATATATATTAACTAACATTTCCACGTTTAGGACTAAGAAAATAATTTACAAAAATTATAAAACAAGGAGTTGTCCCAAATATTTATTTCAAAGCCGCATCACTTTATGACTCGTTCTATAAACATGACCGGACACTAGCAAACTCTATTCTTTTATTGGTTTAAGAAAACCTTCAAGCTAGTATGACAAAGTATACTTAACAACAAAACTTGTAAGTATTAAGCAAGTAAATACTTTTCATATTTTATCCAACTTCATGGGCAATTTGATACATGGATCGTACTCAATTTTGAAAACCATTTGTTTCAAAATTTTGAGCGACGTGGCTCTGGTACCAATTGTGGAAACCGTAGAGGGGGTGAATACGTTTCCATTTAAAATTAAAAACTTCTGTATCAAATAACCGACAAAGTGTGACACAATATGAAATGTGTCAACAATGGTCATACAATAATTAGAGATATTAGGAAGTAAACTACAACACAAACACTACCAAGCCATGACACAAACATAATAAACACCACATATGTAACAAACCACACAAGCATAAATGCAATCTAAACATAAATATAAAGCGGTAAATGAGAAGATAAATGTAAAGAGATAAGTAAAGAAAGCGCAAACCCAGATACGGCGATTTATAGTGGTTCGGTCACGAAGCTCCTCTTCGCCCTACTCCACTCCCCAAGTACCCAACTCGAGAGTTACTTCATTAATCAACAAGCTCCCTTCTTGGTGGAGAAAACCATACAACATTGCTTACAATATTTTCCGACACTAAGCTAAATGTATGTTTTATGGCCCAACATAACAAACCTTATGTTTTAAGGCCTAAACACATAAACCGCGTTGCTTAAGTTATTTTCCGACACTAAGCTAGATGTAGAGTACTAATCTTAGCTAGTACCAATCTACCACGATCTACCCAACCCTCATAACTCACACAAGCTACAAGATCCACATGATCTATACTCGATCTACCCGATCTACTCATGATCTACTCGATCTTCACAAATCACACACCCTACAAGATCTACATGATCCATACTTGATCTACCCGATCTACTCTTGATCCATTTGATCATGACACATTAGCACACAAGCTACAAGGGATCTCCAAGATCTCAACATGATCAGAATGATCAACACAAGATGAGTAAACAAGACTATCACACTTGATGTATATCAAGATACAATCAAGCAAACTAATAAGTAATGCAAGTGCACTACCCAAAGACTTTAACACTTTCTATCTTCTTCATACTTTGTGTTCCTTCTCTTGCACTAGAAGAGGAATGAAGGTGATCACTTGAATGGATGATTGGATCACTCTAAAACAAACTAAGACTCTCTAAATGAACAAAGAAAGTGATCTAAATAAGAAGGGATTAGACCAGAGAAAATTGACTGGAAAAATCAAGTTGGAAGTGTAAAATGGTCCACTATTTATAGGCAAAGAAAAAACTAGCCGTTACAGAGGGACGGTACCACTAATTGTCAGAGGGTACCACTAAATTTAATGGTACCATCTGGTATTTAGTGGTACCGTCCATACCCGAGACGCTCCATTTTTTGTCTTTTAGTGGTGAAGGTTTATTTGGGGAAGTTTGGAGCTGTTTTTTTTTTTTTTTTTTTTTTTTTGGGGGGGGGGGGGGGGGGGGCGGGATAACTGTTACTATTTTTGAAATAATTTTCTCAAATAAAATATTTCTTTCTAATTCAAAAATAATTTGTAAAATGTATTTTTGAAAAGTGTATTGTCACATTCATAAAAATGTTAAGTTTAAAACAAAAAAATTATTTCTTTGATTATCCGTCAAGCTTAAATTTATTTTTTCATACCATGAATGATTTACGTCGGGATAGAAATCTACGACTCTGTTGAAGCATACTTGAGACTTCGAGAGATGTTGATGTAAGTATGCGTTGATGATTTGTGTTTACAAGTAACTTGCACATTTTACATTATGCATTACAAGTTACATGTTTGTCATTATTAAAACCGAAGAAACCGTTTAGTTTAAATATCGTAATATTTGCACTAACAGTGGATTATTCAAGGATTATCACTTTTGAATACTTGAGTTTGAAATCTTGGAGTATGAATATCCTTTCTATGATTTTAAATCTCCCACACAACATTCCTTATACACCTCTTGAACCTTTGTCTCCTACACCACAACATAATCTACACTTCATTCCTTTTGTTTCCTACATTCCCATATTCCATAGCATGCCACCTAAACATTCGCTACTCCATACACTCTCTTCTTCTTCACAATAAACTAATGATTATTCGACCACCACAAACCATACACATCACCACCCTTCTTTTCCAAGCTTCATCCTTTCTACCACTTTCCACATATGGGAATTTGAAGTTAGCCACATCACTCGTCTTACACACCTATACTCCTAATTCTTCTCACATACTCGTCATTCAAATTTTGAATTTGAAATACCATACACACACACCCCTTCATAACTCTTTCATTTTTAAATATGAATTCATATAACACCTTTTCACATTCAAACTTCCCGAATACTCTTCTCATTCAAGTGTGTGGTGTTCCCTCTTAAAACTCACCTTCTTATACACTCTTAAAACCTCTTCATTATCCAACACCTTACCCTCCCACAATCACCAGCTTATTTGAATTTAAAATTCAAATAAAAACCTTTTTACAACTCATCTATGGTACCTTTTATGACATACTCACTTGCACACTAAATGCTCTCACGACACGCAACTCATCTCACAATAACTAGTTTTTGAATTTGAATTTTGAAATTCAAATTTGGGAGGCAAGTGATTAAGCAACATCCAATGTCCAATGGCTCTTCTTCATCTCTTTCATATTGGACCAAACTTCCAACTATCTAGTTACACCACTTTACCAAATGTTTTTAATCATCTAATCCTTGGCTAATTGGGTTGGTTGATCTTATCTCACTTTTAGTGTTGGAGTGATATTGGAAAGGTCAAAAGTGAAGTGCACTTGGGGGCTTTAACAAGGGTGGGAATTTGTAGGATTGCGCATAGTCGAGACAGACTCTGGTCTACCAGGCTAAAGAGCTAGCGCGCCAAACACTGGCAAACTCTTGGGTTTTCCTATAAATACCCCCTCTTGTCTACTTTATTTTTCACCCTTTTTCCATTCATTCTTTATCTCTAATTTCTTTTCCCTCTACTTTCTAAGTCTACTAACTTATTGTGTTCTAATTTCTTCTTTTATCATCTATTGAAAGAACACTAAATTCCACAAAAGACATTTACAAGAATTTAATCCACTTTTGTGAATTGTGTTGAGGGTCTTTTTCTCTATACCATTTATACTATAATCAAGTCTCTAGGATACGTTAGGTTATCGCAAACACATAATCACTGTAATCAATTGTAAGGATGTAAAGTCTTGTATCTTGGTGATCAAGCCTAGATCGGGTGAAGGTTTAGTTGGGGTTGATACTTCTGGGGGACGTTCTTTGTGGTCTTAGTGGTTAACTTAAATCACGAGATTCTTGTGGGTGGTTTTTGAGGGCATAATACCGTTGAGAGTAGCTCTTCTTAGTGAGCGTCGATCTTTGTGCATATTGATGGAGTGAAGTTGTCACGGTTTGTAATCCACCATAACAATTATACTTAGTGAATAGTATTGATGTCATGGATTTGCAATTGGACATACAAATAGTATTAACCCCCATCCCGAACTAGCATATATCGTGGTTTCTATCTCTCTCTTTACTCTCTTTATATTGTGCTTGTTATTGTTGTTGCGCATTTTCACCCTTTTGCTCTTTAAGACTAGAAGTTGTTAAACTTTAAATTACTTGATAAGACCATATTCCCCCCCCCCCCCCCCCCGTATTACAATTGGTATCTGAGTGTTACACTCAAGTTTTCAAGCATTAAAACCTTTTTCATAAGGCATTTTAAAGTGAAAACTTCTTTTTCAAAAATTTGAAAATCCTACTAAAATTTTTGAAAAAGTTGAGTAAAGATCCATTGCTCAAGAGAACTATGTTGAGGGATGCTCTATGCAAAGACCACATTTGCTAGAACCCAAATGATTTTGCTTTTGGAAAACCTAATTTGAGACTTATGTGAAGTCTAAGGATATTGACTAGTGGGAGGTTATTAAAAATAGTGACTTTGTTTTCATGATGGAGGATCCGGAAACAAAGTTGTAAGTGGAGAAACCATTTGGAGTTAAAACATGATGAAAAAAAGAAACTTGGTAAAAATAATGAAGCCAAGATGACTCTTTACAATGCCTTGCCTCGTAAAGAGTATGAAAGAATTTTATGTGTAAAACCACAAAGGAGATTTGGTATACACTTATTATTACTCATCAAGGTAACTCACAAGTCAGGATCGTAAAATCGATCTCCTCATTCAACAATATGAGAAGTTTACAATCTTTGATGAAGAAATACAAACGGTTCAACGTTATTGTTACTAGCTGATGCGTGGTTTTGCAAACTTGCAGGAGGTTTTACTTCTCAAGGGATCTTGAGAAGCTTGCAATCCCCACAAGGCAGTGTACCTGACCAATATAGTATAATGAGTGGCAAGTACGGGGGATTGATCGTTCTCCACAGGGAATAGTATTCGTTAGGATTGAAACTAATCTAACTAGGTCTAAAGGTGAGGGATGATTCATTTTGTATTTTTATATTTTATGGAAAGCAAGTAAAATATCTCGGGTATTGGAAGAGTGAGCGGAATTAGTTGCTAGCCAACTAACCCAAATAACTATTTAAACAATAAAATAAAATAAAATGTAGGATTTTCTTATATGGAGAAAAGTGTATTTACTTGGATTTCACTACTCCCTAGCTATCTTTTATTGATTAGTTGATTTGTCACAATTGCGTGGGTGAAGGGTTGCATTCCTTAATACCATTCGTAGGGTCGTGTACGATCTTCCCCAACTCTATAAGCTTCTATATCTTCCTATGACAACACGTTTAGTATCCTATCATGGCCTCATTAATAGTTACTTATGCATTTAATACAACCAATAAAACCGTAGTACACATCCGATTACGTTTCTTAAGACGTTCAAGCAAGTTACCGTATAGGAGATTAGCCAGTTTTCTTAAGCCTAACGCTAAAATCAATCACCCACAACAATCAACAATCAATAACTAGGTTTCATTAGATTTAAGTAAACACAAATAACCTAAGCTAGCATGTTAATAGAAAGACAAGGATAAGAAATAATAAAACAACACATAGACATCTTGAATGATTAAAGGATAACTTATCTTCAATTAAACATGGATGAAACAAGGGTATGAAAAAGGTCTGAAATTCGACTTAGGGTTTTAGCACAAAAATTCCTCCCTTAATGAAGGAAAAATCCAAAACTATATATAGATTTACATTGCTGACGGTGTCACCTTTTGGGATGTGACGCCGTCAAGTCATCGCCAAAATACTCCTCAGATTGCTTAGATCTACTTCTGACGCCGTCTGGTTCACTTTTGCTCTGGGCGTCTCTCTTTAACATGATACGTGACGGCCTTGACGTTTTATAACGTGACGCCGTCACGTGTAAATCTCCAAATTCTTTTCTGGCGCGTCAAGTGTAAAACAAATATCCACCTCTTGATCAACCAGCGACGGCGTCACCTTGTGACTCTTGACGCCGTCAGGTACTATTTCCAGCTTGGATTCTTGACTTTGTCGTTTTCTTCACTTTTATGCTCCAAAAACATCCAAAATGCTTCGTTTTCCAGAATTCTTCTCCAAAGTACCTAAAATGACAAACGAAACGATTTGAGGCAGTATTTGATCTTAAAACACAATTTAGAGCTTAAATGACCCCCTAAAAGCGTAACAAATCACGCCTCATCAAATACCTTTACACTTGAGATTTGCTTGTCCTCAAGCAAATGAGCTTTTATTCCAATCAAAATACAAGTTAGAGGTCATTTAATATTAATGTAAAAGTAATTACAACAAATGATTGTTCCACCTTAATCAAAACAAGCACAAAAATCATACACTAGCACCTCACAAATAGTGTTTGAATACTCTCATCTCTCGGGTGTTATAAATGTATATATCACAAATGGAAATGCAAAAATATCACCCATTACCTGTCATAGCAAATAGATTACCATAGGCTTGGGAAAGGATCGAAAACCTCCATGACTTTGGCATAAGCAGCTAGGATAAACTATCAAAAAGGTTTTTTAAAATGTTATAACGTTAGGTGTAGGGATATGATGAGCAAGATTTTTTGTTGGATAAAGGATATTTTTACTGGTGGCAAGTTAATCATCTAGGTCAATTACATGCATATATATGTGTGTATATATATATATATATATATATATATATATATATATATATATATATATATATATATGTGTGTGTGTGTGTGTGTGTGTGTGTGTGTGTATGTGTGTGTGTGTGTGTGTGTGTGTATCTTTATTTTCAGAAACCTGTTAAATGCGGGAACTGCGAGAACTCCAATTTTGCATTAGAAAACATGCATGTTCACATAAAACATGTATGTTTTCTTACATACACCTTAATACACATAATACATGTTTATATAAAAACCTGTTAAGTGCAATAGATCAATGCAAAATGGTTTTTTTTTTTAGAACCATGTTAAATGCGGGAACTGCGAGAACTTCAATTATGCATTAGAAAACATGCATGTTCATATAAAACATGTATGTTTTCTTACATGCACCTTAATACGCAGGCATGTGTATTAAGGTATATGTAAGAAAACATACATGTTTTATATGAACATGCATGTTTTCTAATGCAAAATTTGAGTTCTCGCAGTTCCCGCACTTAACAGGGTTCTGAAAATAAAGCCCCATATATATATATATATATATAATATATATATATATATATATATATATATATATATATATATATATATATATATATATATATATATGTATGTATGTATGTACATATATATATATATATATATATATATATATATATATATATATATATATATATATATATATATATATATATATATATATATATATATATGTATGTACATATATATATATATATATATATATATATATATGTATATATTATATATATATATATATATCATATAACTATATATATATATATATCTATAGATATATATATAGATATATGATATATATATATATATATATATAGGTATGCGATAAAATAAAAAGGGCCTTATAATAAAAAAGTGTAGGAAGGATTGTGAGAGCGACATGTGTCACCCCTATGTCACATCATATGACACATGTCACCCCACCCTCCCCCC